>OY856409.1:793520113-793957613 GCA_963693085.1 Alisma plantago-aquatica
GTGAAAAGTGCAATTCACACAAGAAGAACAGTTATATTGCAATATATACAAAATGAAGGGTTAATGTGTAAAATACCACCTCTACATTGCTTCTACTCTTTCCTAGTATTATATAGAGGAGAGAGAGAAGAAGGATACAAAATGTTGAATCATCCTAAAGTGTTAGCACTTTAAATAATGAAAAGACTAATAAAATGCATAAGTTGAAAGCTATGCACATGAGCCATATCAAGTTAAGGACTCAGGGTAGAAGTCCCTATTGGCCATAGAGCCATAAAAGAGCCTCCTATCATTTTGTTAAGTCTTCGTTTGGATCATGACTGGCAAGGCTCTTCAAAGAAGAAATAAAGCATCAATTTGCAACTTGTCTTGGAAAAGATGGAGTTGAATATTATAATATACCTAATGGAAGAAGACTTTCCCTAGAAGATAACTCAAGAGCCAACCCTTATCTTCTATATTATCCTTGGACTTTTATTTTTGCATGGCAAGATAATAATGGCATGCATGCAAGAGTATGTGTCGACCTTGCATGGCTAGGTGGCATGAAGTAACTTAAGCTAATGACACCTATTACACTCTTTTCTATAAACCTCTAGTATAAATACCTTGACCTTCACTTGTTAGTAAGATTTTCGAATCTTGTTAAGTACCCTTCCCTCTTTTATCATGCATACTCTCTTGTGTCATCCACAGTGAAGAGAGTTGAGTGGTGAAGCTAGATATCGGCCAAGGATAAGGGATATCGGCCAAAGCAGGTCTTAGCAACCAAATGAGGTGATATCATCCATTTGGATTGGAGATATCGAGCAAGAGCTTGGAGCTCAATTCTTGGAACTTGAAGAAGGCTCACCTTCAACCTTAGAATGTGAGGAGTGAAGCTTGAAGCTTGGAAGCTACTTGAGAGGTGGGTTATATAACTTAAACCCATCAATATTATTATCTTTTCTTCAATTTGTTGATTATTGTCAAAATTCAGATTTCCTTTGAGTTATTGATATAATCATGAGTTCCAATAAGTAATTAGGATTGTTATCCATGGTTTTGATTAGTTATATAATGATCTTGAGGTTGATGATGATGACATCATCATTGAACAACCCGATATGGGTTGAAGGCTTTTTGAAAACCGATATGGAATCTGATATAGAGGTCTACCCGATATGAAGGTAGGTCATACTTTGTAAAATAGGTTCTATGAATGATATGGTATATTCCAATCTATAACCTTGTAAATGATACAAAGGTAAAGTAATACATTTGCCCGATATGGGCAAAACCCTAGATGAGGATATGGAAATTTGAGATGAGTTGATAAGTAACTAAGTATCTAGCATGTTGTGCAACTATATAAGATGAATAAGAACCATTGAAATGGTTAAAGACAAAAAGGGGGGTTGCCTAAGAGAGGTAAACTGATATGGTGTCCAACACATATAAACTGATATGATGTTCAAAGGTGTAACCCAATATGATACTTAAGATGGATAAACCGATATGATACCCAACATAAGATCATGATATGGTATCCAACATATGGCAAATCCAATATGGGTACACGATATGATAACCTAAGATGAAATCCGATATGCAAATCCAAGAGGAAAACTGATATGATGGAAAATCGATATGGAAGTCTAAATTGAAAACTGATATGACCAACTAAGGTGAAGAACCAATATAATATTTTTTTGTATGAGATATGGTAAAACCATAATGGCATGCCTGATATGGTATACTTTAGTACACGATATGAGAACCCAATACACCTCTATACCTGATATGAGGGTAATAGTTTAACCCCTACATGATATGAGGTTGACTAAAGGTAATAAAAGGTAAAGAGATAGTTAATCCAACCCAACTACACACTATGGTGTATTAGGGATATGTCCTAAACCCGATATGAAGGTGTGATTTCACCACATGATTAATAATGATACTTGTTATGATGATATATGCATATTCAAACTTGATTGCATAACATTATCCACCATGCTACCCGAAATGGTAGACATGCTTTTATTTAGTCATATTGTCTAAGTAATGAATATGATAAGCTGGTAGACCTTGGAGAGGTGAATTAAGTAATCTACATCCTAATAGGGATGAGAGAAAAACTAAGAATGGAAAGATAATTATGTGATCAACATATACTCCTTAGATGAGTGGAGTATGAGTTAGACTAAATCGTTTCTAATGAAATCTTGAAACATATGTTTGAAATTGTTGATGGCATGATATATTAAATCATACAAGAATCATAAGGCAATGAGCATGGCTAAGTAAGAGCTATGATGTTATATAATACAGATTCAGTGAGCTATGTGAACTATGTGAATAAATACCCTGGTCTGATGAACCAGAGGTAATGATTATTTGTTAAGTGATGACAGTGCTCAGTGATGAATCAAGGGTTTGAATACCCAAGTATGATGATAATAAGAAGATTGAGATTCTCAGTGGTCTATGTGTTTTGGTGAATATGAAAATATCTGATAAATCCAATTATGCTTTTCTTTGTAGCATATCTTCTTAAGGATTGAATACGGAAAACATTGGTTGATACCTTATTACTTTCATACATCTTAGTAGATAGATGTTATACATGTTCTTCAGATTCCTTTTCAAGAAAATATATGTTTCATAATTCTATTATCATTAAATATATCTGCTAGTTGCATAAAATACCTTCTATTCAGTCTTTACTATTTCTTGTGATAATAATATTGTTGGCATAGAGTTATATCTCTCATTGGGACAATAGTCTCACCTTGTGGGATCCACAATTTTTATGTAGACGCGGATGAGGGACTAGGAGCCAGTCTACATAAGAAGGATCATATCAGCAAGGACAACCATAGTATCTCATGTTGAGTACACTGTTTGTCAGGGTTTTGTAGATGGAAGTCTATGTGTCGTCTCTATACTCTCAGGTCCTTGGGAAATAGTTCTTAGTGGTTTTTACGAATGACTTGAGATTTTGGTTTGCTTATCTCGAAGTTTTTATGTTGCTATTGTACATGTTAAAGTAAAGCAACAGGTACTTATTGTCTTCGAGATAAGACGTTACAATGTATGTATGATACGAACCACATGTATATACAGTTTTGGTTCTTTTTGTTAGAACTTCTAGAAAGAGGATCTATATGCAAAATGGTTTTTATTCTTAGTGATTTTTGTTAATCCTCTATTTATGATTATTTCGCTTCATTAGTAACGATTTGGTTGTTGGCTTGGTGACGGTCGTTACAGAAAACCTAGAAAACTAGGGTTCTATGGTTAAAATGGGGTGGAAATGGTTGGTGGAGGTCTTGAATACAAGAGAGATAGCAATGAATTCTCTAGAGTAGGTAGGAGGGTGCTAAGACAACTAAGAAGGATGACCTCATGCTATAGACACCCCCTAGGTATAGATAGGTGGTGGGGAAGAACTAGGTTAAGTGGGGGCAATATAGGAATTTTAGTATAGAAAAATGTAGGGTTTGGGTGGTAGCATGACCATTCTAGGCCAAACGATTGTTCTGGGAGTGAGTGGGAATGGTCGTGGTGGATGGGAACGGTCGTGGTGGAAGAATGGAATGAACATGGGAATTTTGGGTATCTGGGTCTGCTAGCACGACCGTTCTGGCCAGCACGGACCTACTCGCTTGCATGGGTCTGTTGGGATTCTGGGTCATTTTTTGAATGTTCTGTTGATTGGGCATGTCCCGGAATGGCCATTCCATGGTAGTACGGACGTTCTGGCATCCTTCCCCTGCATTTTGGTTTTGCACTTTGTCATCCATGGAGGTTATTGCTTCAATACATTCTTTGATCACTTGGGGTAGGTTGGAGTGGTTTTGGCCTCATTTTGGGATCCTCCAAGCCTGGGGAAACCCTAGATTCAACCTTCCTCTCTCCCTTCCATCAAGTAGTAGTCAAAGTACTCACAAAACATGCAAAAAACACCCATAAGTGCATTTGACATAAAATCGCACATTAGGAGAATTAACTTACATTAGAGCATGCTTAGATGTGATAATAATACAAAAAGACACGAGATGAAGCCCTAAAATAGGGATGCATCAAGCCACACACCCAATTTTGGCCCACCAAGGCTAAAGAAGCAACAAAATCAAGGTCAAAAGTGTTCAAAAAAGAGGAATTTCAAAAGGTCATAACTCAAGCTAGGAGGATTCCATTGAGGTGATTTTTTTGCCGTTGAATTTGTAATTGAATCCTCTATAACATGGGACACATTTTAAGCAAGAAAAGTTCATGAAGTGTTTCAATTTTGATTGGAAGTTAATGATATATATTAGGCATCAAAACTCAAACCAGAGTCATAAACACATCTGCAATGACACTTAATCAAGGATAACTTGTCAATTGAGTATAATGTGACTCAAGGTCATCAAATTAGGGGTGATGGAAGTTATTGAGTACATGAAGCATTCAAATGGGTCAAGAAGTACATAAATTCAAGGAGAGCAGAATCCATGTTATCACATCCTCCACACCTTAAAAGGAATTTTGTCTCAAAAATTAAATCAAGTCATCAATTGAGATTGAAATTTCCCTTTCAATCATCAAGATCGTCCTAGTATTCTCATAAGGTATAACCACGAGTTAAAATATCCATCACATTTTGAAATCGAGCAATCGAGTATCATGGTCAATGCATAGTCACATAGATCATCAAATTGGGGAAGATCATCACATGAGTCCTATATTTGGAAAGATTTTCATATAGATCACCAATTTGGAGAGATCACATTTTAGGTCAATCAAATAGAGTTCAAGAGTAAGACATGACTTTCATTCCCAAAATATAGGTTTCTAGCTTTTACATTGGCCTAGGTGGGGTCCATGATTGAGATTTTTTATTTCAATAATTCAAGACCAACATCATATTTCAACACCATGATTTCGTTCTCAAAATTAATGGAAGATCCCACCCTAGTCCACATGGAGCTCACCCTTAAGTCATAAATTGAGCAATTCATCATAGTCATCATTTCCATTTCGAGATTTGGGAACATGAAGGTCATTAGTCATATATCGAGGGTGATATGAAAATCCAAATGGGAAGATCATGGGGGACCAGGTCAAACCAAGATAGATAATCATGAGTCAAGATTTCATTATGCAATATCGAGAGTCGAGTTTGGACATAAAATTCATAGATCCAAACATCTCATAACTAGGGTCTAGATTCCTAATTAGATCTTAGGGTTGATCATTCATTCATATACAGTAATCGAGCAACATTCTAGATACAAGCAACTTTTTGAGATATCAATTTTGAGTCTGTTATCATTGTATTTCAAGATTGATATGATCTAAACCTAGGTCTTTCTAGGAACCTAACCACTAACTATAGTAAACAATATCATACTTCAATACCGTCATTAAATCGAGATTCAAGATCGAGTATCAAAGTCATCATGGAATTGACTTATTAGAGGCTTAGGTCAAGAAATCAAAATAGTGTGAAAGGGGTAACCTTTCCAAACTCTAAATAATCATCAAAGTGAAAATTTAGAGGCAATCACAATAGGGATGTGACCTAGGTTAGGAGAGTCATAAGTCAACTACCACCCTAGTTTAGCACATTAGTATACATTAATCATGAGTCATCAAGTATGTCCAAATAGGGAGAGTACCGCCTATCATATGACCATGAGTCAAACATCAAGATCATAATAGGGCAACCATACTTCAAGGTTTTGCAAGATCAAGGTCATAATAGAATTCACTTCCTTTCAAGATCAAGGTAAGGGTAGATTTTAGAAATTGAGAAGTCAAACTAAGAACTCAAGGGTTTGAGCATAATAAGGTTAGAGTAATATCCATGTCCATCATGTTTGTTCAAATTTAAGCTTACAAAGAGGATACAAGTCAATAGGGAAATACCTTCTTGTATTCAAGTGATAACATCATGATATGGGGTCTAAAGCCATAGTCATACCAGAATATGTGGCATGATGCATATCAATCGAGTGAGTTTTTCTTATCTATGTTTGAGATTTGATCAAAATAGGGACACCATAGGTATAGTCAATAGGGACCTCATCAAACATGAGTTCCACCTTATTTCACCATATCAAGAATTTACCTCAAACATGGAAAACAATTATGTCCAAATGACAGTAACACTGAGTTTTCATAAACTTTGCACATGAGTAAGACACTTTCTAGAGTATTTTCTTACATTAAATAGGGTTTCCAATTTTGAGTCATAATATGGAATTAACATCTTAATCAACTTTCTTGATTTCAAGTTAATTTTACTTTTCCCATGCATAAGCTACCCAAAATCAAGATTTCATGTGATTAATAGTCATGCGAGAAGAATTACATGAGGAGATGAGAAACTACCTAATCATCATCTACTTGGGTGGCTTAGGTGGTGCTTAAGGAAAAGATGAGATGCTAGAAGACCCTCTAAGCTTGGGGAAAGGATTTTAGTCCTTCCTAATTCTTAAGATGTGTTATTCCATAAACATAAATAGAAGTCTATGAGTATTGTTCTGATACCATTTGTCACAAAACCGTTTGTTACCCTAGGTCCACACTCCTAATGGCTACACAGCCAAAGGTGAGTGGACCTAGGCGTCTATCCCTAGAATGGATTGAATATTTCATACATGCAATATATATGTAAAAGCAATAACACAAGATATAACAAGACACTAAAAGGGAATAGAGAAGCATGTACCCATTTCTAGATTCAAGAATACCCATTGGTGATACAGTTCTGATCTTAGAGTCTTGAGTGCAGCAGATCTTCATTTGGAAACTACAATTTCGATAAACACAATATATTAATTCTAAAGTATTAAGTACACTATGACAGGGAAAATAAATAGTTTAAGAGTATATAAAAGTTGCTTGGCTAGAAACATCACAATAAGCAAGAATTAGAAACAAGGAATGATTTTCATTTATACAAGGCATGTTTTAGATTTTTTTATCCATTATATCAACCGTAGGCCTCTTAGACTAACTTCTCATGGAAGAGTCTGTAAGGGTTCTCAATATTAGCTACCCAATCCGTATAGGGCCTCAAGGTCATCGCCAAGAGGTAACCCTTGTATCATAATGGTCCTCCTTATCAAGTAAGATGCCCGACCTGGTGTCCTTACCCTAAAACTTCTGGTAGGTGTACCAGGGTACATAATGGATTTCTCTAAATTATGTTCAAGGTTTGCCAACTTAGTATAATCAACATAAAGTTGTATTCATAGGGAATAATAGCTCAAACAAGTATTTATCTAGCCAAGCATTTATACGCGCATACATACAATCAAGCCAATACCATAGTAGGGTCAAAAGAGTATGCACACCTTAAGAGTAGAGTTCAAGTTATGTTTCTTGAGTAAGATTCCTAGATATGATCCAACCCAGGGAACCTCACAAAGAAAAGATATAGCATGATGACTTAGATTACTATGTTTGATTAAGATAAACATGAGTCGTGTGGATGTTCACCTAGAACTACGTTTCACTTAGTTTAAGCATAGTTCCCAAACATGCATGCAATGATTCCATATAGTACAAGCATCAACACTAGACCTTAAGTCTAGGTGAATAGATAAACTCTGATTTGGAGGCAAGGGAAGCATAAGATTTGTCTTATTATCATGTTTCAACAATATTCAAGATCATGATTAAGTCATATTAGATCAGTTCATGAAATAGGGTTAAACATTCCAAGTCATAGAAACATTACGGGGGCATAAGATAGATCATTCTAGCATGTAGATCTCACAAGGTTATTTTATGGATTTGAACTCATTCAGTTATCATTGGCATCATATGACTAATCTCAGATCGATGACTCGCATGCAATCTTAGGACACCCACCCATCCAGGGTCAGAGCAGCGATTCACCACCGCTCTATGACCGCCATGCCCCGTCGCCCACAGCGTTATGTGACCTTAGGATGTGGATCCAAAGGCCAGGGTTTCTTCCACCTCGTCGCTCACCGCCACCTGAGTAAATGTTACTCAGCATGAAGAGGGGGGAGGGGAAAGAGTGCAGTCCATCCAGACCCTTGGTTCATGGTCCACCATTAACTGAACCCCATCGAATGGTTGGGCATTTGTCCCCAACTATATACAAAGCCCATGGAGAGTAGGGTCTTCTTTGCGGTGGTGTCATGGCTACTGCTCACCTGAGACTAAGTTGTAGCATGGACCACACCACATTGAGGCCCTACATGCTACCACCTGGCTTCTGCATAGAACCATGAAGCCAAAGGCAAAGCTCTTTGTGTCCAAGAACAACTAAGTCACAAACGTGTAAAGAGGCAGGGGTGGAAGCGTTGCCAAGGGTGGCTGGACAAGAAAAGAAGAAGGGGGAGCTAGGGTTGTGAAAAACAAGAGGAAAATTAGGGAAATGGGAGTGGAAGAAGCTTTATAGGTGAGGGTGTCATCAATTCGAGGTAAATAGGAGGGAAATGATGGAATTTTTGGTGCCATGGTTAGAGTAGGTGACTGATCAGCGCCCTTTGTGCTGGGTATAGTAAGGAAAAAGTGCGTGTGATGTTGGCTGTTCGATCAGGGTCAAAATTCATGGACCGTAGATCCAACAGCTGAAATCTCATGGCCCAAGAACTAAAAGACCCGATTGGTCAAGGAGGAGGGAAAAAATATCATGGGAAAGATGGGGGAGGAGTGAATTGGGCCACACACCCAATTTTGTCCCACCAAGGCTAAAGAAGCAACAAAATCAAGGTTAAAAGTGTTTAAAAAAGAGGATTTTCAAAAGGCCATAATTCAATCTAGGAGGATTCTATTGAGGTGATTTTTGCACCATTGGATTCGTAATTGAATCTTATATAACATGGGAAACATCTCAAGTCAAGAAAAGTTCATTGAATTGTTAAATTTTGATTGGAAGTTAATGATATATATTAGGCATCAAAACTTAAATCAGAGTCATAAACACATCTGAAGTGGCACTTAATCAAGGATAAATTGTCAATTGAGTATAAAGTGACTCAAGGTCATCAAATTAGGGGTGATGGAAGTTATTAAGTACATTAAACATTCAAATGGATCAAGAAGTACATAAATTGATTCAAAGGAGAATCCAGGTTATCACATTACATATGTGACAACATGACCATATTTGTGGATATTTCTTAAAATATATTATGTATTGATCATATTATTTGTGTTTTTTATTCATATGAAAGGAATACCAAGCCTCAAGGTCTTAAGGTTAAAGTAATAAAATCACAAAGAATATAAACAAAATATTCAAAAATACTCAAATGCACAGTGAAGTTCTAACCCTAGACAAGACCACTCTTTCAATTAGCATAACCAAGGTGTCCTTTGATACTATAACCATATAGATTTCCATGTGCCATAAAATAATTTATCATAAAATAAATCATTTCCCTCAAATTAAAATTTCTCTTAGTTGTATACATCATACAATTCAACACCCTTTTCTAACATAGTCTTCAAATCTTCAACAGGTGGAACCAAATAGACGTCAGTAACATTACCATGATGCTTTGGTCATAAAATAAACTAAGTCAAAAGAATATACTAGCATACATCAAGATCAAGATTAAATATAACCACCATCATGGGCCTCATACTATGACTTCCTAAATTATGAGATTTCAATCCATCCACTGAAAGTGATAGTGTTATGTTCCTTGGTTCACCACCGGATTCAGGAAACATATTATCAATTGTCATCTATTGCATAGAATCTCAAGTTTGTCTATGAAAACCATCACTTCTTCTCTTCTCAGCATGTCAACCAACTTCTTTGCATAATCAAAATTATTAAACAAATTCCTAAATCTCGATATTATTGGTAAATACCAAAAAAACCTACAAGGGTTCCACCCTTCTTGTATTGTGGTTCTTCACAAATTGGACAACAATTTAGAAATGTATAACTTTTCTGGTACAAAATGCAATCATTAGAGCAGGCATGTTTCTTTCCATAATGAAGGACCATGGATGAAAGAAAATTTTTGGTCTCATATGTGCGACAAGGAAGTACATTACCTTTTGAAAGCATATCTTTCAAGAGTTGAAGTAAGACTATAATGCTTATATCAGATCATCATTCTC
The DNA here is from genome assembly GCA_963693085.1 of Alisma plantago-aquatica. NCBI lineage: Eukaryota > Viridiplantae > Streptophyta > Magnoliopsida > Alismatales > Alismataceae > Alisma > Alisma plantago-aquatica. Next base: position 793,530,203 of record OY856409.1, read on the forward strand.
ACCTTTAGGTAATAAAACTTTCAATCAACAAATAATTTAGTGATATTGACACAATTGTTGTGCAATGAGGTTTTTGAGTCACTCATCAACCTTTCAAACATTTTTGGACAATCCCAAAAATTTTACTCTATATTGTAAGTCATGTCTTGAAATGTGTCATTTCATGTGTCTCAGATTGTTTGTTATAATCTATAGTGTGAAAAGTGTGATACGCCGTTCGAACAAAACATCATTAACTAAGCGGAAGCGATCATTAGCAACGGATTACTGAAAATCACTCAAAATTAAAACCTTTTTCAAAGAGATCCAATTCCAGGAAACTCTTAACAACAAGAACCAAAGTATTACATGTACATTCTGGTCCACAAGTACATACCATGTACCATCTCTTCTTGAGGATTACATATATCAATTTCTCTCTTAAGTCTACACATGAGAAATACACAACCTCGAGGCATTCAAGCCAAAATCTCGGATCGATTATGAAAACACTAAGTACTGACTCCAAGGACCTGAGAGTACAGAGACGACACATATGACTCTTATCTACAAGACAAGACAGTCAGTATCCCCACCTGGGATGTTACTGCTATCCTTGATGTTGTTGTCCTTCCCCTGTAGTATGGTTCTTACCTCCTCGTCCTCATCCACCTAAAAATGTTGGATCCCACGGGGGTGAGACAATTGAAATTGTCCCAGTGAGAGATATAACTCTCCACCAGAAACATTAGTATTGCATTTTAATAGAATAAAACTGATCAAAGGATAAGCAGTTTAGAACATTCTCATATCTTAAAGCATTGCAACTATCTATGATAGAACAGTAATTCATTTATTCACTTTATAAGGAATATGAAGAACATGTATATCTCTTATCCATCTTACTATATCAACATCTCAAGTTTATCCTGAGATACTCATTATCATGGTATGTCATCCATGAATCATTCTCATTTCTGTCTGTTGACCTTAGCCGGTCTGTTAGCCATATATTGAATTGTTCCAGTCATGTGAGTATACATCATCATATTCTGTCCAGGCATTGGACTATGCCAATTCTATGCAAACATTCCAGGCATTGGATTATTACCAATCCTGTACAACCATTCCAAGCATTGGATTATTACCAATCATGTGCAACCATTCTAGCCATTGGATTATTACCAATCCTGTGCAACCATTCCAGGCATTGGATTATTACCAATCTTGTGCAACCATTCCAGGCATTGGATTATTACCAATCTTGTGCAACCATTCCAGGCATTGGATTATTACCCATCCTGTGCAATTATTCTAGGTATTGGGTTATGACCAATCCTGTGATATTATTCTTGGTATTGGGTTATTACCAATCCTGTGCAATTATTCTAGGTATTGGGTTATTACCAATCATGTGCAATTATTCCAGGTATTGAGTTATGACCAATCCTATGACATTATTCTAGGTATTGGGTTATTATCAATCTTGTACAATTATTCCAGGTATTGGGTTATGACCAATCCTATGATATTATTTCAGGTATTGGGTTATGACCAATCCTGTGACATTATTCCAAGTATTGGGTTATTACCAATCATGTGCAATTATTCCAAGTATTGGGTTATGACCAATCCTATGATATTATTCCAGGTATTGGGTTATTACCAATCCTATGCAACTATCACTAAATACCACATCACCTTTTCTAGGTATTAAACCTTGGCCAAGCCATCATACTTATTCACATCCTTTATGTAATTCAAGTATTCCTCTTATCTCCTTTAAGCTTATTCAAAACACTATAGCCCTTATTTGGCTATAAGCATAAAGCATGCGTGATTAAGATTTCCTTAATATTATTGCATCAATTTATTACTATTATTATGTTACTAAGTTTCCATTTCCTAGTTTATTTGAACATTATCATTGCTTACATGAAACTTTTATAAACATCTTGTTACCTCTTACTAGGCAACAACTATTCACATGGCTCACAAGGCCCATTAAACATCTTGTCACCTTTCACTAGACAATAACTATTTACATGGTTCACAAGGCCCATTAAACATCTTGCCACATTTCACTAGGCAAAACCTATTCACATGGCTCACAAGGCCCATTAAACATCTTGTCACCTCTCACTAGGCAACAACTATTTACATGGCTTACAAGGCCCATTAAACATCTTGTCTCCTTTCATTAGGAAACAACTATTAGGGTTAGGGTTTCCCTCTATAGCCGAATAGGGTTTCAAGTTCATATTATTAATTCAAACCCTAATTCATTGCTCCACGCATCTAGGAGAATACATTTATATCATAAGTATTCAATTATACTTATTTATTCTCATCTTTTATCATTAAATGATAATCATCTCAAAGTGTGATTTTCTCTCTCATCTTCTCTAGGATATTGATTACATCATACTTTATTATCTTGGCTTAACCCTTTCTCAAGGTATGTTAGCCTACACTTATCAAAGTGCATTACATCTTAATGTAATAATTGTCATGACACACTTCATGTGTTAATCATCCAAGTGTATTGGCTTTAGGGTACATCAAGGTGTATCAACCTTGAGGTGATTAATATGATATCTATCACGTCCTGATGTTTCACTTCCCTCACCACCTTTATCTTACTTAAGTTCATCAACTTATCTTGTATTAGGGTAATTCCCATCCTAATTCTTTATGCACCACTTCATCACATTTTTCATGTAATGTATTGGTCATAAGTCACTCATTTGATTTATTCAACCATTATCAATAATGTGGACTCATTTCGGGTTAAGGCATTATTGATATAAGGTTATCCATTATCAACCACTTTTAGGTGTTTCACCTACCAATATCTCATTCGTTATTCCATTATTGGGAATAGGGTTTCCCCTCTTTATCAACTAGGGTTTTACATCACATCACCCTATGTTGGGATTTCACATGACATCACTCTATATTAGGGTTTCACATGGCATCACCCTTGATTAGGGTTTCACATAGCTTCACCCTAGATTAGGGTTTCACATAAAGCACCCTCTTAAATTAGGGATTTTCATTATATTACCCTGAATTGGGATTTCTCATATCATCACCCTAGATTAGGGTTTCACCATTACCCTAGATTAGGGTTTCACCTAACATTGCTCTAAATTAGGGTTAGGGCTCATCAACCATCTCGATTAGGGTTTCATGATCTCTTTATCAAGGATCATACCCTAAATACACATTTTATTTATATTGAAAGTGTTGAGGATTAATCACTACATGATTATCACTCATGTATAAGTTCCTCTCTCTCATACTCTCTAGGAGGTTAATTACTCCAACTTGATTGGATTAGATCAACTTGAAAGAAGGGTTAGCATAGTGTATTGAGATATTTGTTTTCATAGGCATCAATTGTCAATTAATGTAGGTATACTTATTCACTAAGTATCATAGGGATACCTCCATTGTAATCCACCTTGAGATACCTTATGATCACTCATTTAGTTTTGAGATTAATTGATCCTTAAAATGATCTTGGACTATTAGTCCTTCAAACGGTTTTGAGTTAATTGTACCTTTAAACGATTTGGATTGAAATCTCCAAATGATCTTGAATTAATACCCTCAAACGGTTTGAAACCGTTTAGACCTCCAAACGGTCAACTCCTTCAAACGGTCAAAGTACCCAAACGGTTTTGAAGTTTAGTTTACCCATTTGATCTTGAGATCCATTACCCATTCAGTTTTGAACTCAATTACCCATTCTATCTTGAAGTCAATTACCCATTTGGTCTTGAACTCAATTACCCATTTGGTTTTGAAATAAATTACCCATTCGGTCTTGGGTTCAATTACCCATTCCGTCTTGAACTCAATTACCCATTTGGTCTTGAACTCAATTACCCATTCGGTTTTGAGGTAAATTACCCATTCGGTCTTGGGTTCAATTACCCATTTGGCTTTAAACCGAATCAACTCAATCGGTTTTGAAACCGAATCAGCTCAATCAGTTTTGAAAACCGTTTGCCCATTCCTTTGTTGAGGTGTGTGCTTAAGATGACATCATCATCTTCAAGCTTCAAACCTTTGAAATAAATTGTGATTCTTATGGTGATTTCAACAACTAATCAAAAGGAAATCGAGAAAGAAGAAAGGTTCAACACATGATGAACAAATTGCAAGCAATAATGACATTTAAGGGTTCAAGTTATATAACCCGCCTTCAAAATTGAATCCAAGTTTCAAGCTTCATGTTTTCAATGGTGAATGAAGCTTCCTCAACTTCCAAAGGCTCGTCCTCAAGTCTTTGAGTGAAATGAATGGCTAAGGTTGAAGATTGAATGAAGAAAAGAAGAAATTAAGCATCGAATTTTGATTTCCACCATGAAATTAAGGTTGAAGAAGACTATGGAGGTTACCTACAGGTTGGGGCACGTCCTCCTGTTTCTCCTAAGCTCCCTTGTGTTCAACCAAAGCAAGGAAAGAGAAAAGGAATCGAAAAATCCTTTCATGTGGGTTGAAAATGGGATGTATATAAGGGAATTTCAATGAGAGAGAAAGTGATAAATAATTCCTTCAACTCCCAAAATTGGTGCCACATACTCCCTTAAATACCTTGAATACGAAGCCATCTCCTTCACACTGTAATTCCTCTTCATTATCCATGAATTAAAAGAAGACAAATTAAGCACCTTAATCAATATAATAATAATATCCAAAAATGAGTGGATATTACTTTTTCTTTAACTAATGTGAGTGGGCTCTCCACTCACTTTAGATATTTTGGTGCCATTTAAATGAACAACGACGTCCAAACTTATATAAATTCAACCATCACACTTTTGGTTGAAGGGCACTTTCATTAATATATTTATTTTTGCATTAAATTGAATTAGGGTTTCAATTATGCTTAAATCTTGATTATTTTAATATCAAGATTCTCTTTCCCCCAAAGAGATTCAAATGAGATTCCCCTATGATTTTCTTGTCTCTAATTGATATAAAGAAACATTAGGGACTATATAGAAGTGGTATTTTTTATATTGAACCCTAGGTTTTGGGTAAATTGCACATTATACCAAAACTAGGGTTTAATGCACAAACATTGATTAATAAGCTCTTTCTTGATGCTCAGGATACCACAAGCCATACCTCTACATCATTTTCATTCTTATGATGCTTCAACATTTGAGGAACATTTTATCATGTAATATTTGCAAGTTAACCCCTCAACTTGGGTAATTTGCACTTTAGTCCAAAACAAGTAAAACATTGTTTCAACATTATTCAAAAAGGACTAAAATTGAAACATAAGTTCCTCTTGAGCCTTAATTACTTTTCAAAGGATAAAGACAAGAATATAAATGACTTAAGAAAAACTTCTAGGGTTAAGCTTTAACCCATGTCAGGGATGTTATAATTATAAACCCCTAACAAGGATTTTGTCCCTGAAATCCTAGGTAAAGAAAGACAAATATTATTCATTCATCATATCATCAAGCCTCCAAATTACATCTTAATGTCATGGAGAGGCCATAGAACTTTGATCATCACAAAGTCCTTCCATACTGGGTTATCATAGAAGCTGTCACATAGGACACATACTCCACTGTCCTTTTTATTATTAACTGTAGAGTCAACTCGATGTCAGGTAACACTACCTTATTTAACTCAGGTGTCAAACCTCACTAATTTGTCACCCACTTGGTACTACAAATCTCATCATACATTTTTAGCTTTAATAAGCTTTTCCCGCAATGATTTTACAATTGTTCCTTCAATTAGTACGTCCTTATCGATGTTATGTTTATGCGGGGCATAAACCCCTAACATATGATGTCCATAGTATTTTATATAACTAGACTGATTTTACAGTTGGCCATTCCAGGTAACCAACATTACTTCTTATGAGGAGTCATGTTCCCATTTTCTCATATCATTGAAATTTCTTGGACACTAGGATTCTTTACCTTGGTATCCATTATATGTGCCAGAAACACATCACATCATCATCATGATTACTAGATTTGGGTATTCAAACCCTCAGTCCATTATTGAACATTGTTACCTCTCATCAGGTAACTGTTACCTCTAGGTCCTCAGACCAAGGTATACATTATACTATACATCTTCTTTTGTTTATAAATTGATTCATGATTAACTCAGATCCCATCATATATCAATTAGGATGTGGTAGAAATATCCATGCCACATTTTCTACCTTATTATGCTCTTTAGATTGTCTCAAAATGACTACTTGATCAGAGTAATTAGAAAGATAGCAATCTAAGAGTGACATACTTACCTTATCTTCAATGGATGAATACCTGTCCAGGGTATTCAAGAACTGAAATTAGATAGTATGAATTTGTTTCATATTATGTTTCATGCTTTTAACATCTCTTTAAATTTACTATTTAATATCTTAGATTTTCTCTGGGTGTTTCTTTTACATCTCTTCTACATGAAAAGAAAAATTTCAAAACATATAAGAGAATATTATTCTGAATATAGGTTCTCATCCTTTTTATCTCTTCCTTATGTCCTCACAGGACTAATTAAAGGAATGTCAACAATAACTACCTTTCTTATAATCAGTAGGCAGAGAGAGGAAAAAGGAAAGATAATTTAGAATGAAAATTTTTATCTGACAAGTTACCTTTACGGGTTATCTAGTGTCTTATCTGACCCAATTACATGGAGTCAGTTGTCATATGTTATTGCCTTTGTCCTCTACTACCAGAGGTAGATGGACCAAACTGTGACACTTCTCTTCGTCCTCGGCCTTCTGCTTCACTAACCTGAGGTCCTTGTGGGTTTTGCAGATTATGCCTTGACTGTTGGGTCACCACATTATTTCTTCTTGGACATTGCTGCCTAAAATATCCTATATGTTCACATTTATGGCAAGTTCGTTCCTCACTTGATGACCATTGTATTTGTGTACTATGTTGTGGTTGAACCGGTGTTACCAAAAACTTTGATTGTTTAGTACCACCAATCCACTATTCCTGTGACTGTGTAGATCTCCTTTTGAGGTTTGCCTCATGTTTCTTTGTCACAGACCTTTCTATTCTCCGAATTGACTCCACAAATGTGGCAAATTTCTCTCTACTTTCTAACAAAGCTGTTGAGATGGACACCTCAGCATTCAGTCCTTTCTCAAAACATCAAATCGTCTCCTGCTCAGTAGTAGCCATTTGAGGACAAAACCATAAAAGTTCCATAAACCTAGCCTCATATTCATTTATTAACATGGTTCCCTGCCAAACCTTCTCAAACTGTGAGATCTTTTTGTCTAAGTATGTTCTTGGAAAATATTTATTGATGAATTCTTGACAAAATTCCTCCCAACTAACCTCTTCATCATTCCTTTTTACTTCTTCTATGGCCCACCAATGGCCAGCACCACCCTTCAAAAGGTATACAGTATGTTTGACTTTGTCAACATCTGGAATACTAAGGATCTTAAAAGCCTTTTCTAACTCAGTGAGCCATAGATCAGCATCTGTTGGGTCAGTTGTCCCAGCATTTTCTATAGCTCCTGCACGACGTAGTCGTTCAAAAGTCTTACCAGACCCATGTCCCTCATTAGGAGTTGGTGCCCTAGGTGCTGGTGCGGGCATCTGGTCTGCCATATGCCTCATTGTGGCCATGAATTCCCTAAATAGAGTACGAATGGTTGGGTTTCTATCATAAATTCATCAAAATGAGGATTCTCAAGCACTGATTCCTCTCTTGTCTGATCCCTTGCACCTCCTACTGGTGCAGCAACATTGCTTTCAGCAACGTGATCCTTGTGTTCTCCAGACATCTTTAAGCTATCTCCCTTCTTCTGCATAAGCAGAAGTCATTATAAGATATACTGGAGGACATTAACATAGACTCAACACCTTAGTCCTATGTCTTTGTAGACTCAGCGAACATTAAACTCTGATACCACTAATTGTGATACGTCGTTCAAACAAAACATCATTAACTAAGCGGAAGCGATCATTAGCAATAGATTACTGAAAATTACTAAAAATTAAAACCTTTTTCAAATAGATCTAATTCCACGAAACTCTTAACAACAAGAATCAAAGTATTACATGTACATTCTGGTCCACAAGTACATACCATGTACCATCTCTTCTTGAGGATTACATATATCAATTGCTCTCTTAAGTCTACACATGAGCAATGAACAACCTCGAGGAATTCAAGCCAAAATCTCATATCGATTATGAAAACGCTAAGTACTAACTCCAAGGACATGAGAGTACAAAGACGACACATATGACTCTTATCTACAAGACAAGACAGTCCTTGATGCTGTTGTCCTTCCCCTATAGTATGGTTCTTACCTCCTTGTCCTCATCCACCTAAAAACGTTAGATCCCACGGGGGTGAGACAATTGAAATTGTCCCAGCGAGAGATATAACTCTCCTCCAGAAATATTATTATTGTAGTTTAATAGAATAAAATTGATCAGAGGATAAGCAGTTTAGAACATTCTCATATCTTAAGGCATTGCAACTATCTATGATAGAGCATTAATTCATTTATTCACTTTATAAGGAATATGAAGAACATGTATATCACTTATCCATCTTACTATATCAACATCTCAAGCTTATCCTGAGATACTCATTATCATGGTATGTCATCCATGAATCATTCTCATTTCTGTCTGTTGACCTTAGCCAATCTATTAGCCAGATATTGAATTGTTCCAGTCATGTGAGTATACATCATCATATTCTGTCCAGGCATGCATTGGACTATGCCAATTCAATGTAAACATTCCAGGCATTGGATTATTACCAATCTTGTGCAACCATTCCAGGCATTGTATTATTACCAATCATGTGCAACCATTCCAGTCATTAGATTATTACCAATCTTGTGCAACCATTCCAAGCATTGGATTATTACCAATCCTATGCAACCATTCCAGGCATTGGATTATTACCAATCCTGTGCAACCATTCTAGGCATTGGATTATTACCAATCCTGTCCAATTATTCCAGGTATTGGGTTATGACCAATCTTGTGATATTATTCTAGGTATTGGGTTATTACCAATCTTGTGCAATTCTTCCAGGTATTGGGTTATTACCAATCTTGTGCAATTATTCCAGGTATTGGGTTATGACCAATCATGTGACATTATTCCAGGTATTGGGTTATTACCAATCCTGTGCAATTATTCCAGGTATTGGGTTATGACCAATCCTGTGATATTATTCCAGGTATTGGGTTATGACCAATCCTGTGACATTATTCCAAGTATTGGGTTATTACCAATCCTGTGCAATTATTACAGGTATTGGGTTATGACCAATCCTGTGATATTATTCTAGGTATTGGGTTATTACCAATCCTGTGCAATTATCACTAAATACCACATCACCTTTTCTGGGTATTAAACCTTGGCCAAGCCATCATACTTATTCACATCCTTTATGTAATTCAAGTATTCCTCTTATCTCTTTTAAGCTTATTCAAAACACTATAGCCCTTATTTGTCTATAAGCATAAAGCATGCATGATTAAGATTTCATTATTATTGTTGCATCCATTTATTACTATTATTATGTTACTAAGTTTCCATTTCCTAGTTTATTTGAACATTATCATTGCTTACATGAAACTTTTATAAACATCTTGTTACCTCTTACTAGGCAACAACTATTCACATGGCTCACAAGGCCCATTAAACATCTTATCACCTTGCACTAGGCAACAACTATTTACATGGCTCACAAGGCCCATTAAACATCTTGTGACATTTCACTAGGCAACAACTATTCACATGGCTCACGAGGCCCATTAAACATCTTGTCACCTTTCACTATGCAACAACTATTTACATGGCTTACAAGGCCCATTAAACATCTTGTCTCCTTTCATTAGGAAACAACTATTAGGGTTAGGGTTTCCCTCTATAGCCGAATAGGGTTTCAAGTTCATATTATTAATTCAAACCCTAATTCATTACTCCACACATCTAGGAGCATACATTGATATCATAAGTATTCAATTATACTTATTTATTCTCATCTTTTATCATTAAATGATAATCATCTCAAAGTGTGAGTTTCTCTCTCATCTTCTCTAGGATATTGATTACAACATACTTTGTTATCTTGGCTTAACCCTTTCTCAAGGTATGTTAGCCTACACTTATCAAAGTGCATTAAATCTTAATGTAATAATTGTAATGACACAATTCATATGTTACTCATCCAAGTATATTGCATTTAGGGCACATCAAGGTGTATCAACCTTGAGGTGCTGAATGTGATATCTATCACGTCCTGATGTTTCATTTCCCTCATCACCTTTATCTTACTTAAGTTCATGAACTTATCTTGTATTAGGGCAATTCCCATCCTAATACTTTATGCACCAGTTCATCACATTTATCATGTAATGTATTGGTCATAAGTCACACATTTGATTTATTCAAACATTATCAATAATGTGGACTCATCTCGGGTTAAGGCATTATTGATATAAGGTTATCCATTATCAACCACTTTTAGGTGTTTCACCTACCAATATCTCATTCATTATTCCATTATTGGGAATAGGGTTTCCCCTCTTTATCAACTAGGGTTTTACATCACATCACCCTATGTTGGGGTTTCACATGACATCACTCTATATTAGGGTTTGACATGGCATCATCCTTGATTAGGGTTTCACATAGCTTCACCCTAGATTAGGGTTTCACATAAAGCACCCTCTTAAATTAGGGATTTTCATTATATTACCCTGAATTGGGATTTCTCATATCATCACCCTATATTAGGGTTTCACCATTACCCTAGATTAGGGTTTCACCTAACATTGCTCTAAATTAGGGTTAGGGCTCATCAACCATCTCGATTAGGGTTTCATGATCTCTTTATCAAGGATCATACCCTAAATACATATTTTATTTATGTTGAAAGTGTTGAGGATTAATCACTGCATGATTATCACTCATGTATAAGTTACTCTCTCTCATCCTCTCTAGGAGGTTAATTACTCCAACTTGATTGGATTAGATCAACTTGAAAGAAGGGTTAGCATAGTGTATTGAGATATTTGTTTTCATAGGCATCAATTGTCAATTATTCTAGGTATACTTATTCACTAAGTATCTTAGGGATACCTCCATTGTAATCCACCTTGAGATACCTTATGATCACTCATTTAGTTTTGAGATTAATTGATCCTTAAAATGATCTTGGACTAGTAATCCTTCAAATGGTTTTGAGTTAATTGTGCCTTTAAACGGTTTGGATTGAAATCTCCAAACGATCTTGAATTAATACCCTCAAACGGTTTGAAACCGTTTAGACCTCCAAACGGTCAACTCCTTCAAACGGTCAAATTACCCAAATGGTTTTGAAATTCAATTTACCCATTCAATCTTGAGATCTATTACCCATTCAGTTTTGAACTCAATTACCCATTCGATCTTGAAGTCAATTACCCATTCGGTCTTGAACTGAATTACCCATTCGGTTTTAAAGTAAATTACCCATTAGGTCTTGGGTTCAATTACCCATTTGGTCTTGAACTCAATTACACATTCGGTCTTGAAATCAATTACCCATTCAGTTTTGAGGTAAATTACCCATTCTGTCTTGGGTTCAATTACCCATTCGGTTTTTAAACCGAATCAACTCAATCGGTTTTGAAACCGAATTAGCTCAATCAGTTTTGAAAACTGTTTGCCCATTCCTTTGTTGAGGTGTGTGCTTAAGATGGCATCATCATCTTCAATCTTTAAACCTTAGAAATAAATTGTGATTCTTATGGTGATTTCAACAACTAATCAAAAGGAAATCGAGAAAGAAGAAAGGTTCAACACATGATGAATAAATTGCAAGCAATAATGACATTTAAGGGTTCAAGTTATATAACCCACCTTCAAAATTGAATCCAAGCTTCAAGGTTCACATTCTCAATGGTGAATGAAGCTTCCTCAACTTCCAAAGGCTCGTCCTCAAGTCTTTGAGTGAAATGAATGGCTAAGGTTGAAGATTGAATGAAGAAAAGAAGAAATTAAGCATTGAATTTCGATTTCCACCATGAAATTAAGGTTGAAGATAACTATGGAGCTTACCTACAGGTTGGGGCACGTCCTCCTATTTCTACTAAGCTCCATTGTGTTCAAACAAAGTAAGGAAAGAAAAAGGAACCGAAAAAGCTTTTCATGTGGGTTGAAAATGGGATGTATATAAGGGAATTTCAATGAGAGAGAAAGGGATAAATAATTCCTTCAACTCACAAAATTGGTGCGACATACTCCCCTCAATCCCTTGCATACGAAGCCATCTCCCCCACCTTGTAATTCTTCTTCATTATCCATGAATTAAAAGAAGACAAATTGAGCACCTTAATCAATATAATAATAATATCCAAAAATGAGTGGATATTACTTTTTCTTTAACTAATGTGAGTGGGCTCTCCACTCACTTTAGATATTTCGGTGCCATTGCAAGGCACAAGGACGTCCACACTTATAAAAATTCAACCATCACACTTTTGGTTGAAAGGCACTTCCATTAATATATTTATTTTTGCATTAAATTGAATTAGGGTTTCAATTATGCTTAAATCTTGATTATTTTAATATCAAGATTCTCTTTCCCCCAAAGAGATTCAAATGCGACTCCCCTCTGATTTTCTTGTCTCTAATTGATACCAAGAAACATTAGGGACTCTCTAGAACTGGTATTTTGCATATTGAACCCTAGGTTTTGGGTAAATTGCACATTATACCAAAACTAGGTTTTAATGCACAAACATTGCTTAATAAGCTCTTTCTTGGTGCTCAGGCTACCACAAGCCATACCTCTGCATCATTTTCATTCTTATGATGCTTCAACATTTGAGGAACATTTTATCATGTAATATTTGCAAGTTAACCCCTCAACTTGGGTAATTTGCACTTTAGTCCAAAACAAGTAAAACATTGTTTCAACATTATTCAAAAAGGACTAAATTGAAACATAAGTTCCTCTTGAGCCTTAACTACTTTTCAAAGGATAAAGACAAGAATATAAATGACTTACTTAAGCAAAACTTCTAGGGTTAAGCCTTAACCCAGGTCAGGGATGTTACAAAAAGCTTCTCTCTAATCATGATGTATCAATCTAGTGTAATCCATATAAATATTTTCACAAAATAAGTGATGACACAAGGCATCCTTGTCAAGATGCTTCCTAAAATCACACTTTGGTCAAGGATAAATAAATCTAGTATCATTTCCTGCATGATCAATTGCACACCTTAGAAATTCATCTCCTTTTTTGTATACTTCATACAAATAATTTGTTGACATCCACTTTCAATCCATTACTTCACGTCAATTATGCTTCTTAAACTAAAAATGAAATTGATGCTTTACTGCATGCAAATGGACCAAATTCATAGATTTCTCAGAATGTTGGTTATACAATGGACTGTAAATTCTAACAATGTTGTAGAATGAATTTAATTAACAACTATAATTGAAAATGGTTGTCATTATGTATGTTTACCATTGCATGTCATTTTGTGAATTAAAAATTATTTTCATTGTGTAGTTTCCACTGCATATCATTTTCTAAACTAAAAACTTAATATAACCAACACTCACCATCAATTTATTTAATAATAAACATGAAGGGCATCATTTGCAACAAAACCAAGAATATATTTGCATGTTTTTTTATCTCAACATCCTATAAATAATCTCGACAAGTAAATTTACAAGTAAAATGCTTAGAAAGATGTATCTGACTGGTTGAATAAGAGAGACTGGGAATCTAAATCTATTAAGTCATTTACACCCGCTACTATTTGTTCATGTTTGCAACATCAGTAAGAACTCTATATGGCACTCTACCAGCCTTTCTAATCTATCAACTAGAAATAATTCTAGCATCCAACAGTATAATTGTACATGTTTGTTATGAAAAAAATATAAGGTCATGTAATAAGATCTACAACATACATCCTTATCATGTATGGAAACCAGGTTCTTTTACATTATCTAGACTAAAAATGACCTTATCAAAACAATTTTGACTTTATATTACATGTTATGAAAAACTTGTACAATTGTGACATTTTTTCACAAATCAAGACTGCCACTTTCACTGAGCATACTAATAATGAAACAATACTTGTTAATCCATCATAAGTGGATGTTACCCAAACAAACTAATTGAAATTTGACAATAAATTAATTTCTAGTAAAGCAACATATGAAACTTCTACCCCATCACATGTATTATGTCACAATTTTTTGTTAAAACAACCCCTTGAATCTGTTCATATGGGTAATTTTACTCACACAAGTGATTCATGAATCCCTATACAATTCACTCTTACACATCCAAAGGTTGCATGTTAATAACCATTTTTATGGTTGATGCAAAAAAGCCAGAGCACAATACTTGCTATTGCAACATTTTATTCATACAATCAAGACTTCACTAGATTAGTGTTGGTTAAAGTAAGCAAACTGTGATCACTAGTCCATTCAAATTCATGACCTTCTAAGTCTAAAAAAACTACTCATAAACTCATAGTCTCAGATGACTATATCAATGTTAACATCATACAATGTTTCCCACTTTCATGGCTATCCTAGGTATTGAAGGATCATTAAAGACTAACTAAATCTATCCACAATAGAGCATACAATTACTCATTTTCTCCAAGCATTTTTTATGGGAGGTTAGTTGCCAATGCGTTTCATATGCCTTGTAATCACATTAAATTCCTGTTCAGGATTTATATGTCATAGTAGAAGGAGAGAGATTCAATATCATTCCATAGAGAAGATATATCTGAATCATTTTATATCTTATCAATAAGTAATAATAAAGGAGGCATTATCTACATTTAATCTAGAATTTATCATTTAAACATACAAGATTACTACTAATAGGATAACAATCATCTTTCATACAATAACAACTATTCACAAGAAATGAGTGCCATTATTAAAAATCTAGGAACATCTGTGATAAGATTAATCAAGAAGTTTCTTAATATTATTTGGTCTAATCTTTGCTTCATTAAGGATAATAATATTGGGATCCACCCTTAAAATAACTACATTAACATGAAAGGGCTTAGTGTTTTTGCCTCCAACATTTCATTAAGTGATATGAAGAGATCAACCTTGGTAATGACAAAATGATATTAGCTTAATCACATAGATAACTCCTAGGTGGAAAACATGAGAATGGATATATGTAAGTAAACTACACATCTTAAAAAAAATCCACTTGAACCTCCTTTTATTTTATTAGTGCCTTGAACTAGTGATTCATTGGTTTTTGAGTTATCTTTGCCTTCTGAAGACTTCTTAAGGTCTTTATATTTGTTACTAAGGACATGTTTATACTCTAATATCTTATATACATATTCTTTGGACCTTTTATTATTATTGACATATTTGAAATTAGATTGTTTGTCACTAGCATGGATTCCCAAAGGGGTATTATATGGAACAACAGTGATAAGATTTATGTCCAAGTTATTTCCTCCCACAAGAGTATTAGTTCACAAGTCTAGATGAGTATCAAGATGTCCTTATATAGAATTGTTTTCAAACCTTTCCTTCATATGTTATCAACTTCCTAAATAGCCAAAACAATTGACCTCAAAAAAGTTAGCAGTAGCTTTAACATGAAGAATAATAATTCATTAATGAAATCAACATTAGTTTGATCATTGATAAAAATTCCCTCAGGAGAATTTGGCTTAGGAAAGTAGACCTTATTCATTAACATGAACAACAATAGTGTCTATTTATGGTCAAAAGATTAATGTTTATATGAGAATTGTTCAAGGTTGGTAGTTTCTCTAGTGATTAGGGAGATTGGTAAAATGTGAAGATTATAGGGATGACCCCTCTGAGATGGCATTCTAGAGAGAAATAGATGTAGCCACAACCTCAAATATGATAGAAGTTAGGAGTCTCAGACTTAATATGGTTCATGAAGTTTTAGTCATGAAGGATGGGGTTATATTGAGCAAGAGAGATATGCATATAAACCATGAAAAAGGACGGGGTAGAGGGAGCATCTGAGCACAATGAAGGGAGTATCTTTCCTATGTTAGGAAACCAAATCTAGACAATTATGTGCCATCCTCAAGACATAAATGCAAGGTTCATCAATATTTACTTTCTTGCCTACCATATACAAAATGAGAAAAGAAATGCTGATGTGATTCTACTAAACCACAATCATGGTCCTACGAAGATGTAGGAAAGGCACCCATAATGAACATGAAAAAAATTATGTACAAATACAGAATTACCAACTATGGCTAAAGACTGAAGATATCATGGTAACAAGGAGTGTTGATATGGCACATTTTGACCTAAAATATGATTCCCTAGAAGGACTTCTCAAGCCCTAGAATTTTTCTATGGAAATACAACTAATATCAAGAGTAGAATTACATGGAAGGATAAACTAGATTATACAAGGGAGGACAATTCTAGCTACAATGTCGAGTTCATGGGCTTAGTGATTTAGATCGAAGGGAGATCAAAGCTTCGAGCTGTTACAAATTATCTTTCTAGATTGGAAATTAGGGATGTTATCAGATAAGGGAAACGAACAAGAGGTTGTAGATAGTGGAAGTAGGCATTAGATAATTGATATGGAGGCAACATGTGTTAGATACTTGAGACGGTGGTGGGAGAAAAGATGGAGATTGCGGGTGTGAGTGAGAAATAGGTGGGCCAGAGATGATGGTAGTGTGGATATATGATGCTAGAGAAGGCGGTAGCAGGTCACAGAAGATGGAGATAGATGATGGGAGTGGCAGGAGGTGGGCCATAGATGATGGCGGCGTGGCTTTGTGATTCTTGAGAAGGCACCCTTGGCAGGACAGAGAAGATGAAGGCCAGACAATGAGTGGGAAGGAGGCAGGTCAGTGATGATGGTGGCATGACTTCATGATGTTGAAAAAGGCAACGATGACATGTCAGAGATGATGGAGATGTTGATTGAGGGAGGGATGATGGCAGGGAGAGAGCAAGCAAAAGAAATTTGATGATTGTGAGTGGAAAGTTTAGCGTATGAGTTGGAGGAATTAAGAGTCGACACACGCAATAAAAAAGTAGAGCGTGAACAAATTTTGTTGGCAAGAATTTAAAAAATATATTATCTCACATTCAATATTTTGACATATTTTTCATGTAAATTTAAAAATTAAATATTTATTAATTAAGGTCGTTGTCAAATGATAATGATTTTGTTAGCGCATCTTGTGAGGTTAGAGTTGATATATTAATTAAGAGTTGGAAATCTCAAGGACTTACATGCTCTCGGTTTTTAAGTAATGGATTGACTGAGCATGCTAAAATTGGCAATCACAATTTGATGTATCAGGATGAAAAACCTAGCAGCGAGTCGTGGGGTTGCAGAATATGACATCTTGAATACCATGATGGTTAGGAGATGATATATAGGAATTGGTTGTTTACATGGTTAATAGTGAGGGTGGGTGTGGTGGGGAATCAGGAGTTGTCATGCATGTGTGAGGGTGTCAACCAAAAAAAATACAAAAATATATATAATTCTCAACATGATAATTATTATTAAAAAATTTAAGGATCTTTTATTGGAAATGAGTATTATATAAAATGACATATCAAATAATAAATCAAGTAAAATATAATTACATTGTAATCTATATATTTTTTGTCATAATATAGAACCAAATTACAATATTTTTCGGATGCAATACAATTACAATGAAATAAGAGGCAGAAATGAAACAAGTTGTTCTATAAGTTGTTTTTAATTATAGCACTTTATTTTAGGGATTTTACTAGCTTATTTATTGTACGAAATTTGTTAGTACTTTTTATCATTTCTGACAATTGAGATACGTACATATTGTGTAATTAAGGTATATAGCAACGTGGTATAGTCTGTTTTGTAATTTTGATATACAACAAGGTGTTAGAACATGTTGTATTATTATGATCAATTACAATAATTGTATATTACTACAAGTTAATCATGTTGTGTGATTATGGTATGTAATAGTGGGTTAGTGCATATTGTGTGATCATAGTCTATTATAACATGTAGTAGTCAAGATTATTACAATGGAATAGAATCTCTTGCGTGATTTTTGGTATATTACAATAGGTTATTATATGTTGTGTGATTATGATATATTACAACATTTTAACACTTGTGACTATTACTACAAAGCTAAAATCATATTGATATGATTATAGTCTATTACAACAAATTATTGTATGTTGTCATATTACAATCTATTCCAATGATTTGGCACTTGTTGTAGTTTCACTATACAATAAAACGAATTTGGTCCGTTGTATATGAGTTGTGTTACAACCCAGAAGTAGACCCATTATATCACATAAGCCAACTACAACACCATCAAAAGAACCGTTTTACCCTCTCTAGTTGTTTGTTTTTATAGTAGTGTTTAAAGGATATCCATTTACAATATTACTCATGGAATTATCAACATAAAAGAGTAATCTTAATAGCGAAACAATTTCTATTGTTCAAATATACCTGTTCAAAATTTGTTGTATGATGGCATGGAACGATTATGCTAGCATGGAACGATTTAATTAGGTATTTTATTGTTCACATTCTTAGTGTAGGTTACTTTTAGTATGATAGCCAATGCCTATTTATAGGAAAAATTCTACACATAGACACCTTACTATCCGCTCACCCACCCGGTTCTTAGGAATAGCTGTCAGCAGCAATTAAAGCAATAAAAGATGAGGGAAGTAGAAGAGAGAGAAAATATTTTTGTCTATAACTTTCAATCCGAAATGTATTTTTTGATGAAATAAATTGCATTAGATTTCTTGTAGAAAATACTTTCCAATGAGACTAGTATTGACATATTTTGAAATAATGATAATATGCGAGAAACATAGTATCATATATTAGGATACCATACACATGTTCTGGGTACAAACGTACAATACTATACTTTTGAATGAAGGAGGATCAACAATGAGACTAGTGTTGATATATTTTGAAATAATGATAATACGCGAGAAATATAGTACCATATATTAGGATACCATACACATATCCTGGGTACAGACATACAATACTGTACTTTTGAATGAAGGAGGATCAACAGTACTTGTGAGTACTATACTTATGGATCTATAAGTATTGTATCCACTTGTTAATACTCAAGCATAAGTATAGTACCTACCAAATTACAAAACCAAGCATAATCGTATAACTGATGTAGAAGTATAAGTACAGTACCTACATAATCGAATAGCAACATTAGTCATCTGGACAATTTCTTTTATAAAATACATACATAAGTTGAGTACCCACTTGTTAATGACCTCAAAAGTACAATGCACATTAGATCAAGAATCACCTATAAAATGCAACCATAAGTATTGTACCCACTTGTTAATTTCAACTCAGTTACTGACGCATAAGTACAGTACCTAATAAATTATAAATCAAGCATATTTGTATAACTGGTCTAGAAGCATAAGTACAGTACCTACGAATTGCCATAGCAACATTTGTCATCTGGACAATTTTTTTTTACAAAATGTAGACATAAGTTGAGTACTCACTTGTTAATGATCTCAAAAGTACAATGCACATCAGATCAAGAATCAACTATAAAATACAACTACAAGTACTATACCCACTTGTTAATTTCAACTCATTTACTCAAGCATAAGTACAGTACCTAAAAAATTATAAAATCAAGTATAATTGTATAACTAGTCTAGAAGTATAAGCACAGTACCTACAAAATCTCATAGCAACATTGGTCATCTAGACAAATATTTATTTCAAAATGCAGACATAAGTTGAACACCTACTTGTTAATGATCTCAAAAGTACAATGCACATCAGCTCAAGAGATCAGCTATAAGATGCATCCATAAGTACGGTACTCACTTGTTTATTTAAACTCAGTTACTCAAGCATATAGAAAATCATAAAAGCATGCATAATTGTATAACTAGATTAGAAACATAAGCACAATACCTACGGAATTTCATAACAAAAATATGAATGTTTGTATATGACGTATTGTACCTCAAAACACAATTATCGTACCCCAAAACATAGGTACTGTACCTTGAAAGTTATGAAGAAAATAATTTTCTCCTTCCTCTTTTAATTCTCATTTTCATTTTAAAATAGACAGTTCAGCCACATCAGCAGTGCCCCCTCCCAACCACGGGGTGGGCGCCCGGTGGGGGAGGTAGTGTAGCTCATCTATACTACTATAAAAAGAGGAAGTTTTTCCATCTATTTACAATATAGCCATTTTGAACCCCAGCGGCCAATCAGAAGTCAGCATTTTGAGTTGTCGTTCTCTCCTTCACTCAATCTCTTCTCACATTTTTTCTCACTTTTTTCTATTTTAATTGCTTTTTATTCACCAAAATACTTCTCTCCTATTAAACTACACCTCCATGATTCCCTCCAACTAACCATTATCACCTCCCTCCAACAAGCCACGATTGCCTACACGTATCAAAGTGAGAGAGGAAGGGTTGAAGAGAGAGCAAATCGTGGGGATTAGTTAGCGGAGATCAAAACCGAAACAATTTTTATTTACTCTTTTTTCAACCTTCCATTTTTTTACCCCACGAGCATTTCTCAACTACCGTATCCATAAAGCCATCACTCTTTTTTCGGTACTTTCTGCATTCTTCTTAATTCGTATTCCACACCATTATATCATGTTGCAAAATCTTCCCAATAACTGAAATCCACTCTACCCACCAATCACTCGTTTGACATGTGTTTTTTTGAAAAAATGGATGAAAAAAAGTTAAAAAATTGTGAGAAGAGAGAGGTTCAAGAAGAGAGTCCTATTTTAATATACTATTCTATGATTGGTCGGAGGTCATAAAATGACAGTGTTTGTAATTTGGTATACAAATTTTGCTTCATATTACTTGGACAAAACCATGATGATTTTCACAACATAGAGTAAATAATTTATTTAATGCGATTTCCTTACATAAGAACTACATACAATTAAGTTCATGGGCACGTGTGTGTGTTAACTAGTTTATAGCTACGATCGAGTTCGGGTGGTTATATTGTCAATCGTGTATCTTCTTTGTAGATGTCAATGAAAAAGGATTTGATTGCCGCGACATATACTACAAATATTGGTTAAACTAATCAATAGTAGTCAACCGTAGAACTGTCTACTTTTTCTTTTTAATCTGCTATAATGTACATTTCTGCCGCTGTCTCCTACGCTCCCTGGTTTGGTAATTCAAGGATCAAGAATATTATATTTACTGTTCGTCGTATTGGTCCCGCTTTCAAACTCACACTTGACTCTATCTGAGTATGACATCCTCTGTTGTTGAACAACCAGCGTGGAGACATTCCTGGAGAAATCGATCGATGCCAAGATGTCGCCCATGACACCGAGCTCGGGGTGTTCACTCCACATCTCCAGACCCTCATTCAAGATGGACTCACTCCCTTCTCTCCTACCCACAATGATTAGGCCGAACTCCCTGCACATGGATCTCATATTGTCCATCATCACCTCCACATCCGAGATGCGTTCCTGCCGGAACAGCACGCGGTCGCCGGCGTCGCTGAGGTAGTTGGCTCTAAAGTCGGCTATCACCTCGTCATCCAGTGTCCTCTCGGCCGAGCTGTCACTCCGCCACTCATCTGGCAATATGAATCGTATAACGGAGAGCCGGAGCTTGGGGTTGTCGGTCATGAGCGCCGCCAAGGATACTGCCTCACGGTCGTCAGCCCCACCAAAGAAGAAGACGGCGACGTTATGCTGCGAGGCTAACACCATGGCGCCATCCTGCTCGTGAGTGATGAGGATCCCGACGGAGCAAGGTGCGTAGGCCAGGACGTTGATGTTCATGGACCGTACACCGGCTGTATTTTCCTGCGACCCGTCAATGGCGACGGTGCGGTGGAACGGGAGCACGACGAGGTTGACCTTCTTCTCCAGCGACAGGTAGCACACGTCGTCGTGCATGGTGTTGCGCGGAGCGATGCTCACGAACGGCTGGACGGACACGTACTGAGGGTTCTTCTCTTCGAAGTGCCTGAACTTGTTGACAATGGGTTCCGACGTCTTGGTCAGCCCGCCGCCGATGGACAGGAACGACCTGCGGTCCCTGTACGGTGCGAGGACGGTACCTGCTTGGCCAGTGTTCTGGATCATGTGCATCACATACACGCACATGGACTCGCTGTTCGTGTTGTGTATGGCGCTGAGGATGTTGATGATGGGCATGACGTGTTCTTGCTGGTGCACGCATGCAAGGACGCGGAGCTCCGTGCTCTTCTTCCAGTGCTGGATGGTCCGCCTCTTGTCGGTCTTGTACATCTCCCAGGGTTTGTACAGGATCTTGATCAGTGGGGATGTCAGCATACCTTGTAGTATGAGGAACGAGGTGATTATGGAACACGCTTGAAGATTGGCCGTCTTGGTGTTGAGCCAAATGATGAGGCACCGGATCTCGAAGATGCCTCTGGAGGACATCATGAGCGCCACGATGATAGCGTTATTGACAGACCAGCTGCAGAAAACCGTGATAATCAACACGGAGAGGAACTTGGAGAAGTAGCAGATCAAGATGATCCCCCACAGGTACGCCGCGGATGCGGTGTCGTCGATGGAGAACAGGTTGGAGTTGAGGCCAACGGTGGCGAAGAAGATGGGGATCCCGAGGAAGTTCATGAACCCTTCCAGTTTCTCAGTCACCGTGGACCCGAGCGGCGGGCCGCTAGGGAGCAAGAGGCCGAGCATGAACATGCCGACCTCCATAGTCTGCCCGGTGAACTCGGAGAGGAGGCCGAACCCAAGGCAGAGGATGATGACGCTGACGAAGTAGGTCTCATCAAGGAGTTCCCCTTTCGGTGTTCGTGCTAAGATGGACAGCACGGCAGGGCGGGCCACGAAGAAGGCTAAGGCGATGAGGATGCCAAAGGAGACGAAGCTCGCAATTCCTAAGACGACCTTACCGGTGAATTTCCCAATTAGGACGGACCTAATGACCCGCAGCACGAACTCCCCAGCGAGGTCGGAGATGAGCGACGACGACACTGCCAGGCGGCCCACTTTCGAGTTGAGGAGCCGGAGCTCGCTTAGGAGCGAGGTGATGACGACAAAATAGGAAGGGTGAAATGTGGCCGGGATGGCGATGACGAGGCCCAGACCTAATGTGAGCGACTTGGGTGGAGGGATCGGGAAGTAGTACCTTGCCATTGCCGTGGCGGTAAAGCTGGTGGCGTTGCCGACGAGGCCGATCGCTACGGCTTTCTTTCCTGATTGGCGGAGCATGCTCAAGTCCGTCTTGACGCCGATCACGAACATGTACATGCACAGCGACACCATGCTCAGGGTGTTGTACGGCGTCATGCGCTTCGCCGGGTACAGCGTGTTGGTGAAGAACGGCAACTTCCCCAACGCCGTCGGCCCGAGGAGGACGCCGGCAAGGATCTGGGAGATGAAGGCCGGTTGTTTCAATGGCTTCAGGAGGAGATGGAGCAACCTCGACATGGCGACCACCACTGTGATCTGTATCATCAGCAATGGGAGGTTGGCACGGAACGGGTTGCCTTTCATCCATACCCCTACCGAGGTCGCCGGGAAGCTCACGAGACACTGGGCTCCAGTTTCCTTTGTAGCCATTTTGAATAGGTTGGTATGTCCGCGGATGGAAACAAGCTGCAGCCTGCAGGGAGCTATGTAGTGTGTCGGGACGGCGTCGTCATCGAAGCTATGCAAGAAGATGATCAATGACGACGAAATGGAGGGGAAGATGATCAAAGAATCGTACTAGAGGATGGAAACTCGAATATATAGGTACGTACAAACCCCATCTGTTAGCGGTGGTAGTTGCTCAGCAATGAGAGACCGTACGTTTCCCGCATTGAACGTTGACAAGTCTGAACTTTCGGTTCTAACGTAGCTCTATACCACAAAAGGGAAATGAGGAATCTAACTTCCCGAAAAGAAGTTGACGTTAATGGCATATAGACATGTCAAACTACATCAAAATCTGCGGACACCTGTTTAAGTTAGGTTTGGGTGGCGAAATTTACCACCCGCTAGAAATCGCCCAAACTCATACCCACACCTGTTTATTAATTAGTGGGTTTCACGGGTGATCTGCGGGTGTCCATTTAACTAAATAATATATTAATATAAATATATTATCTATATAACTCTTAAGACATGCAACACATGTACATTTATCAATCAACTAAATTGATGACATGTAATGTATACAATATAAAAAGTCAAATTCTAACTTTCTTTATTGATATCCTTTGTTAATGGTTTACACTAGTGGAAACAAATTTGTTAACTTCTATATTATTTTTATGCTAATGAATATATAGTGTAATGTATGTTTTATATTCAATTATAACAATTATGTTCTCTTTTTGTTCACTTTATGTATTGGACAATCATAAGAACATGAAACATCAAGAACTTTTAACATAAGATGACAAAATATAGTGTTGTTATGGTAATATGTTATGCTATTTGTAACATCTATATCATTTAGTTTTTTATATTGTACATTGTAGAAATGGTTATTTTTCATTTTGTCTCTTATATTTTATTTCAAAACATCATAATAGATATTACATTGTGTTGCACACAATAAGTAGTGGAAGCTTACTCTCATTTTGTTATGTTTACACTGAAAATTATTAATGAAGCATTCTACTCTTTGTCGTAGTGTAGAAACAAGCAATATCTTTTCACTGTGGCACCCGCGGGCGACCCGCAACCCGCTGGGTTGGGTTTGTGTGTGCTACTTCCCCACTTATTTAACATTGGGTCTTTTTGACCCGCACCCGCGAGACCCAAACCCGCAATGACCCAACCAAAACCCAACCCACCCACCTGTTTGACAGGTCTAATGGCATATCATGCTTTATTTATATGGTTCGAATTTACAAAGTTAAAATTTTCTGTTCTGCAAGATATTCATATAATATGCAATGTGAGGTAAAACTATAGAGGATTGGACGTATTTAAATACAAAAATAGATTACAACAAGAATGTGTTGGGAATCTAATCAATTACAAAAGTAATACCCTTCACCAAATCAAGTCAACCATATGTACAAATAGTGTTACACTCTGATTTTACAATCATCAATAGATCATAAAATCAAGAGATAATGGGAGACTAAGAATGAATAAACTTTCAATCTTAAATGTCTTCTCATTCAAACTATTTAATATGCCAACCATAACCATATAAATCAACTACACTTAAGTAATGAAAACATTTTTCCTTGAAACAATCTCATGGTAATAAAGACAAACTACATCAACTATGTTGTTATTTTATATGAATATGTGTAGATGAACTTTTTCAAATATATACATCAATTAATATATATATGGATATTATTACAATATTTTTACACCTCATTTAACCTAGAGTGACAAGGAATGACTTATATGAACTCATTTAACATCTGACTTTGTGACAGGACTACTACGATGCATCAAGATCTCCATAAGCTCAAGTTTGAGGGTTGAGCTACTTTCCTGTGAACAAGTACTTCTATGTAACACTCAAAAGTAGTTAAGAAAATGGTAAATATTGTTGAACAATTGAATATAGAAGCAAAGCAGTGAAGGAGTTAAAAGATACAACCTATACATAATCTACAAGATACAAGCTTCTAATAACAATCGAGGTTCTAGCTGCTTTTATGTTTGTTACTTCATCTGATCTTTCATTTATGTTGATCATGACTTAATCACTTTGTTGACTGTGTAATTTACTCAATCGGGTGTAGTGAGATAATGATGTGTGAACCATAAGACTGTCAATTGAGCTACCTCAGTCTACAACAATGTTGCCTTGTAAGGGATAAGTAGCATTCGCAAGCTATGGTCCCATGTCCTGGATACTCGATGAATGCCTCTAGGATAAACACCATATGACTCCATGTGAAGTAGCTCTACAACACATGACACACTAAACTGAGTAAATTATATTGTCTAAATGAGTGGATCCTCAAGAGTTGTTTGATATGACATATCATTTGTCTTTTGTAGCATCAGGATATTCACTTAGCATTGGATACCCCTATGGAATCAAACTAGGAGAATCAATTCTTGGCTAGTTGATTTTGGTTACTCTCTCTCTTAACATGTAGTGCTATTGACACTTAACGAATTTGTGTTGGATACTTATTATATCTACTATGAGCTACATCCACTTGTATATGACAGTCCACACCATGCTTCACATGTTCTAGTAAAAACCTCTAGGGAAAGGTTATACAGTCTTCAGGGCATCCTTTACTACTCAATTTTTTATATACTTATTTTATAATGGAGTTTTTGTTTCTTTGTATTCCATGGATTGATTGGACAACACTATAAAAGAATAGATTGAGTTATTAACTAAATGTATTATATTTATGGTTTCACTTAACTCAATCACTCTTTGACTTTTATCCCATATAGGAATAGACTTCAAATTACTACCCTACTAGCAATCGAATCATTTCTCCAATTATTTGCAGCCGGATAATATAAATATATTCTCAACATAAATAGAGCTAGGGTTCACACTATCATAGAAAAAATGTAAGAATCTACATATATGACATTGATGTTTTTTAAAACCTAGATATTTTACTAAGCAGAAAAGGATTGTAACAAATAGCATAATGGATAGATATTAGATGGATTATTAAGAGTATGGTATACACAATAGTATGTCCTTCAAACTATTGGTGGAACAACATTGGGGCATATATGGGATATCCCTACTACTTGCAAAAAATCCTCTACTTTAGAACTTACATATAGGTTTTGTTGGAAAATATGTTCCCTGGAAAGCTCTTGCCTTGCTCGGCCTACTTTCTTCTTTCCCTCTTGTCCACCAATTCTAATTGCTTCATTGTCTAATCAATTATTGTTGTTGGGTTTACTTTGTCTCATGCTCTCTCATATTCTTGGTCTCCTTTCAATCTTATGAGTTGTGCTTCCTAAGTGCTCCCTTGTGTTAGCAATTGTCTATGTCTCTTGGCATATCTTGGTTGCAGTGTGCATTGATAGACTACCCTTTTTCCCTACCCCTTTCTTGGGATCATTGATATTTTCCCTTATGTCTTCATTGAAATTACTCTCAATACTTGTATGCATTATTATTACTATTGACCTTATCCAACCTTTCACAATATTTTCTATTCAACGACATCTTTTCTCCCCCACTATAACTAAAGCTAGGTTTCATTGCAAAATTACTCTTCACATCTGGACTTCATCTCATCTTTATCCATGCCTTATTTTATAAAATAGAAGAAAGCATATTCTTCTCAACATAACCCCCAATCTCTTCTTCACACAACTCAAAACTCATTTACTTTTTACCCAATAAACTTATACATGTTCATACAATACCTCTTAGACACCCATTTATGATCTAGAATTATAGTATGTATCCTCTAATATTACTACACTATATCCAATTTTGTAGATAGACAAATTGGTTCGACAATCAATATTCCATTTGTCGATGTTTTCTCTTATTTAATGTACAATTATATTTTTTTTTCTTCCTTTTCTATGAGCTCTTCTTTAAACACATAATAAAATATTTATAACTTAACAATTCTGATACATCAACTTACATTTATTTTTTCAGCTTTACACTTTTGTGTTATCATAATTAAATACTTCTACACTCCTATCATAGTTATGAATCCTTCCCTTTATAAATGCCAAATTGGATGAATAATGTTTTGTAAGTAATATCTAGAAAAACCAACATATGCCCCTCCTCCTTATTATATAATATGTACCATGATAACTACCAACACTATTGTATAATAGTTTATCCTATTGTCCCTTCACATAATTCTCATTCTCTTCAACTTCCAATAGATTTCTAATTTTCTTCCTTGAAGTCATTGCAGAAGTCATCTCCTATAGTACACCTTTTTTGCACCACCTTTCATTTGATGATCAATAATGTAGGCCAATATTACGCTTAGAATGGATTTCATAAGTTCTACTAGTATACCTTGAGTATATCACTGCTATTCACCACAATGATAATTTCTTGCTCAAAATTGGAAAGGATAGACAAATCTTACCATCATCAAAGGTGAGGAAGGATTCTTTAGAATGGATGATATACTTATAGGTAAGATCATAAATGTTTTGGGGGCCTCTCTCATACTTCTCAAGATCTAAATTAGTGACGTTAACAAACTCCTAGAGATCCCATCCACAATCTTGAGTATATCAATTCCTTCCCCTAAAGGTTCCAATGCAATCCTCTCTTCATGATAGACAAAATCATAAAGGTGAGACCATGGCCCTTTACTTTTTATAATCAAATTTTATTTTCTTAGATATATTATATATTGATTGAATTACTAAATATTGATGTGTAATAAATCAAAGACATACATTATATGATCTGGTTAATGTTTGATAATATGAATATTTTTTTTACTTAAATGACGGGTGTTTCTGGGTGAAATTGATCTCTGGAAGGGATCAACCTATTAGGATTATTATTTGTGTTCACATCATATAGGTTAATAGTGAGAAGATATGGGTCATGCCACATCGAATGTTGTGGGAAGCTAATGCAAACCAATCACGACTGCATTGACCATACGGAGATCTATGTGGACCTGATCATGTCACAATGAACACTATGGGAAATCGATGTGAGCCCGATTTGGGTCAATGTAACCTCATTTTAGTTGATGAATACCTTATTTTGTGTCACGCCCCGATCTCACATTAACCTCAAAATCACGAGATTAGGGCGCGACGGAGGGATTACACACAACCAAACCATTCATAACTTTTTAAGAACATTTAGAAGGCATAAAAAGGTAATCTGATTTATGCTGTAAAATAAAACTCAACAAACTGCGGAAACATTTTTATTAATCTGACTAGCGATATAAAGAGTGTCTACAGCATATTACATTGTTCGACATAAAATAAAGCATAACAGTTAATTTACATCTTTATACACATTCTCTCTCACCCACACCTTGTCCCAAAGATTGAGGGGAAAGGACTAAGAGACCTCTAACTACTAACTACGTATACCTTCTACAGACTAAGCGTTAGGATGAAAGGATCCTTCAGATTCCTGCTGCTGATGATGACCTGAAAATGTTTTGAGCAGAGGTATGAGCCTACTCGCTCAGTGAATAGCCTTTCATTTAGCTATCACTAAACAACTCATCAGGTTTATGAAATTGAAATAAACATAAGTGCAGTACAAGCAGATCTAATGACATAATAGATTTGTAGAATATAATCACAATTCTATGCAACAACAGATAATTTAAACAAATAACAGATATAAACAATTGGCACAAAAGTTCGGATCTCTTTAACACATTAATTTACTGTGATCCTATATGATTACATATTTATATTATTATGCCCTAATCATATGCAGTGTACTCTGCATATGAAGATCCGTAGCGAACTACGATCCCACCGTACAAGACTTAGCGACACACCCGGGAAATGCTAAGTCTGACGCCAGCCCTGTTCTGCCACAGGACCCACAGGCTCACCGGCCTCAAAGCACTACTCTGAGTGCTCTAGACTCCTCCTCACTAACCTGAGCACACAGGAGGAGAGTCTCATTGGGTTACCACCATGACTCTGCACGGTTCTTGTTGCAATAACCCATAATTTCCCCTAGTGCCACCATGACTCCGCACGGTTCTTGTTGCAACACTGGCTCTCTTTCCTCGTGCCACCGTGACTCCGCACAGTTATTGTTGTAACACGAGTTTCACCCCTAAGAAGCAGATCTATCTAAAGGGGTTCTACGGTGTTAGGGCACCTAAGTCTATTAACTGATTAACATATAACCCTTTAAATAGGAAAAATCACATTTCATACTTATACACATTCTGAACATCACTTGATTCACATATATATCATTTATCATTCTTAAACATGATCCAGGATCATTTATCCAGTTTCCATGCTAAACATCCATTTTTAATTCAGCAAATACATTGCAACTATAATATAGGAAATTTCATCATTTTCATTAATCATATCACATATTTCAAGTTCCAATGAATCTATCATACTCTATTGTATGTACTACACTGTTTAGGAGGTATACCAACTGATACAGAAGCAATTAAGCATTTAAATTGAGTTAAATAATGATTTCTGAATGAACTGCCACTCACAACTTGAAACTCGGCCGATCACTCTGGAACTCGGCCGATCACTTCACAATTTCTGAAACTCGGCCGACCAACTTCGGCCGATCAGCAGGAAACTTGGCTGATCCACTGGGAAACTCGGCCGATCGAAACACAGCTCATTTACCTACAAAAGAAACTCGGCCGATTCAAGACCAAACTCGGTCGACCAAAACGCTGTTCGAAATCCTAAACAAGGAACTCGGCCGACCAAAACACGAACTCGGCCGAACCGCGCACAGACAGAAAATAAAAACGGACCTGCAGATGTCGATTTCACTCGAATCGACGGGCAAAACCCTCGATTTGCGTTGCAAATCACTTGCAACAGGTGCACATCACCAAGAACTAGCTGGAGGGGGAGGAAGGACGAGCTAGGGCTGCTCTTTGCACCCTAATCTCCAGCCCACCACCTTGCAAACGCAGCTCCTGCTGCTAGCCGGATCGACTTGATGGAGAAGAAGATGGAAAGAGGGAAGAAGATGATTCGTAGCTGCTGGCCGGAGCAAAACCTTGGCTCCAAGACGTTCTTCCCTTCTCAGCTCCCTCTCTCTCTCTCTCTCTCTCTCTCTCTCTCTTCCTCTCTCTCTCTCTCTCACGTGAAGGAGGAAGGAAAAGAACGCTCTGCGTTCTTTCGTTTCAGGAGAATGAAATGAGATAAGGGAAAGAAAGAGATAAGGAAGAAAAACCTAGGGGCCAAAACGCAAAGTCCAAAAACTTCCAAAAACTACAAACGGGTCCCTACAAGCCCAAAAACATGCAACTTTTGACTCTAAGGTCGGATTCGAACGTTTTCTCTGGCAACGCTTCAAGCGTAAGATCCTACACATTTTAAGGGCTAGGATTCACACTAAGCACATATCATATCCGTTATAAACATTATTAACAAAAACAAGCTTACAGCTTAGCAAAGCAGCTAAAACACATGCTTAGCAGCATACTTACAGGTTAAGCTCGTCGCGGGTCGTAACATTTTGGGTCGTTCTGGGATATTTTAGGTAACTGCTGGAAATACATGGTCGTTTCCATTAGTGAGTGGTCATTGTGAGTTGTATCTTTCTTTCTTTAGTTTCATTATGTCTAGATAGTTTCATACTAGGGCATCGGTGCTAGCCCCATGTCCGATTTTTGTTCAGTGTAATCAGTTCTAGTTGTTTCAAAAATAAAATATTTTTCTACTATTCCATGTGATTCTCAGGTATTTTGATATACTTTTGTGGTAACCTCGAGACCTCGGGTTGCCACATGAACAAACATATAGTCCCTTTATTGCGACCGTTATCACTTTCTCCATTCAATCTTATACTTGTTTTTCCATTATAATGATTATACTCTTGTGTGGGACACCGAGACCCCGGGTTCCCACAAGAAAGATCTCATGATTTCTTGATGAGACCCGCTAATAGAATTCTTGATCCTTTTAGGTTTTAAATCATTTATTACAGTTTATGGAGATGTGACCCTCTGACCATAAGCTCAAACCCCATGATGGAATTCACATATTTCTCAATGAGACCTCACGCAAAGATACATTGGACAGTTAGGTAAGGATCTATAAATGTCGGGATCAACATATTTATGGGAAGTCCAGCCCTTGTGTGATTGTGTGCTCCTTAAGGGTACAATACACATGGTCTTGATTTGATCATTAGAACTAAGAGTCAATTTAATAAACAAAGATGTGGTTATTGGTGGTGATCCCTGGACTCCCAATATTTTCATTCTTGACTAGTTAATTTTATTTAAGTACTTTCATTTTTGTTATTAGTTCTAATCAAACCTTCTCAATCTGGACTTTTATTTCCGTTAGTGCAATCGGATTTGAAACTCAACCATCCTCTTTTATATGTCTCTAGGGATCAATACCTCTCTATACTTAGTTGATTTGGTACTTGCATCAAGTTGACAATCTGTTTAGAAGGTTAAACTCTAGGACTTGTCCTGGTGATTGTTGTGTGTATAACAACATGCATCATCGAGAGGTGCCAATATATGATCCATGTCCAGATCTGATGCCCCGATAATATGGACAAACATATGTGATTAATTTTGCTACATGCGCAACAACACATGTGCAATTAAGAGGCTCATCGGCTACATGTGCAAAAACCACCTCAACATGGATTACAAATTCCTCCCTATCAATTGAGATTGCTTAAATATGACTTGGAACGGTGGGTGCACTGGGGATGTCACCCCTTACTTCAAAAATGGAAATTATATGAATGCCACCATATCAACAACATCAATTGTCGTAATCATACACAGTGGCATAGTATTTCAGTCATAGACAATATTCATACACAATATGCCTATGTATTATCGAATCTATCATTAGATCTGCTTTTTGACCTAATCTATTTTTAGATCGTTCAAAGATCTATTTATTTTTTCAATATGGATCTGTGTAAGCAAATCATGTAGGACATTGACTCGCATTATGGGTTATATATACGACACATTGTAAAACAAAAGACCATGTGCTAGTTTATGAAGCAACAAAAAGGGGGCATTATGCTATTTTCTTCTTCTTCTTCCTCTCCATTAAAAAATCCCTCCCATGCCAACCCAATGTGGCATCAATTTCCACATATAGGGGGATATTTTTTATTTTCGACACCAACCATTCAATCACTCTGTAATTGATATGGTGGGGAGGGGGAATTGAGGAAAAAGAGTATGAGATTTATATGTTAGTCCAAGTTGTTTGGATATTCATGGAGCTTCTTGTTCTTCCACACATCTATCTTTATGATTTCTTTTTGGCACTTCATTCCCACTAAGCATCGTGCTTCTAGTACATCATTGGCACTTCATTCTCGATAAACTGTTCTTATTTGTGCTCATGCCACAATATGCACGTAGATTGGCTATCCATGCTTTATTCTAGTTAGCTACCACTTTCATATGTTGAAGGTTATTAATTGAAACATTAACATGAAGCCTTCATGTTCATACCGCATTATGTACATCATGACAGTTTGTTGTACTTATTCCAACCTCTTCGTCTCTCTGGTGTTAATGAAGTTTTAATTGATCATTATCACTTCATTCTCATGATATGGATGGTTTCTTCTTCACATCAGACTTCTGAAAAGATTGTCAATTTCTATCCTGCAAATTCTCTATCTGTAAGGTCAATGACTCATGTAGATTTTATCTTTACCGAGCTATTATGTTCATGTCCTCTTCAAGTTGCATCTGCTAAAATGGTTCTTTTAGTGATCTACTTGGACTTGCATTGTTGGTGTCTTTCTTTCCCCAAGCCCCCAAGAGTCATACTCCAGATGGATCCAATTTGTAATCATCATCACCACATCATATATGTGTTTGAAGATACATCTGCTGCTACATCAGTGTCTATGTTGATTGTTCTTATTCCATTCTATATTCCTTTCCAGAATGTGGTGTAGTCATGGTATTTTGTTTTTCTACTCCAAATTGATGGTGATGTTCTTCATTCCATATGCACATTATAATATTTCTCCAAAGGTAAGTATTTCCAACATGCAGAACACAACTTTAGAAGTGGCATCATCAAATTATTTTTAGAGAGTCATGTTTAAGGGGAAGTAAAAATCTTGTATGGGGAAATATATTTTTATTATTTATCATATCATCTAATCGACTCTAGTAAGTCTAAGCTAGATATGTGTTTCACCCACACTCCATCTTGAGGGGGAGGGGGTGTTGGAATTATTGTTATTTAGTTTACTATGTAAGATGGACCTAATTGTCTTATCCCATAGGGTTAAGTTTGTTTTCCTTGTACTTGCCTCCTTTCTTACATATGGAGATGAGACTTCATTCTATGAATAAGGAAATATTCTATTAGTCTCCCATCGTATTTTCCATATTAATGTTATGACTCTTGAATATGTGGATGTAGTGTTTAGAGGATTGATTTTGTCATCCAAAAGGAACTAGGAACTAGCATCGCATCTTGTTGCCCACTTGTCTTCTACTTCAATGTAAATCATTATGCACTCTATCTAACACTCATGTAATAATTTTATGAGTTTGAAATAATAATAATAATAATAATAATAATAATAATATAGAACATAAGCAACATATCTCCCTCATTTTTCCATCGAAAGACATGGTTTAAGGGTCCTTTGCTCTGTAAAATGCCAGGCAACGATCTATGAATGTTATTTTTTGTAGCCACAAACCTTGTATTTTTTAGATCCCAATCCAATTTTGGGACTAATCATGTCATATTCCTCTCAAGATAATGTAAGTAGCACTACAATTAGATCTAGATCCAATATCTACTATAATTTGTGTTTTGGGAATAAACCCTAGATCTTCTTATTTATTGGGTATCTTCAAATAATGATAGCTCTCTTTTCGATTATCCAAAAGCCATAAAATGTTAACCATGTAATAAAAACAACTAGGACTATAATAGCCCCAATGGACATCATCTGATCAAAAGTATTTGAATACAATCCTCAAAGACACCTCAATATAGTATTTGTATGTATCTTAAAATGTATATCAAAGATTATTAAAAAATCATGATATGTTCTATTATTATCCTTCAATATAATATAAAATCTATCTTGATCCCATGCACGTATTTATAGATATAAACTAATTATCATCACTTTTTCTCATTATCGATAATCAAGGTCATTATCTTAATGTCTAAGATATTAAAAAACTGACTCCCACTAATTTTTAGTTGTTAAAAGCATCAAAATCAAATCATTGATCAATTATAATGTTATCTTTAATATCAAACCATCAATTTCTACAGAAGTATATATAGAAGACTTCATTTGGGTGAAAGAACTAAAATACCCTTACCTAGAGAATACATAGCTAGGACCATCCAAGTGATCACAAATTTGATACATTATAATCATTATAAAGCTTATGTGAAATTTAGATAAAAGATCTTATGTTATAAGATGGTCAATTGTATTTCTAACCTCATTGTACCCATTATTATGAACAAGACCTAGAACTAGGTGCTATGCATATATCTGATATCATTTGTCATATCTTGGATCATCCCTTATATTATACATCATATCTAGGACTTATGAAATCAAAAATATCTTTGGTATACTAATTAATAACTCAATCTTCATCTTACGCCGCACCCAATCATATCATTGATAGAAACGTGTTGATACCATATTTTACCTCTTCAGGTTTGGTATTTAGATATTTGTGGTTTGCCATCCAAAAAGTTTCATGGAGAACACATTTCTTCAAATACTCTTATGTATTTATGATAGAATTTTTGTCTTAATAATAAAATAAAGTCATTGATATATATTGTCTTTATCAAGTCAATGACGACCTTATGCAAGACCGGTAGGCGAGGACTGATCCTAGGTGGCCCTGCACCTATATCTGCCTTTCATGACTCAACCATCTTTTGGGCAAAAAGAGAACCTCACGTTTGGGAATTTTGACAACTAATTGTAATCATAATTTCTTTGACGATTTCATGTTCCGCTTTAAATTATATTCCAAAAGTGATAGCTGCATTCTTGCCTGTATATTTTAGATAGGCTATTATTGACTGATTGTGTGTGGGATGAAGACAGCCACGTACAGACAAGGCAACACGTGCCCTATCCTTCTGTCTACAACAAATCTTAACATACATTATAACGCAATATAATAAAGATGCAAATTCGTTTTATGACCCCCCAAATTTTTTTTCCTTTTGGTCTGTATTATGGTGTCCATCCAGGCACCACTTCCAGTTTGAGCAAGTAGAACGTAGGAAAAAATATCTAACTTTCTAAGGACAGACTGTTTGTTAGTTTTGAAGTCCAGTGTGAAAGCGGTCAGATTTGAACATCAATTTGGATTAGATATGAATACTGAAGCATCAGAAGCATAACCTTTTTCATATTAAACACAGCAATAAAACGGAATTAAAAATATTGAGTTTGATGGTCTTCAATCGGACCACATGGTCTGTCAGTGTGAGCACCATGGTAGAATTTGAAGACGCCTAAAGCCCACGTTGCCTCTCAGCAAGTTGCCGTACCTGCTGCACCCAAACGCTTGCGACCAACAAGTTGAATACTGAGGACTCCGTCAATCTTAGCGGACACACGCTAGCGAGTCAGCGACCAAGTTATAACCATCCTGACAACTAACTTATCCGCTGGTACCTATCACCTTCGCCCATCCTCGCTCTAATGTCTAGAGGAGGATCTCTCAACTCTTCCTCTATATATAGTTTGTGACGAGTTATATTCCAGAATACAGATAAAGATCCACGTCGACTTTGAGAGAGAGACATAGAGAGTGGTCAGCTAGAGAGAGAGAGTATGGCAGCAGCCGTGTCGGTCGATGATGGCAATGCGTGCCAGGTAACAGCGCCAGCCCGCAAAGAGCTGATCAGCGAGCACCACCCGCACCCGCTGACTCTCCGCAAGAAGCCGGCAATATACCGCTGCGAGCGCTGCAAGTGCGACGGCTACGGCCGCCGGTACCGCTGCAAGGAGTGCAAGGTGAGCCTGCACGAGATCTGCGCGGCCTGTCCGGACACAATCGACTTCTTCATGCACATGGGCCACCCGCTGACGCTGCAGCGGTCCCTGAACCCCGTCAACCGCCACACCTGCGAGGTCTGCGGCGAGCACACACACGGCTTCTTCTACAGGTGCAAGCCCTGCAGCTTCGAGCTCCACCCGTTCTGCTCCCTCCTCCAACCCACCACCGTCGACGCCGCCCACCCGGGCCACACCCTGCGGTGCGCCCGCCCGGATCAGGGTGCCCAGCAGCCGTGCGCCGTGTGTGGGGAGCCGTGTGTCAAGTGGAGGTTCTGCTGCGACGAGTGTGGGGTTCACATCCACATGGGGTGTCTCCACGCGGCCAGCGGGGCTAAGGCGTTGGTGGATGGGTTGGAGGAAGCCAAGGCGGCGGGTGGGGTGGAAACTGACCGGAAGAAGAAAAAAATTAACGCTAAGAAAGTCAAACAAGCTACCAAGGTACTTGCTGCCGGGGGTGCTCTGGTGGTCGCGGTGCTTGCTGCCGCAGGGGGGCAAGAGGTGGAAGGGGATTTGTTTGGAGGGTTCGGAGAAGATGGTGGTGACGGGGGTGAAGATTATGATAGTTACGAAGGAGAAGAAGAGGAGGAGGCGGAGTCAGAGGAGGAGGAGGAAGTAGAGAAAGAAGCTTCATCGGCAGAAGAGCAGGAGGAAGAGGAGGAGACGGAACAAACTGAAGAAAACAAGGAAGAGGAAACCGAAGAAAAGGAAGAAGAGAAAACCCAAGAAAAGAAGAAGTCAAAAATTCCGTTCAAAAAGCTCTTCAAGAAACACGATAAAGGGGGCGGTGATGATAAGAAAAAGAAGAAGAACAAGTAACAATCAGATCAACTAGGACGGCTTTAATGAACCAAATTCATTGTGTTCGGGACAAAAAATCTAAGAATATATGATATGTATTTTTGGTTACCCTGAATCCTTGTTTTGGAAATTTCATTTTCGATTATTAATTTTTGACAGCAAGTGCTATTTTTTTATTCTTCTGATCCCCACCATTGGTTGATGAAACTTATTGAAGCGACAAAAAGAAACTTATTGACGACGTTTACGGTGTCCTCGAATAATCAACTTAACGTCTTATTATCTACAACGAGTTACACAGTACACACTTGTGTTGGGAACATGGTTGAGGTATATAAGAAAACAAGTTTTGAAGGCTTTTGTGAAAACATCATGTCTTGTAATAAATGCATAAACCAACTGTATGATTGGTCTGGAACATGCTGGTATTTATAGTGCAAATAATGTCCATCAATAAATACGTTACACTATGCCCAACTGCATAATAAGTTTATGGGCACAATCCTATAGAACAACGTTATTGCTCGATCAACCTTACAAGTTTAAATATCTAGTTCATATGGTTTCCCTTCCTGTATACTGGTCAAATGATATTATATCTACACTAACACTGTCCTAATTAAGGGTGTTCATTCTTTCCCCTTATCATCATTGCGTTGAGTGTGTCTAGATTGGCTTAAGTGACTAAATAGAGAATCCATAAGTAGTGGATGCCAATTCAATTCTTTAAGAATCCATAAGTAGTGGATTAGTATTCCATTCTTTACAACCCAATAGAAAGGAAGAACTGCATCATCACAAGGCAGTTCTCAATTTTTCTAGATGACTTGAAACGAAGATTCAAGAGAAAACATAATGCCGCAGAGAATGGTGTGCTCTTTCGAGAGGCCACATACCTAATGACTCTAAGATTGTTTGTCTCATTTCTAGAAGCACAAGTATTTTTGTTTTCATTATATAATTATGTTTGTCCTCTAGTAACAAAATATTCATTTACATTCACATCAACTAAGATCGCATGTGACACACTATAAAACTTTTGAATTTTTTTTTTTATTATAAAAATGCTTATGGTGGATGCATAAGGTCACTATCTCAAACCAAAATGGTTACAGTCATGATTGTTAATTAACCCGCAACTCTTTTTCTTCTCGAGAAACTTGATTGGTGAACAGATAATGTATGCAATTGATACCACTCTCTTGAGTTAGACATGTCATTAGTGTTATCATGGTCCGATATTGTGCTTCAGATTAAAGATTCAACAACTTTGCTTATGATATCCTCCATCTTACAGCTTATTTTATGGCCAAGTAGAATGGTCAAGAATATGGTATTTAACATGCAATAAGATGTCACGCGTGCTACATAAACCCATATATCAAATTTAGAAATTTATCTAACGTGGCTGCCAAAACCATGCGGGAGCTAAATCCTAGAACCTATTGTAATTACTAGGCTTCCTCCACAACTGGTCCATAGATCATAGCCCCTCAAGCTGGAATGAGACCGCTTTACATTGTTGGGTTGAGGCTGGTCAACATCGCAACCCTCCTTCTAATCTGATTTCTGATCATCGCATCATCGGGCCTCCACAAGAATACCAGAATATATAAGCGAGTGATGATCTGAGCATTCAAGGAGAAAAGATGTTCCTCGGACCATCGCGCGAACAGCAAAGAGAAGCACTAAAAGATGATCCTTATCTGGTCTCTTAAGACCGAATGCTTACCAAAGCCCGCTAAAGAGCTGCACTCCTTACACGACTCAAGTGCCAATTCTCCAAGTCGCCCATATTGATAGAGATTTTCAACTAACTATACCTCGCTCTTGATCTTATCTCGTTTCAGATGCATGCTCTTCTATTGACAAGCTATTAACTAAGGCACCTACAAATACTATGTGGTGTGGCGTAGGGGTAATTTACATAATTTTATAAGTTTTTTTTATTTATCTTGTTTCAACCGTGCGTAGTGATATGCTCACGACTTAAATTTCCTTGTCACATTTTATGGTAACTATAATGCGGGGTAATATCAGACAATTACTATAGGATTTTGTTTTATAATCTAGTAAACTATATTGATCTTATAAAATTTATAACTAAATATCTATAATTAAAAAATAACATAAAATATGTTTTTGAATTAGAGAAATAATACCAATCATTCAATGTGCTTTCTGTACCTAAATCATCTTGGTTTAAATATCGGTAATTGGATTTTGTTTTACAAATCTTATTAAACACATTAATCCACATAAATTTGTAACTAATGATTACACAATTTCGGATTTCATGCACAAGGTGGTATAGGCGTTGTGACCTGATTTGTAATAGAAAAAGTCACTTTTAGGGTTTTAGTTATATGATGAAATCAAATTCTAACTCTTATATGAATTCTTACTATGTGTTTAGGATCTTGACTTGGTCTAGGGTTTTCGTCTATGCTCTTGCAAAATTGAATTCCCATATGTGTTCTCTATCTTGAATAAGATCATTCTTTTTTTGATGTTGAATAAGATCATTCTTTTTTATCTCTTATTATTTTTTGATACTTCTTTTTGTTTTGAGACTAACTCCTCGATTGTTAATCAAGATTATATGAAATCATCATTGTTGGTCCTTTAATCTATATCATACATGGATGTTATCAACCCTTATTGTCCGACTTAAACTAAAATTGACTTAGCATGCATCTTGACTCTATATGTGTGTATGTACATTAGACTAATCTTATTTTAAAATGTTGCTACCTATGTTCCACCATAATATTATTGGGTGTGTCTTTCAACATGAAATACATCTTCAAACTCATTTATATGTAGGGGTGTGTCCTTCCACTAGGGTGTGCCTTTCTACCCAACACTTTTGGCATGAGATCTTATGTATCTCAGTTGTAATTAAATAACGTTAATCTAATTGCTTTTTACATGCATTGCTAATATTTGAAATATTATTGTTATAGACATGATCTCTTTTGCTAATCATCTTCTATGTTATTAAATGCATCATCGATTTGACCTATAAGTTCTTTTGAAATATTTCCTTTTGGACTACCTTGATAATTAGAAGTCCTCTTATCAAAAATATTCTTAATTGTTCATATGGCACTAAATAATGCTAGAATGTTGTTACTCTACACATACTGAGTTTATGCTTATTCCATGTCTCTTTATTTTTTTTCCTCTTTTCTTGGTGTCATTTCTGACATGCCCAAACATAGGTTATTAGAGAAAGATGGATAAGGTGGGACATGCACTAGAATGTGGAACTTCATGGATAGCTTGAGATGGTCAGCTTGCCCTCTTCAATTGGTCCCTCCTGTATAAGTTAAGTTTTTAGTTTCTCATGTATGTTATGCCACCCTTAATGGTTGAGAAAAAATATAAATGGATACTTTTAAGATAATTAACGGTTGTGATTTCATCTATGGCTATGAATTCATTTTTCTTATACATAATTATTTTGATAAATGAAAAATGCAACTAATTTGTCATACTTGTTAGTGTGTTGGATTGAGTGGCCTTATTCCTCACCTTATTAAGGAGTGGATCCCCTCTCTCCTTATAAGATGGTATCATATTATTTTTAGTCGGTGTATTTGACTACTTCAAGTTAACCTAACTTGTTCCTACCTATGCCTTGATAAGTAGTTAGACGATCAATAAAGGTTGTTGAGGGTTTCAACACTTGAGTCATTGGATGCTAACTAGGATTTTAGTCCATGCTAACTTGGTCCCTCTTGTTTCCCAATCACTTCATTGGTTGTGAACTAACCTATCCTAACCCTAATTGCCCTTACCCTCTCATTAGTAGATATAACTTTACCCATGTATGAGATGACATTTTTAGTGATTTGGTCTTAACTCTAAACTTAATGGAAAGTCATTTCAACCACTATGGGTTGTAGATTGCCTTAGATAGTCTCAACCTAGTTTCAACCTTAATTTTCTTCTTAAGCACCCTTCAAGTATGCCCTCATCTATCACTACCTCGAGAGTGATCTTGATTAGATATTGACCCTTGTATACTAGATTAAGTTGTAGGTGTAAGATACCTCCTTTCTTAAGTGATAACTTGAGATAACTCCATTATGGGCATGGGGGACAAGCCTACAACGTGGAGAAGCTTTGATATTGTTATGCCCATAGCTTTCTACATAGGTATCCAATAGGAGTTGACATCATAGGAACAATGTTCCCCATTCCCATGTATGTGATAGATAATCCTTTTAGCATGCCCTATAGATATTGGAAGTTCTAGAATTTGTTGATAGAAATAATTAATGGTAGAATATTCGATATAGCCTTGGTATGGTGGAATATGTTGATTCGGTTAAATTATTAATTTTGGCACCAAATTTTGTATTTACATCATAAAGTTTTCACCATTAAACTTATTTTCAATATTATACCATATGTATAAAAAACAATTGTGGATTTTATCTATGTTCATGAATTAAGTCACAACCATGTGAAGTCTTAGATAATAGGGAAACCTTTCAGAGAAGAAAGCCCTTGACATGTTAGATTATCCATAAAACCCAAGATCTCGTGGGGGAGAAATGATGAGAAGAAGTTATGGAATTGTATACCTTAGTTGATTACCCCTTGTTACCTCTTTATCTGGATAGTTAGGTTTCATGCTAACCTTTTAAGGGGTGGAGTCTCTTCATAGGTAGCCTTTGGGATTATTATTCAACTTTAGTGATGCTTGGACTTAATAATGAATTTTTAACTAT
Organism: Alisma plantago-aquatica; assembly: GCA_963693085.1. Lineage (NCBI taxonomy): Eukaryota > Viridiplantae > Streptophyta > Magnoliopsida > Alismatales > Alismataceae > Alisma > Alisma plantago-aquatica. The sequence continues at coordinate 793,572,484 of OY856409.1, forward strand.
ATTTTGAGTCACTTAACAATTAATTATGCCAAATAGATATAACTACCACCTAAAACGAATGAGTGAACTCCACCAAGGTGACCATGTGAATGCTAAATGAGTAGATAAAATAAGTTTTCACTTATCTAAATGGTAATCATAAATGAGCTAAGTTGGTAACTAGGTTAAAAAAACTTGGAAAAGTATTAAAAGATTGAACTTGATATCATTTACCTCAACTTGCCATTAAAATTAATGATATACATAACTCTACTCTAGAAACCATACGAAAGACATTATGAATTTTTAAACTAATTGAATGAGCATTCCTACCACATAATGTAATTACAAACCAAAGTGAAAAGAAATTAAGTACACCCTTGGCATAATATGTGTATAATTTGTACTAAGTTCATGGGAAATTCCTTCAATGAGTTAGATGGTATACACTATAATACTTGAATACAGATAGTGAAATGTTTTTTCTAGATAAACCATAATATTACATATAATCACTAATAAGCCTAATATATTTTATTTTTTATGGCTTAGTCACAATACACATAATAATTGATAAGGTTTGGAAAATTTTATACAAGTATTCAATTACAAAGGAAACCTTGATACTAGAAAAAAAAAGCAAAAGAAAATAATAGCAATAATGATAATAGTCATGGAAATATTATGTGGTGGTGTTGTTGTTTCTAAAAAATTTCCAAGTGTTGTAGTTTTTATCTTTATGTTTATACTTACTACCCTTAGAATTGACAGTAAATGATAATCTCAACTTGGACCTATTACTGTATAATCCCTAAAAATGCCTAGTTATCAAATTTGTGTATATCATGCTTATGTAATGGAAGATAAGAGGCTTAGGTAAACCCTAGTAACCATATGGAATTCAAACACATAAAAAATATTATGATAGTATTGTTTAACAACATATGATGAAACCAACAACACAAAGTAGGCAACCCTATAGAGTGCAACAAATGTTAAGATAAACCTAAATTTTGGTTAACTTTGTTAACTCATATTTTGGTGTAGGAAAATATTGGAGACATGGTGCTTGACTAATTTGGCTACATCTTGGTCAGTAGGTGATTTAGTACACTAGGTTGCATGTGGCTATATTTCGGGGACGAAATTCTCTATAAGGGGTGGAGTGTTGTAACATACACTACTCTAGATGTATATCCTAATTCTTCCTTACCTTTTTCCTTTCTGATAATATTGGCCGTAATATTCTTTTTCTTGACTTAGTCTATATCATGATGTTTAGAAATTTTGAATCATGGTGTTTAAACTAGTTACCAACTTATTTGAGGGTTTAATGTAAATAATTTAAATCATACATAGATACATGTTGACTATATAAATTTTACCACCATAATCGAATTTAGCTTTAAATTTAATCTCCAAAATTTTCCTAGTCCTAGATGATCGAAAGGAGGAGCCAAAAATGAAATTTGGGCATTAGATGACTAAATGAAGGGATAAATACAATAAAACATTGCATAATCCTCTAGTCATGATTTTATATATTTAAAAATTATTAGAAGTGGATGGTTGAGTGAATATTGATAAAATTTGGATTTTAAGTTTTAATAGAAAACATTTAATGGATAGATAATCCCAAAAGAATGATAATTTCTAAACATGGTAGCCAATTAATATTTGTAATAATGTCTATCTCAAAAGTAATAAAGATTTATATACTATTATATGGTTGGATATATTGTCTCAAATAGGAAATAGATGCTAAATTTGAGTTATACACATCAAAATTACGCTTCATGCCAAATCTCACTTTGATTGGATAATGTTAGTTACCTTAATTGTACTATAGATGAAAACAACAAGATAATGACAATGGATCCTAATTTGTTAAATGGAATTCTTAAAAGTGGGAATAAATGTGAAAATTAGACTCTACATGTTTTAGTTAGTCTATGTTTAAAATCTCAACCTGATTTGAGTATGGTAGCTAACCTAAATGAATAGATAAGAACATGTATTAAAATACTCCAAAATGATCCACATGTGAGTTAATTCGTTTGGCATCCTAAAGTTATGCATCATGCCTCTGATATATTTATCAAGCGCATTTTTTGTCATGTTGGACCTACTAATCTTTTGGTAGTAGCTTGTTTTCCTTAATATACTGACCCTGCCTAATCCAATGACATGGGAGTTGTCTCTTAACTTTAGCATGTGTGCTTTCCTCTATGCATGAGATCTTCTCATAGGTATCTCTAATCTCTTTATTTTATTGAGTTTCATTCCTCATTAGTTATTTAAGTCTTCCTTGTGTTTAGAAAACCCTAGCATGGTTTTCTTCTATAAAGAGAACATCTCTCCCTCCCTCTACTTCCCCTCCTGACCACTAGGCATCGTTTCAGACTCCACCTTCAACATATTACCGTTGTTTTTTTACATAGGTGACTCAAATCATTTAGGTAATCACAAAGGCCTCAATTCATCTCCATGGTGTTGCAGGGGCTTTCAAGCCATTATTTTAACATTGGGTTGCGGTAGGTGAGATAGCCTTTTTTCACACTCTTGACCCTGTCTCCTTATCTACTAGTTGGTTTTGTTTTGTGCTTGTGGTGACGAATTGAATATTTAGCAATCTTAGGTCTTTGTGAGTTTTTAACATGTTTTTGGGTTGTGTGGGTAAAACATTTCTTCCATTCTTGGTGTTTTACAAGCTCTGCTTCTTCCACCTTGAGCGTCCATGGCAGAAGTTTGGTATGGAGTCTGAGCTCGATGCATATCATTTTTCTTACTTCATGAGGACCTCTTGATGTGGGGAATTCTTTGGTGGGTAGAGTTTTTCCTTTGGTTCCTCCTAATGAGTATTGGATCCTTGAGTTAGAGCCCTCTAGCTTTGTGCATTACGGCTCAAATGAAGAATGTGTACATCAACATTTTTCCCTTAAGTTTCCTCCCTATCATTTACCTTTGTGGTGTATCATAGGGGAATTTTCATAATTTCATTGGCTTTGATCTTGTTTCAACTACATGGCTCACGAGTACAATCATGACTTAATTGTCATGGTCGCATTCTATGGAACTTGTGCGTCTATCCTTGCCCTTGAGTTTTACACACCTAAATCAATTGAACTTTGATTAGATGTGTAACTCAAAGGCTTGAACACACTGGGCATCTTTCAAAATTTATAAGGGACCTAAACTAACACACCCACTTAGACTAACACACTAACCCTCATGCACACAACTACATGCAAGTGGCAAGTATAGGGTTCATCTATAGGGAGAGAGGGTGTCATAGAGCCATTTGTTAGCCAAATCCTAACTCCAAATGACTATAAAGTCAATGGCGATGGGACCTAGGCACCCGTCCCTAGCATGGTAATATCAAAGTGCGAATGCAGAAGTATAAAGCTTAGAATACATGAACAGATAAAAAGATAAATGCACCAATCATAATCTCAACATTAAACAAATATTTTAAGCAACATTGTTCATTACAAGCTTTCAATTACATGTTCAAGAGTACAATTTTACCAGTCTGCTCATGGATACTAGGTATCTACAACAAGTACACCTGACATAGCTCACCAAGCCCATCAACTTCCAGCCATCTTTGAACCTATAAAATATGTGAAACAAGGTGGGTCAAGCACACGAGGTGCCGAGTACAGGGCTAAAAGATACATATACATAAGATTTGTATAATTTAAAAAGATTTGCATAAGTAAAGGAATAAATATAAACAAGTTAAGTGCTTAGAAAAATGAGGGCCCATATTTTATGTCATTTTACTCTAGTTATACCATCAATATCATATATCATTAGCCTTTTGATCAACATCCCGTCAGAAGGATCTGTAAGGGTGCTCAAGATTTTCTAACCCTTTTATATGTGAGGGACCTCAATAACCAAAGTCATTGAGTAAAACCTTGTTTCAACATCTATATAATGGAGTTCCTGTTGTGTTTTAGGTGAGGGAGAAGGCAGTGGAAACAAAAAATTTCTCTCACCACAAAACCATAACCACAGATCGCATCAACAACTATGAAATAGGAAAGATGGTTTTAGCAAGATATACCTGGTCCAAAGGCTTGCTCAGTGACAATACCACGCAGCTAGTACAGTCTTCAACCACCTAGTCTTCGATGACGTCTATGCAGCTCCTGGTCCTGACCTAGACTGCGGTTGACCGTCATCCTCCTGAGCGGCAGAAACCTCCCACCTCTATAGATAGTCCACACAGACCACTGAGAACTCTAGTTGTCCTGTCCCACAGAAATCTGGAAGGATTCGTCCACTTCTGTCGGTGTACTAGTCACTGACACACTCTCCCACAACCATTTGTCATCTTGCAATTGTCTTTCCCTCATTGTTCCTCCCTAGACGGGTAGAACTTGCTTGGGCTCTCTTAATTGCCACAACTAGAGAGGACAACAACTTTGCAGAGTAACTGATGTTCTGAGTTATGCTCACTGAGAAGCCCCCAACACCCCTCTATATATAGGAGGGGTTAGGGTAAGGGTTCTCAGCCCCGGGAAATGTGGGACTAAAGTGGGAGTCGAAGGGTAGGGAATTTCCACGAACTGATTGCACTATGGTAGGCAAATTGGTCATTTCACAAATGAACTGGTCAGTTGGGAGTGTGAGCCGGTCGGTTCACTTAGTGAACTGGTCGGTTTGCATCCCAGACTTGCCTCCAATTGACTTTCCTTGTTCGTTTCTAATTAATGCAGAGATTAATTCTTGTCCCAATCGAATTGTATACGTGAAATGAAAACTTTTCTCACAAATCGGGACATCCCAACCTTGCTATTTTGGTCCAATCGAACCGATCGATTCACCAAGTACACTGGTTGTCTCACTGACCATGAGTCGATCGGTTCACCCAGTGAACTGTTCGGTTGGTGGTCCAGATTGTGCAGAACATAGTCAATGCAGTTCTCAATCAATATGACACTCAAATCAGTTAGCTCATCACTTGAACTTGATGATTCTGATTCAAGTCAATTGATTGAATGTTTGATTGAGTACCTAAACACCTTTAGTAATCAATCCAAACATCATTCATGGATAAACTCCTCTTCCAGGTAAATCCTTTATGTGTGACCCTATAGGTCCCATTTCACGTTGGCAGTGAATGTTCATAACTAGCTTATGACATCACAAGCAAAGAGCGGTGCCTAGTCGCACATCAGTGCTACCCAAGTGAAAAGAAAAGTTGGAGAACAACTTTCAATCCTACAATATGTGATTGGTGTTCTAGTGAATGTATAATTCCTTTATCTCGGATATCCTAAATGAACTCAAGGCATGGAGTTGTCATCCTTTTAACATTCATTCATGTTCCTTGATCCAAAGCAGACTGTCTCAGATATGTGTGTCATCAATATCACATATTGACTCCCATGTGCATGCGCATGCCTTTCTTAGTCTCTCTTATCACGTGTCCATGGACATCAAACTCCCTTAGGAGGGACAAATCCCATATCTATCACTCACAGTCAAAACCCCATGTATCAAAGTCACCCAATCATCACCTTTAAAACAATCCATATTTTAGGACCGCATTTGATGATGTCAAAGTGTACCCAACAACATGTGATTAGTGTAGTGATTTTATGTCTAAGAATCACAATCACCACCATCACTGTGAGTGTTGACTGTGACTACCATGTCATGGTTCCATGTGTCACTCTCACGGTGGGTCTATCTGATACACTATTCTCTAACATGTATCTATGTTCTTGGTTTGATATCGCATATCATGACTAAAGAGACTTTGTCATCAACCAACACACACTCTAGTCTTACTATCTCATTGTTGTCTATCAACCTTACACAATGACATCCGAATAGGGACAAAACAAGAATGTACAAACTCTTAGCATTCAGATCGTCTCATTGTTCAGGTCCTTAACCTGAAGACATACGTCATTAAGTACTGTCATTCTCTAAACATTCATTCTGCTCTATCATTATCTCATAACTGATTCAACCAGAATAAATTGGAAGCTTGCCTTTGATATTTATCAAATCAATCTTAATGTATCCCGATCCAATCATCCTATGATTGTCTCTTAGGGCATGCATACCAATAGACTCCCACTTGCACTGCGAGCCAATCACCTTTGAATCATATTCTTAGTGATCTCCAAACATGTCCCACATGTATTTGCTGCTCCAGTACTAATGCAGTGAGTTAGCAACACTTTGCTTTAGTTGGTATATTGCATGTTTCACATCTCTTCGATGTACGACATATCGTATGAGATGGAGTTGTCATAATATGCAATCTGATATTCCTTGCCTAACACTTAGCTCCATTGTTTGACTCAGTATTACTACTTGTCATCAATGGTTGGAATATCTATAAGTTCATCTCTATGAACTTCTAGATTCATATAGTATCTTCGGTTGTTCACAAGGATACTCAATATTCCCTTTTAGAATTAACGGCTTTTAAATCGGAAAGTTTCCATTTATCAACTCATATTCACTTTTATATTTTATATTTTGGGATCATTTTCTGTCATTTCGGAAGCTTGCATCAGTGTAACTCATTACACTCAACTCTTCCTATTATTACCATAGAACTAGTACTTCACAAGTACAAAACAAGTTCTTCATGGTATTCCAGTAACCCTCACTGGATGTAGACAGACATCCACTCATCACACGAGTTAACATGATGAGCATATCATATTGTCATGTCCAATACATATAAGATGATGAATGTATATTTTCTTATCATGTCTAATACATACAAGATAATGGGATGATTACAAACATGATAGATCCATATCTATCTATGTGTTCCTATTCTTTGTAAGAATTTGGGACACTAGACATCTAAGATACTAACTCCATGTAACATGGACAAGTTTTCTCCCACTGAATCTGTGCATACTAAACCCTTCAGTATAGATTGCCAATGTATGCTCTCTCTTTACCAGGTCAAGATGTTTTTGAGAACTATATAGATCTCTATTCCTATCACATAGGACATTTCTCTATCTTCCCTTAAAGAAGGTATTTCCACACCAGTTTCCATTTTAGAACATTTCATTCCTCATCATCATGTGGAATGTGAATACACTCCCACTAAATCTTTGTAATCACATATCCCTTCTTTATTTTGATATATCAGTCAAACCTTTTGACTATATAATCAAAGTAAAGACTTCCTGTTCTGAGTTACTTGTACTTAATCAATCATATTGATTAATCCCTTGTAACTTGTAGACCTCATTTGCATTATTGGATTCATAAAAACCCTTCAAGTTGTGTCACATATACAACCTTATCTTATTCCTGTTAGGAATGAGGTTTTAATATCCATATGCCAAATTTCATAGTCTTTCAAGTTCCAACATCAAGCATGATCATTTTTCTAATTGTCATCCATGTCAGTCTTAACTCTTAAGACCCAATTGCACATATGGGTTTCATCCCAATCAAGTGCTACCATAAGGTCATACCTTAATTGGTTCACATGGAAGTCATTTTGGATCATATGGCCTCAAACCATTACTCAAAATCTGGTCCCTCAACATCATCTAGATTATTGGCTCATCACATGACCAATTCAACACCTAGATATATGAGGTGTATCTGTTATATAAGGAATTTGAGAATCCACAACACTTGTGATTCTTAATCTCCTTTATTTAGTGTAAAGCATGTTCTTTAGAAGAATTCTATAAGGTTAGTTATTTGATGATCATGCTCTAACTCTTTAGAGTAAGATTCCTTCTTTGATTTAGACATCACTACGCCTTAATCATGAGTTCTCTATGATACACTATCATAATTACTCACAAGGTCCTCAAACATTTGGTTTAAGTATCCCATTCATTGATCTCATCAAAGAATTAATACTTTTACCAAGTTTGTACTTCATTTATGATATTCTTGAACACTTCAAGTTATTCATGTTGGTATTTCACTAAACACCATCTGAAGCATTAGCATTTATTCCAATAGGAATGTATATACATCAATATGTATTATACCTAATAGAATAGTCATTCTCCCACTACATCTAGTGAAGATTGACTTGTCATCATGCCCAAGACATTCATATCTCTTAATGGTTCACAACCAAAAGAGTCTGGCCTATCCATCAACATGGAAGCTAGAAATGAATTTCTCATGATAATGCTAATTAATTGTTTGAGTCATCAATAACTTTTAGGTATCATTTTATCTTATGCATAGCAAGTACCACAAGATAAATAAGTCATTGCCACAAAAGATCATATCTTTGAAATTGAAACATCAACTTTATTGATAGACATCCTTGTCATTACAAGATGCAAAAATAAAGTGTTTCTATTTATTGGAAAAATGAAATTGCAGTTCATAACTCTATTACATGCCCTTTGGGATGAAATAAATCAAAAGGTACTCCTATCTATGGTAGCAACACTTGCTCCAATGATGAGTGCTCCTTCTTGGTCCTTTCATAAAGGCCATCACTTCTTTTTAGATCTTGCATATCATATATGTCAGATCTATATCTTGGTATCATATACCTCATATTAGAGAAGTGTTTCAAGTTTATTTCATGATACCTGAGGTGGAGATTTTCATCCCCTCCTTCTTATTCTTTTGTTCATCTAGATAGAGAGGGGAATTTCTCTCCAATGTCCTGGCTCTTGACAATGGTGACATTTGCCTCCCTTGTTCACCCCTCCTTTGGCCTTGAGAGATGAAGATGACTTGGGCTACTAGCTAGCATCAGAACCCTTCTTTACTTTTCCCTTTTCCTTGCCTTTAGGCTTACCCTTCTTTCTATTGATCAACATCACAGATTTGGTTTGTATTTCTTCATTTGTGCCTCGGCTGTCCTCAACAGGCCCAATAACTCTATCAATGACTTGTCAAAGTTGTTCATGTTGTAGTTCATCACAAACTGACTGTAAGATTATGGAAACGATTATAGTATCACATCAGTAGACAACTCTTGGCTCAGAGGGAATCCCAACCATGTCAGGTTCTCCATATACCTAATCATATTACGTGTGTGAGGACCTTCTGGATCTCCTTCTGTCATGAGATACTAGGACGTTGCCTTGGAGACATCATATCTCTCATGTTGTATCTGCAACTCATAGTTCAGAGAACACAACATCAAACACTTCGCATCAATGGCATCTTCAGTATGCTTCTTGTAAGCATCGCTTTCTGCCTTTGGTGCGGTGGGAGCGAGTTCCTCTGGCACCGGTGTATCTCAGACACAGAGCTTTCACTCTTGAGTGAGAACAATTCTCAATGTCCTAAACCAGTCGTGGAAATTAGTCCCATTCATCTTGTCCTTCCCAAGGACCGATCACAGCGAAAAGTTATTATTGTTGACATCCATTTGTTCTACAAAAAGGAAATATGCAATGTTAGTCCAAAACTCTTTTTGACTTAATTTGATTGATTTGAAAAAAATTTGACGATATAATTAGGTCTTTAATTAATTATCGCTCCCATTATTTTGTTCAAATTGATAGCCCTCGCCATCAATTCAGAAGATTGCAGCATACAACCTTCTAGTGAGCAAGATCTTGATTTCCTCTCAGCCATGGACCAACTAGGGTTATCACCCACAACTAGAATCTTTCAGGAAGGCAACCTTTCCCAATTGCATCATATGCAACTCTTGATAGATGTCATGTTCAATTCCTTGCCATGTTCATCTCTATGCCTCAAGGTACTTGATCCAATCAAAGTCACCTTGTTAAGGCCGACCCAAATGCCAACATGATGAATATGCACCCTGCTAGGGCAGATCCACATATTCACCATCACACTTCCATGAGATAGAAGATGCACCACGCTAGGGTGTGCCCACACTTGGTCGATCAAGCTTCTCATGTGTGTTGCTTTTGGAAGGCATCTTAAACTTAATATTTAGTTGAGGGTTTTTAATATGCTCATATATGCATATATGTATCCAATCACCATATATATAGTATGTATCATATACATGCTATATCCCATAATGAAAACATGCAATAATGATAAAGCGATGATTATGGTCATCCTATTGTAATTCCTTGAGCCATAAGGAATTACGGTCATCTAGGTCTACATCACATGCAACCTGTTGTTGATGAAGATCTTGTGCTTAGGCCATTTTGGGTTTGATCAGCTCATCACACGACTGATCGGCTCACCTCCTAGTCGGTCGGTTGGTTGTCTCCAACTGATCATCTAGCTCCTCTAGAATGTCGGTTCGTCAGGTCGTCTACTCCTGACCAGGACTCTAGCTACACCATCAGCCGGTCATCTCGGCCCACTAGCCGATCGGTTGGCACCTCCAGCCAATCGTCTAGGTGGCCACTAGTCTTCGACGTAACAGTTAATAAACTATCCTACTTTTACATATCTCATTGGGAAACTCTGAGTTACATTTGGGGGGAGCAAAGGTAGAAGAGAATCTTGATTTATCTCGAGTTACATCAGGAAAAGAAGAGGGCTCAATGTGCAGACCAAGATCAAACAACCACAACCAACCAAGCATGCACATAGGGGTTTATAGGCCATAACCACACTACACATACACCATTAAAACCATTTTGAGTGATGCATATTGATTGCATATATATACCATATCATATATGTATATATTAGTTTGGGATCATGTGGCATTAATCGGATATTTAGACCAATCCTTTAAATACTCACATCGTATGCAATAAATAAAAGACAGTAAAACAAAAAAAAATGATCATATCGATAAATCCTAAAACTAGTATGTTGATGTGGCTCTGATACCATTAATTGGATTTAGGTGAGGGAGAAGGCATCAAAAACAAAAAATTTCTCTCACCACAAAACCATAACCACGGATCTCATCAATGACTATGAAATAGAAAGGATGGTTTTAGTGAGATATACCTGGTCCTGAGGCTTGCTCAGTGACAATACCTCGTAGCTAGTACAGTCTTCAACCACCTAGTCTTCAACGACGTTTGTGTAGCTCCTGGTCCTGACCCAGACTGCGGTTGACTGTCGTCCTCCTGAGTGGCAGAAACCTCCCGCCTCTACAGATAGTCCACACGAACCATGGGGAACTCTAGTCATCCTATCCCACAAGACTCTAGAAGGAGTCATCCCCTTATGTCAGTGTACTAGTCACTGACACACTCTCCCATAACCAGTTGTCGTCCTACTATTATCTTTTCCTCGTTGTTACTCCCTAGATGGGTAGAACTTGCTTGGGCTCTCTCGGTTACCACAACTAGAGAGGACAACAACTTTATAGAGCAACTGATGTTTTGAGTTGTGCTCACTGAGAAGCTCTCAATACCCCTCTATATATATGAGGGGTCAGGGTCAGGGTCAGGGTTCTCAGCCTCGGGCAATGCAGGGCTAAAGTGGGAGTAGAAGGGTCTGGAATTTCCACAAATTGATTGCACTACGACAGGCGAACTGGTTGTTTCACAAATGAACTGGTCGGTTGGGAGTGTGAGTCATTCAGTTCAATTAGTGAACCGGTTGGTTCACATCCCAAACTTTCCTCCAATTGACTTTCCTTGTTCGTTTCTAATTAATGCAAAGATCAATTCTTGTCCCAATCGAATTGTACAAGTGAAATGAAAACTTTATCACAAATTGGGACATCCCAACCTTGCTCATTTGGTCCAGTCAAACCGATCGGTTCACCAAGTGAACTGGTCATCTCACTGACCATGAGCCAATCGGTTCACCCAGTGAACCGGTCAGTTGGTGGTCCATATTGTACATAACACAGTCAATGCAATTCTCAATCAATCTGACACTCAAATCAGTTAGTTCAACACTTGAACTTGATGATTCTGAGTCAAGTCAATTGATTTAATGTTTGATTGAGTACCTAAACACCTTTAGTAATCAATCCAAACATCATTCATGCATAAACTCCTCTTCCAGGTAAATCCTTTGTGTGTGACCCTATAGGTCCCATTTCATGTTGGCAGTGAATGTCCATAACTAGCTTATGAAATCACAAGCAAAGAGTGGTGCCTAGTCACACATCAGTGCTACCCAAGTGAAAAGGAAAGTTGGAGAACAACTTTCAATCCTACAGTCTGTGATTGGTGTTCCAGTGAATGTATAATTCCTTTGTCTCTAATATCCTAAATGAACTCAAGGCATGGAGTTGTCATCCTTTCAATGTTCATTCATGTTCCTTTATCCAAAGCAGACTGTTTGAGATATGTGTGCCATCAATATCACATATTGACTCCCACGTGCATGTGCATGCCTTTCTCAGTCTTGCTTATCAAGTGGCCATGGAAATCATACTCCCTTAGGAGGGAAAAATCCCATATCTATCACTCACAGTCAAAACCCCATGTGTCAAAGTCACCCGATCATCACCTTTATAACAATCCATATTTCAGGACCGTGATTGATGATGTCAAAATGTACCCAACAACATGTGATGAGTTTAGTGATTTCAGGTCTAAGAATCACAATCACCACCATCACTGTGAGAGCTGACTGTGACTACCATGTCATGGTTCCATGTGTCACTCTCATGGTGGGTCTGTTTGATACACTATTCTCTAACATGTATCTATGTGCTTGGTTTGATATCACATATCATGACTAATGAGACTCTGTCATCAACCAACACACACTCTAGTCTTACCGTGTCATTGTTTTCTATCAACCTTCCATAATGACATCTGACTAGGGACAAAATAAGAATGTACAAACTCTTAGCATACATATTGTCTCATTGTTCAAGTCCTTAACTTGAAGGCATATGTCATTGAGTATTGCCATTCTCTAGACATTCATTCTGCTCTATCATTATATCATAACTGATTGAACCAGAGTAAATTGGAAGCTTGCCTTTGATATTTATCAAATCAATCTTAATGTATCCCAATCCAATCATCATATGATTGGCTCTCAGGGCATACATACCAACAGTTTCGTATTATGTGTGCAAGATATAAAACAACATGATGAGACAAGCATCGAACACAATACTAGCGTACTACATGGCAACATTTGAGCAAATAAACATACATGCATACATATTAGTTTGCAAGAAAGAAAACATAGTCATATAACTATTTAAAGCATGTACCTGATTCATAACTTCTTAACTTAACTTATGTTTCATCATCTAGACATATTCCAAACTTGATTAACAACAAGATTACATGCATAGATTAGATTCTTATCACTAACCCTCATAGATCCATTTTAGGGTTTTGTTCAAGTTAGGTTCGTAGTTGTTTAATTACGTGTTTAGTTTTCTTATACTCATCTAGAGTTTAACATGAAGGCGGGGTTCAAGTTTCAAGTCATTCCAGGTTTCTATGCATTTGATATGCTCATTTCAAGGTCCATGTCACGTGTGCATATTTTAGGGTCAAAAGACTAATCATGGGGAAATGAAGGTTCATCATCATCAAGACAAGGGATCCAAGAAAGATATAGTTTATATCAAGAAATTAGAGATATAATAAGCATATTCAAATATAGGTGGATGTCCCCTAGGGTCTAGACATCATAAATCAACATTGGTACCAACATCTCAAACATACATGCTCTCATCATAATAATTTACTTATGTCATCAAGATTCAGTATTTACCTTAAGTAGGACATACACATCCAATTCATCATATGGGATAGACTATTCCCTGATTTGAGAGAGGAAGACAAGAGAGAAGGATCCACATAAGCATTAAGGTGCAAGAACCACAATTCAAGGAACCAAGGTCACATTAGGCAAATTAGGATTTCAAACATAATAATAAATAACTATGGTGTACCATAGTCATTAAAGTCACAACACATCATAATGTTACTGATTTCAAAGATATAAATGAGTTTCATGCACAACATAGGTCAAACATAACACTTGAAGCAAGAGTATAACATGCATTCCCATAAAAGGGCATAACCATGGCTTTAGAGCCATATGAGTAAAAATAGCAAAAAGGGAACTTAGGGATGATATTGTAGTCAAGAAGGGATACAGATAAATGATCTTTGAGGTTGATTAAGCATTGTTCCATATTAAGGAGTGTGATTAGCAATCTAGGGCAAAGTTCATCATTTACATTCAAAACATGTCACATGAGTGCATTAGAGTTCAACATTGAGCAAGAAGAGTGATTAGGATTCTCAATATACTCAACTTGTATGCAAGTTACCAATTTGATAGATATAAATAGTAGGGGTGCATCAAACCTTCAATATTGCACATAGTCATGCATTTATTTCATTCAGAAGATCAATGTTTACTCCTTTTAGGAAAAATAAGGGAGTAAACAAATGCACCAGGGTCTGAAACCTAGTCCATTGGATAGGTATTCTCGAGAGGATCAAAATGATATATAGTTTTTCTATATTTGGTCAAAGGGTAAGGAAGTTGTGTATTTTTCAAGGATTACATCAAAACTATAGGGCACATTGAGGAGGTGTTACCATATATCATGTGGCCGCTTGAGACCGTTCTATGGAGATCCAGCAGAAGCAGCAACCCCCTTCTCTAGCGTTGACCTCCAAATCACTGGGCTGTCCATGTAGGCCCACGTGGCACGCCTCCATTGTCCCCCGTGGGTCTGCTTTGACTCAGTCAACAGTCAATGGAGAGAAAGAGCAGAGGGATACTGATACATGATCATGACCTTTCATCTAAGTGGTGCCCTAGCATCAATGACTAGGAGTCATCTCCTTCACTGGCCTTGAGCCCGCACAAGACACGATGATACAAAAGTCTGGTCTCACTGAAGATGAGAGAAGGAAAGGTAGGAGGGGGATTGAGACACTGCGAGGAAGCCACCTACCATTGGGATGGTTTGGTGAGAACATCACTAATCTCATCTAGGTGCATAGGTGACCCAGAGACAAATCCCTAAAACACACCACCATGGTGGCTCCACTGGTTAGGTCTGGAGCAATGAAAAGGGGGAAGGGTGATCTAGGGCACGAGATGAAGTGAAAATAGTGTCAAACGAGCCACAAGGGAGAGAACAAAGTTAGATTGGACCAATTTTTGTGTAACCCGTCATGGATGTTGTGATTGGCGGAGCTAAAGGTGGTAGGTGGCGCCATTTCTGCCAACAAGGTACGAAGGTCAAAGAGGGATCTATAGTTGTTGGATCCTAGGATGATCCTATCCAATGGCCAACAGAAAGGAGCGTTCTAGGGTTTTGAGTGGGAGAGGTGGTGGCTGGGTTGTGCACTCTCTCATGGGCCTCACTGTGGTCGGCCTAGCATGCACTAAAACAAAGTAGAAATCCAAATAAAATAAGGAAATGCAAGGGAATCTTCAAAGTCTCATAAATTTGCCTTTGAAGGTCCGATTGGGGTGATTTTTATGCCATTGGATTCATGATTGAATCCCCTTCAACATAAAATATATAATAGAGGAAGTGAAGCTTATTAATCAGGTTCAATATCATTTGCAAAGAAGTTAATCATTAAAGAAAGAAACATAGATTGAAAGTGTAAATCAAAGGAACACATTGTGAAATTGGTCATTGTAGTGGCCAAATTGGAATATCACAACTTGCTAATTATGATATTAATCATTAGTATGATCAAATTGGAGTATCATAAACACATATTATTAAATTTACATCAAATTGAGTAAGAGGACACTTGAAGAGAGAGGAAGTGTACAATAGAGGAGGGAAATAGTCAGGTTGTCATAGAGGGGGTACTATAGCTTACTTAGGTTGGCTAGGTTCCTAAATAGGAGTCTAGGGTTCAAGAGTTTTATTGGGGGTTTGTTTTATAAACAAAGTTGGATGAACAAGCAATTATAGGGAACAATCAACCAAATCCTAAATTAAGCCTAGACTAGTTAAGTTCTAATCCTCAAGAAGGACAACTAAGTAGGAAAGAAAGTGATTTAGATTAGAGAAGCAAAGCAAGAGATAACTAGCAACCTAGAAGTGCCAACTAGTTAAGCTAAGAAAGAAAGTCAACTAAACTAGCAATTAGAAAACCAGGGAAAGCAAAATACTAATATTAAGACTAACTAGAAAGAACTAACACTATAAAGCTCAAAAGAGCACCAACTATAGTATCAATATATAGATACCAATAATAAGGCAATTAGCTAAGAAGAAATTAACTAACCAAGAATAAGATAGTAAGAAGAAAATTAGGGTTTTACACATGTTATAGAGGTGTGGGTCATGAGGGGGTCAAATCCAAGTTGAGGGGTGTTATAAAATGTAAACTCTATCCATTCACTCTAGATTGTTAAACCAAAAAATAAGAAAAATGCTATAGAATTATCCTAAGCTACTAGTTGGCCATGGGTATTATAAGGTGTGTGAAGGGGAACTAAATGCTTGAACACCCTATACAACCTTACATGATTCAACTAGACTAGGTTTTAGGTGGAATTCTGTAGGATTTGGCAAACCTATGTCTCTAGAATAAGTATGCTTAGGGAAATTGGGAGTCAAACATAGGAATGGGGAGTAGAGGTGAGGGTGTTTCACCTCACATCACTCACCATCTAGCTTTTAGGAAACTCCTAGGTAGTTGCATTGAGCACTCCTACACTTGCTACTTAGATCTCACACCTAAGAGTAGGAGAAGAGATTTATGTGTGGGAAGATGGGGTGCTAGATAGGGATCCACTAGTTGGACCTAGAAGAAAATCCCAAAATAGCCTCACATATGCCATTTTCTCCTAGACCTATGTGGTTTCAAGCACAAATCATTAAGTAATCCATGTTTTCAAGCATAAACCATAAGAAGAAATATGGAAAGTAAGATAAAAGTAGAAGGAAATCATAATAATATGAATCTATAGAGTTTATAGGTTATTTTCCCCCAACATGGTATCAAACTAACATTTCATCCCCCAAATAACCCACCAAGAGGGGCTTAGCTACTCATAGTAACAAAAAGAAAAAAAGAAGAGGTAGAAGAAGAGAAAGTAGCTATATAATATCATGGAAGATTCCTTCTCTTTCACCTCCAACACTAAGAGCAACACCTTATCTCTCCTTGGTGGCAAGATGGCATGGAATGTGTGATGGAAGAAGCCAGAACCCTAGAAAACTAGGGTTTTGAGGTTGAGGAAGGTGGAAATGAGGTAGAGGTAGGTGGGAGCTCAAGGAATGAGTGAGGAGTGGATAGGAATGGCCAAGAGGTATATAACGGTTGCTAACATCATGATCCATCCACCACACCAAGTATATATAGGTGGTGGGGAAGCACTAGGTTAAGTGGGGGTAGGATAGGAAATGTAGTGCAGAACTGTTGCTAGGGTTGATGGAGACCTCCACAACCATTTTAGTCCCCATGATCGTGATAGAGTGGGGTGAACATGGTAATAGTGGAATGGAACCGGAGAGATGGAGATGGAAAGGCTAGTAGCACAACTCTGTTGGTAGCTAGGTAGCATGGCAGTGGTGGCTGATATGTGGCACGGTCGTGCTGGGTAGCATGTCCAAGGTGGGTTAGTGGAAACGTGAAACTGTTAGGAAAGATGATTGTCGTAGATGGGTGGAAATACAACTGTATGGAGGGTTTGTTGTGCCTACTTCAGAACTAAGATTTCTACTTTAAATTCTTCATTTGCAACACGACCATTCTATGTCACCACGGCTGTCTTGGGAGATTTGCATACACTTTGAGCTTTAAACTTTGATCCTTATGGACACATTTTCTTGAGCTCGACCCTTGGCTACTAGGGGTTGGTTGGAGAGCTTTAGGGCTTCCTTTAGACTCCTCCATGGGTGGAGGAATCCTAGAACACCTTCTTTCTCTCCCTTCCATCCAAGAAATGGTCCAAGTACCTGAAAAACATGCAAAGAGTGTCCATAAGTGCATTTGATAAAAAACCAATCATTATAGATAATATCTTGTAATATAAAATGTCTATATGTGATTGAAATTTAAAAGAAACAATATGAAGCCCTAAAATAGGGTTGCATCACCATCCCAAACTTAAAACATACTTTTCCTCAAGTATTGATGTTCACATTTTATATAGAATTTTTACCCACCTTTGCACACACATTCGATCCATTTTGTACCTCATTTTACATCTAATCATACTTTTTTTCACCTTTTTAGTTGTTTTACTCGCCTCATGTTTGTGATCACAAGTACATGATTGTCATGAGAAGATGAAGCCAATCCAACCAAAATTCGACCTTAGTTGGATTGTCGAGGAGATTACATATTTCACGAAGAACTTCTTGAAGATTCTGAAGGAAACACGAGGTGTGCTATTTACCACACGCCATATGAGTTTATAGATGATTTCTATCTTCCCCTCAAGAGAAAAAACATGTCATGACCATCATATCACACGACGTGTCCCCTCAGTCAGATGTATGCCTCAAAAGTTCGGTCATGTCCATCCTGACTTGATCTGTCCAGAAATCAACTAACTTCCAAATATACGTTGTGTGCTAGATTTTACATGCCATGTCCAACCTAATAATAGTCGTTCCAACATCAGTTAAACATGACGACACGTCGTGTCTTCCTTTGTACGCGGTGTGTCTCTGCCGATTTTTGTAGATTTTGAAAACAACTACCCCTCATTTTAAATATGAGAACACACATACGGGACTATTATCTCTCATCATTTTGGAGACACTTTCAACTAGAGAACATTCCATAGTAGAGGAAGGGTGATTTTGGGGAGGAAGAAGTGATTACTCAAGGGAGAACCACCATTTTTTACCATTCTTCTTCAAGGATTGTAGTGGGAGATTCTCCACCTCGTCAGACCTCTTGAGAGATAAGTTTGTGAGTGAAGAAGTAGTAGAGTGGGCAGAATTTCGGTCTCCAAGTCAAAGTTTTACCTAGTTCATTCTCATTCCTTGGCTTTCCTTTGTTTTTTTCTTCTATAGTCATGTTGAACTCTAAAATCTATTACATGTGCTTATCTTTCACCAACATGGATGAGCCATTTTCCTTTTCTTAGGTGTGGGACAGTAGCTCCAACATCATTTCTCATATGAACTCAAATCTTTTTGTCAATGCTAGTTAATTTTTCTTCTCCAAGATAATCTATGGTGTTTTAATTGCTTGTATGCATTATTGGCCATCTTGCTTACATGTGTTATGCTTCTTTAGATGATCTGGGAAGATATGTGGAGAAGTAGGGAGCATATTTCTTGGCAATGCATCCTAGACCATGGGAGTGGCTGGGATCGCAGTGAGGATCCAAGGTTGCAGTTCGAATCTTGGCATAAGTACAGGAGTGTTATGTAGAGATTAGAACCATCTCGTATCACTGGGAGGTGTATGGTGATGTCAACCTCCTTTTCATGTTAATTAGTATGTTAATATCCATGGTTAAATGTCATAATGTGAAGGTGAAATCCCATAATCAAAATCCTTTAAAAATCTTCTATAAATCCCTCTTAGTGTTTAGTTCTAACATTTTCCATTAATTTTCTAATTAATAGACTCGTAAACTAAACCAATTCATTGTAAACCAATCTACATTGTTGAATATTCATACACTTGTGACTAGTTGTACCCTACTCCTTGGATGATCTCGAACATACTACATGCACTTGTATACTTGCGGGGTAGTGCTTGAGTTATAAATTTTAATACTTGTGCATTTAGCTAACAAGTTTTTGGTGTTGTTTTTGGGGAGCATCGCTATTTTTCTATTAGAGTAAGAAGTGTTAATTAATAAGTGAGACTAGATCAACCCTCTTATTTCATCGTTCCATCATCATTTTTATTGTCTATCAAAGCTCTCATTGTTTGTTAAGTGTTCTCAACTACTTCTGAATTTGTAGGTCTATATGCAACATTCAAAATGTGGTCTCCAACCATTCATGTTCTTAGACCCATTGGTCAAACATACCTTGAGCAGCCGTATATTAGCAAGGAGGAGTGAAGATTCTTCAATCTTAGGAGACTCACAACCGTCATCACTTCATTCTTCACCATCATCTTTGCTGGACTGTCAATAACCAATCATGGAAGACGATTGTCCTCTCAAGGATTTCTTCATTTCTACACCCACAAACATAAATTGGGCTATCAATAGCCCACAGATCGAGGAAAATAACTTCTCCACCAGCCTGAAAATCATGTAGATGATTTAGTAGAATCCGTTTAGAGAGACTCCTATAGAAGATCCCAATCTTCATGTAGTTGAATTCTTGCAATATCTAAACACTTTCAAGATTAATGGTGTTGCTCCTGATTTTATATGCCTACTTTTGTTCCCTTTTTCTTTAAGGGACAGAGCCAAGGCATGGCTTTCTTCTTTGCCAAGGAACTCCATCAATAGCCAGGATGAATTCCTTAAAGATTTCTTAGCTAAGTATTTTGCTCCAAGCAAGATGACTTAGTTGAGAAGCCAATTGACCAACTTCTCTCAAAGGTATGGAGAAACCTTGTATGACACACGGGAAAGGTTCAAGGACCTCCAACACCTTTGTCCTCACCATGGTCTCAGAAACTAGTTGCTTCTTCAAATTTCTATAATGGTCTTTACTATAATGCCAGGATGTCTATAGATGCAGCAACCAATGGGGTCTTAATGAATAAGTCTTAAAGGGAATCGTACGATATAATTGAAGACATGGCAATCAATTATTTCCAATGGAGTTTTGAGAGGAATAGTTAGCCTTCCTCATCCTCTGCTACTTCGAGAAAGCAAGACAACATCCATTCCATTGATGTCGTTGATCTAATTTTTGCTAAGTTAGATGCCATGATCAAAAGTTTGAGAGGTTGAGTGCCCATCTGACTCAACCAGTACACCTGATATGTGATGAAAATGAATCCATGGGATAGGTAGCTTCTTCAAGCTACCCTTTTTTATTACATCTGAGGAGATCGTGGAGCAACGCATTATAGTAGGAAGTTTTGGAAAAAAAGCCCTATAATCCATATTTCAATACATATAATCCATGTTGGTGTGGTTTTTTAAACTTCTCCTACCACAACAACAATTATCAAAATCCTCAACAAGCTCAAGGAAAACAACAATTACACTTGGGAAGCTGGCCACCAATCGCAAACAATCCACCGGGCTTCAACAACAATGTCAACAAAAACTTCAACCAACAAGAACAATCAAACTCCAACTTAGAATATCTTATTGCATGTTTTATTTCAACTCAAATAAAACAAACTGAGGAATTATGCCAACATGGACAGCTTATGAAAGAAGTCATCCAATGACTTTATTCCAAAGTGGACGACATTATGACTCATACAAAGATGTTGAAAAACCAGATTGCACAACAAGCTCTTGCTAATCAAAGACCACTTTACGGCTTCTTGTCTATCCAACCTGAGATGAATCCTAATGAGACATGTGGTGCATCCCCGCTAGTGGTGCTTTTACACCCCACGAGGTCGGAGCGCACGGGATACAAGATCTTTATGCTTTTGAAATTTATATTGTCCCTAACCAAGTCGATCACAAAGACTAAACAGGTCGCCTGCAAGCATACGGGGTCGAACCACAGAGATAGAGGGGGCACTAGAGTTAGACGGTGTGGGCTATGTTCCTTTTGCGGAGCTTAGGGTTTTAGGGTTTTTGAAAGGTTTTGGTGTTGGATTATGCTAATGAGAAAGTATGAAAAGAAAGATGGAAGCTAAGTTATGGAAGAGCAAGCTATTGTAGACTAAATAAGCAATGAGCAATTAAGAGCCTAAGTTAACCACTAATCAAGAGCAAAGACCTAAATTAGCGCCAGAAAGCAAAACTGCACAATTGACTAAGTTAGACTAAAGCAATTGGACTAAATTAGCATTAACAAGCAAACTAAGTAATTAGGGTTTTAAGCAAGGTGATTAAGGTGGGTGGGCTGTTTGGGGAATGTAACTTTGATATTATTTGGGGGAAGATCATTAAACATGCATGGTTCTCAATTCATATCTAGATTACCAAACCAAACAATAAGGTCAATTCCATTAGAACATACCCTATACTACTAGTAGAAGACTAGGGTTAGGTGTAATTCTAATGAGATTAACCAAATCTAGGTTTCTAGGGTAAGTGATAGTGAGTAATTGAGGGTTGAGGGTAGAGATGGGAGTAGAGATGAGGGTATTTAACCTCATGCCACTAGCCATTCTAGCCTTTAGAAGGCCCTAGACAATTACATCAATCTCACTTACACTAACTACTTAAATCTCACACTCACTTGTAGAAGGAGGGATGTGTATGTAGGAACAAAGGGGGCTAGCTAGGGATCCACTAATTGAACCTAGGAGCCAATCTTAAGATTGCCACATACACTCCAATTCCTCTTAGAAGCTAAGTGTCATCAAACATCTCAAAGCAAGCAATCCATGTAATAAACACAAACCACGTGCAATAAAATAGGAAATGAGATAGAAGCAAGAGGCAATCATCATAGATATGAATTAAGTTCATTACAAGCAATTATCCCCCAATATGGTATCAAAGTCACATTTTAACGCCAAAACAGCCCACCACTAGGGGCTTAGCTATACATGATCAAAAAAACTACAAAAGAGTGGGGTAGAAGAAGGGAAAATGCCATGAAGCTTGATGTAGTGGCCTCCTTCTTCACCTCCAAGCTGCTGTGGATGACCTCCCTCCTCCAAGGGTGCATGGGAGCATGAAGATGTGGGGGATTATGGATGGAAACCTAAGAAACTAGGATTCCATGGTGGAATGAGGGTGGAAATGGTGGATGGTGAGTGAAAATGCAAATGAATTGCACTAGGAGCTCAAGGAAGGAAGGTGGAAGCTTGGAGCAGCTGTGGGAGAGGCTAACCTTCGTGCCTTGGCCACCACCTATGTATATATAGGTGGTGGGGAGGCACTAGGGTAAGTGGGGGGTAGTTTAGGAAACATAGTGTAAAGTTTACTAGGGTCGGCGGGTCACCACGGTCGTGTTAGTGTACCACGGCTGTGGTGGGTCACCACGGTCGTGTGTGTGTGCCACGGTCGTGTTAGTGTAGGGTCGGCGGGTCACCACGGTCATGGGGTGGTGAAACGGTCGTGGTATGGATGGGAGTGGTGAAAAGCTAAGTATGGTGGTGTCCACGATGGTTGTGGTAGGTGAGGGGGGCCACGGCTGTGTTGGGTAACATGGCCATTTTGGAGGAGGGAGAGGTGGTCGTGGCACAGCAGCACGTGCATTTTAGTCTTCATCGACCACGGTCGTGGTGATTTGGGGTGACAACCTGTAACTCTGGCCAAATTGGTGCAATAATTCCCACGACCATGGTAGTTGCCCACGGTTGTTTTCCCTTCTTCTTACCACGACCGTGCCGATGGCCACGGCCGTGGGATTCTGTGGAAAAACCCTGTTGGAAAGGGCACTTCATTGCTAAAAAATGCACGACCGTGGCGTTGTGGCCACGGTCGTGCCGAGGCTTGTATCACTTGGTTTCACTTCAATCTTTGTCATTCTCGGATGTCTTTGCTTGGTGATGACCCTTAGCCATTGGAGGTAGGTTGAGGGAGATTTTGGGCCCTTCTTTGGGTCCCTCCATGATTGGGGGAACCCTAGAACTCCTTCTTTCTCTCTCATCCATCTAAACATGGTCCAAGTACCTGAAAACAGTGCAAAGAACATCCATAAGCGTATTTGCAATGATAACCATTTTGGGGCAAAAGCTTGTAATGTAACATGTTTAGATGTGATTTAAATACAAAATGGCACATGATGGAGTCCTAAAATAGGGCTAAATCACCATGCAAGTCCATGATGCTGAGGAGTGGAGTGGTGATTGGAGAATCCTCACCGCCTTCAAAGAGGAAATCTAAAGAAGTTATTGATGTAAGGAAATACAGGCGGAAACAAAAATTATTGTCGTATTCCAGTGAACAGCAAGATTGCATCACAACTATGTAATGGAAAGGATGGTTTAACGAATTCATACCTAGTTCTGGAGAAATTCTGGAGACTATAACTCATTATAGTAGTCCAACACTCCTGGTTGCACTTGGATGGTGTTTGTGTAGCTCCTGGCCTTTACCACAGACAACAGACTCAAACAACGTCTGCAACACCTCCTCCAGTCTCCACCATGAACTGCATGCTGATGTTGTCCTCCTAGCGATAGACAATAGCCTCCTCACCTATATAGTAGACCACACAGACCACCTAGAACCCTTGTCATTCTTCTATAATATACATGAAGAAACTTTCCCTCCCGTTGGTGTACTAGTCACCTACTTGCTCTCCCACAATTGTTTCTCCCTTGTTATCCCTCCATTTAGCGGGTAGGACTTGCTCGGGCTCTCTATTGGTTAGCACAACTAGAGAAGGCAACAATTGTCAGAGGCAATTGAGTTGTGTTTTGAGAATCCCTTAGTACCCCTCTACTTATAGGAGGGGTTAGGGTCTGGGTCCCCAATCTGTGAGGGAGTGGAAGATCATGAACTTTTGCAACTGCAAGTTTCGAACTGGTCAGCTCGCATTTGAACCATTTGATTCACACACAAGACAATTGGTTCTCTATGTCAACTGGTCATTTCACTATGTTTCCCAATGGCATATGTATTAGTAATTTGAATCCTATTAATGCACAACATGACATCAACACTAATCATTGATGCAATCAAATTTCTCCACAAACTGAGTGTCTCGCTCTTGTGAGCCAATCGTCTAACGAACCCAACTGGTCGGTTGGTGAGCCGATCCAATCGGTTCACTAAGTGAACCGGTCGGCTCACTCCCTAGTTTAGGAAAAACTCAGTCAATTCAATATCCAATCAACCTGACACTCCAACCAATCATTTCATCACATGAACTGATCAGTTGGGAGACCAATCGATTGATTTATTGCTTGAATTGACTACCCAAACAATTTGCCAATCAATTCAAACATCATTCATGATTGAACTCCTGTTCTAGGTGAATTCCTTTGTGTGTGACCCTATAGGTCCCATATCACATTGGCAGTGAATGTCCATAACTAGTTTATGACATCACAGGCAAAGATTGGTGCCTAGTCGCACATAAATGCTATCTAAGTGAATGGAAAGTTGGAAAACAACTTAAACCTACAATTTGTGTAAGGTGTTATAGTGATTTCCTAATTCCTTTGTATTTGAGACCTGGAATGAACTTGAGGCATGGAAATGTCATCCTCTCAATGTTTATTCCATGTTCCTTGAACCAGAGAAGACTGTCTGAGATATATGTGACCTAAATATCATATATTGATTCACATATGCATGCACATGTGCTTCTCAGTCTTTCTTATCAAGTGGCTAGGATATCAAACTCTAGTAGGAGGGTCAAATCCCATCTACATCACTCATAGTCAATCCCCATGTGTCATAACTACCCAATCATCATCGTTACAGAAGTACTTATTTAGGGTTATGCTGAATGATGTTAAAGTATACCGAACGACGTGTGATGAGTGTAGTGACTTTAGGTCTAACAACCACACTCACCACCTTCACTATTAGAGATGACTATAACCACCAATCATGGTCTTTGAGATGGGTTTATCTGATACATTGTTCCCTAACAAGTATTTTTGTATTTGGTTTGATATCACATATCATGATTGATGAGATTACGTCATCAACCAACACACACTCCAGTCTTATGTGTTACTCCTGTCTATCTACCTTCTAAAGAAACAACTGACTGGGGAAATAATAAGAATGTACTTACTCTTAGCATCAATATGATCTCATTGTTCAAGTCATGTACTGACATACATCATTGTGCATTGTCATTCTTTAGACATTCATTATGTTTCCTCGTTATCTCATAAATGAGTGAAACAAAATGAATTGGAAGCTTGCCTTATTATTATTAATCAAATCCTTTATGTGATATGCCATCACAATCATCATATGATTGTCTCTCTGGGCATACCATACCAACATACTCCCACTTTCACTTAGATCCAATCACCCACAAATCTCATTCTTAGTTATTTTAAACATGTCCATCATGTTTCTGTTGCTCAAGTGCTAATCCAGCTAGTTAACTACACTTTGCTAAAGTTGGAATATTGCATGCTCCTTATCTCTTAGGTATACAATTTCTCGTATGGGATAGAAATTTCATAATATTCTATCTGATATTCCTTACCTAACCAGTAGCTCCATCGTTGTCACAATATCTCTATTGTGTCATTAATGGTTGGAACATCTTTAATTTCATCCATATGAACTTCTAGATTCATATAGTACCCACTCATGTGTTCATAACATCAGGATACTCAACTTCTATTTTAGAATTGAATTAATGGTCCTATCGTTTGGAACTCTTCCAAGTTACAACTTTTTTCTTTAAAAATTAAACATATTTTATATTGTGATCAATTTTTTCATTCCAGAAGCTTGCATCAGTGTAACCCATTACACCCAACTCTTCCTTGTTGCTATAATTAAGAAACTTATCCTTTAGTTCTTCTTAAGTACTAATGGATGTTTTAATGACTTTCTAATGACCCTCATTGGAAACTAATCATCTTGTCACGTCCAATACATACAAGACCATGGGATGAGAACATTATTTAGCATACATGATAGATCCATTATTGGTGCACATGGAATCTTACTCATGTCTTTCCATTCTTCACAAGAATTGGAACTTAGGGTTCATGCGAGACTAATCCCATGTAACATGGTCAAATTTTCTCTATTTGAATCCTTGATACTAAACTCTTTCAGCATCTTGCTGTCATATGCACCTATACTTAGGTTATGAAACTTTCTAGATCTATCTTTATAGATCTTAATGCCTATCTCATAGGATGTTTCACCTAATCCTTCATTACTGAAGGTGTTTTCCATGCCAGGTCTCAATACTAACAGTATTGAGATGTTATTCTACATCAATATGTGGAATGTTCATATATGATCCCACAAAATCTTTTGCAATCACAAATTTCATCTTTTATTGTGATTCAAGTCAAACTTTTTAACTATATTGTCAAGTCAAAAGATCCCATCTCTGAGATGCTTATTTCAAACTCTTAGATTGAACTTTGTAGCTTATAGACTTTATTGGCATCCATGAAGTTATAAAACCTATAGGATATGTCACGTACATATCCTTTCATATATTCCTTTTCAGTAATGCAGTTTTAAACTTCATATGCCAAATCTTATAGTCTATACAAGCTGCAACAACAAGCGTGATAATTGGTAAAGGAATTTCTTCATGTTCAACAATTTAAATTGATTTGAAAACCTTTGCAACCAATATGTCCTTTTGGGTTATCCATGTAGGTCTTTGCAATAAAACCCTTCTTGCACCCTTTGGGTCTTACCCCATAGGTGGTACTAGCAAGGGCATACCTTGTTAGTTCACATGGACTCCATAATGTCCTTAAGGCATTTCTAAGATTCTGGTTCTAAATAGCTTCTAGTTGGCTCGTCATCTTATGACCAACCCATCTGAGTTATTAGATTCATAATCTTTCAATCTCAGATGTGTTCTACTAGAACTATAAGGTTCTTTATTTCATATGGAACATGAAATTCCACAAAAATTTGTGATTCTCACTTGTTCCCTCTGTATCCTTTATTGACCTCTAACATTTTGAGGTCTACTTTTACTCCCACTGATTCTTTTAGAACACGGTTATCCTAGAAACAAACACCTTGTTGTTGGATTAGGATTGAAGGTAGCATTCAACAATCATGGCTTGTGGATCAACTTTTCAAGAAACTACATTCTTTGTGTAAGTTTCAATCCTTAAGACATATCCAGACATTCCCATATCATATCACATATGATGTCCTTTAAACCATTTTGACAGTACATTGTTTTAGTGTAAAGTACATATATCCATGAGGAGAATAGAAGATTAGATTACATGATAATTACATCATGATCCATCAGGATGTAATCCCTTCTTTCTGATACATCATCATGTTTCAGATGGATTTGACTTGTGATACACAATCACAGTCTATCCAGAAGGTTCTCAAACCATTGATGGAAAGTATTACAAATTTGACCATATCAAAGTTTCTTAATACTTTTATCAAAGTTATAGTTCATTTGTAATCTCCTTGAACACTTCAAGAGATTCATGTTTGTATTTCACCAAATACAAACCCTATATCAACTGCAATCATCAATGAATATGATGAAGTACTAACAACTACCTCTAGCATTTATTCTACAAGATCTTCATACATGAATATGTATAAGGACTAGTAGAATGTTGGCTCTCTCCACTACACCTAGTGAGAGGTTGTTTGTCATTTTGCTCACAAATAAGACTTGCATTCGCTTATTGGTTCAATAACTAAAAGAGTCTGGATAAACATCAATATGGATTCTAGAAATGCATTTCTCATATATATGCCCTATATGACAATGTTATAAATTGTTTGAGTCATCAATTATAATATTTTGGTATTTATGTTATAAACATTCATCTTTAGATCCTTTGATATGAAGATCACTAGATGTTTAGTGCATTGCCATACAAGATCACATCTTTAAAATAGAAGCATTAACAACTCTCTATTTATTATCATCCATGTCATACAAGATGCATAAAGTAAAATGTTTCTATTTTGGCATAATGAAATAGCAGTTCAACTAACTCTATTATATGCCCATTGGGATAAGATAAATTCTAAATGTAGACTAAAGTTATAGAAACTCTTAATCTGCATAGTCCACTCTTATTCTTTCATAAAGGATTTAATTATTATCAAATCATTCACATCAACATATGTCATATCTACATTCACTTTCGCATACCAAGATGAAGAAGTAATCAAATTTATCTTATAGTTTATACATGAAGTAGAGGCCTCATCCATTTCCTTCTTCTTCTTCTTCTTCTTTAATTCCTCCAGAAAGAGAGGGTAATTTTTTTTCCAATGTCCAGGCTGGTGACCGTGGTGACAATCACCTCTTTTATTTACTCCTCCCTTTTCCTTGAGATCTAAAGATTTGGGCTTCTGGCCATCTTTAGAACTCTTCTTAGCTTTGTGTTTGCCTTTAGACTTTCCCTTTGTCTTGATGATCATCATCACATACTTGGACTTGTCTTTCTTCATTTGTGTCTCAGCTGTTATCAACATGCCTAATAATTTTGTCAATGGCATGTCAAAGTCATTTGTGTTGTAGTTCATGACAAACTGACTGTATGATTTTGGAAAAGACTGTAGAATCACATCAGCGATCAACTCTTGACCCAAGGGGAATCCCAATCTAGCCAGGTTCTCCACATACCCAATAATCTTGAGCACATGAGGACCTACTAGATGCCCTTCTTCCATGTTACATTTGAAAAGCGCCTTAGAGACATCATATCTCTCTTGTCTTGGAATATCTTAGAACATGTTCTTGAGATGTGTGACCATCTCAAGAACATCAATGTTCTTATGTTACTTTTGAAACTCATAGTTCATGGAGCATAGCATCAGACACTTGACATCCATGACATCTTCAATATGCCTCTTGTAAGCATCCCTGTTAGCCTTAGGTGCATTGGGAAGGGGTTCATCTAGATCTGGTGTCTCTAGGACATATCTCTTGTGCTCCTGTGTGGGAACAATTCTCATTATCCTGAACCAGTTGTGGAAGTTATTTCCATTTTACTTGTCCTTCTCAAGGAGTGATTGCATAGAAAAGTTATTGGTTTTTGTTGTCATTTGATTCTACAAAAGAATTTGCAAATTTGTCAAAAACTTGTTTTTTTATTTAATTTGATTTGATTAAAATTGATGATATTAATTATGTCATTAATCAGCTATCACTCTCATTATTTTAATCAAATTGACAACCCTCAATTATCAATTTGGAAGACTATAGCAATCAAACTTATAATGAGCAAAGATCTAAAATAATTCAATTAATACCCGACCAATGCTAGCGTCCATAATCAATCATTAAGGTAGGCAATGTTTGTCAATTGCATCTTATGCAATTCTTGGATAGTTGATATGCTCAACTCTTTGACATAGTCATTTGTATGCCTCTAATGCTTAATCTCATTAAGGTCACAGTTAAGCCCGACCCAAAAGCCGACATGATAATAATGCACCCCGCTTGGCAGGCCCATATTATTACCATCACACTTCCACGAGATACACAGTGCACCACCCTTGGGGTGCCCACACTTAGTTGATCAAGTTTTTCATGTGTGCCTCTAATGGAAGGCATCTTGGACTAAATATGTTTGATTGAGGGATTTTATATATATCATATATGTATGTACATATACATATCCCATCACCACATGCTAGTACATATCATATACATGATATATCCCACAACATAAACATGCAATATAAAACAAAAACCGATTCTTATGGTCATATCTACTGTAATTCATTGAAGCCAGTAGGAATTAATATCACCTAGGTCAACATCACATATATAAACATGTTTTTAATGTAGATATGTTCTTTTCAATCTGGCTTGATTGGTTCAACCTTTGAAACGATCGGCTTGACTCTTGGCCGGTCGATTGATTGTCTAAAGCGGTCATATAGCCTCCTATCCAACCGATGTCTGGACACCTACAAATATTTGGTTGGATCATCATCTGGTTCATACCTCCTGTGGTATGCCCTCCTCGGCCCTCTAGTCAATCTACTCATCACGTGAAATGGTTGGCTCGCCAGACGTTGATCGTTATATTTGTTGTTGCAAGAAAAGAAACTATCCTATTTGAGACACCTCATCACACTAAACAAGATACTCAAATCCTAAAATAAGATCAACTACTAATTAATCCCATAGTCAGAAAAGTAGAATAATTAAAACCAATCTCAACATCATAAACATGTTTTAATACATTTACATAAAGGCCCATATTTTCCACAAGCTCATATATCATACATGTACTTACATCTGTATCCAGTGGCTGAGGCCACAACCTGTATACAAAAGATCTATTCCACATGTACATGCCATATATACAATCACTGGCATATTGCCAAAAACTTGTGTCGATACTAGTTTATCATCCATAAAAACTTCCCATACTTGGACCTGAGAGTACATGGATGACACTAGGACTCTACTACTAACAACTACCACTATCCAACCGTCGATGTCTATTGATCACCATACTGCTCCTCTTTTACAACCTTAAAAGATATGGTGACCCACGGGTGAGACCCATGTCCCAGTGAGAAATACAACTCTCTCTAACAGATATTGATTACAGTTATTTGTTTAACAATATATAGATTGAGTAGATTGAAGAAATTGAGTAGATTGAATAATTCTAAAATACAAATCAAGTTAAATAGATAAGCCTGTCAACAAGTATAATTACTCATATTTCATAAGATTTTATCATATAAGAACAGTGTAGTATAGAAAAATGGAAAGGCTAATCAACCAATGTGAAACATATTTTACCCTAGAAAATGTACTACACAACTTGTATTACATATTTTATTATGCCCATGGGAGTTTGACTCGTATCACTTAAAATTCCAACTAACCACTAAGAAGTCAAAATTAGTTCCATACAAGACCTTAGGAAGAGTAGGATTCCAAGATCTTCTCCATACTCAGTCAGTATGAGTCTGCACTGTGGTGACATATCAGTCAAACTGCCAACAATGACATATAATCAAGCTGATGACAACTACTCCGTCCTTGATATAGGTCACGATACTAGACACCAAGGTATGCAAATAAAAACCTTATTCACATTATATATAATCGTCGAGACACAACCACAGTCGTTCTCAGAAAGTGGTCTAGGTATGACCACAACCATCCTCCCCAAACACTTGGGGTCAGGATAATAAATACCCCACTATGCACTATGATTTTCCCTTAGTGTTGGCTTTTTAGGCTAACGAGTTTCAATCAAACTAATGATCTTTTACCCGGTTAGACCAACTCCGCAAGTATACGGAGGTGATGTAGTCGGGATCGAACTCAAGGAGCTTAAGCAAATTAATTGAACGCAACAGTCCTAGCTTTCATCAATCTAGATTGGTTTTTAAAAAGAGTTAACTGTTTAATGTCTAAAACGGGAAAAGTTAAGAACAAACTTTATACAAGTTTAGGCGGATTAACAAGGTTTTAGTCAAATGCTAAAGGATCCTGGACATTGGGGGTTCATTCACATACCATAGCAATTAGGTAAACTTGGCAATCTAAACATATCTAAATTCTCATCTCAAAAGGTCGATGTGTTGCATTTTTATCTCCCGATGCAAATGCAACGATCGCAACATCAAACAACATTCTCATGTTAATTTTCGTTTTTGATCACAAAAAACCTTTCAACTATTTCTAGCTACTCTCATAGACTAGAAAGAATTGTTATAAAAGATACCATCCATACATTCATGTTTATCTTCTCAAATCAAACATAAATGCAGAAAACATGCACACAACATGGCCAATATCATATGCAAGAAGAGAAGAACCGGTATTTTTATAAAGAGAGACAAGAAACATAGACATTTAGTACGAGATCACGTAGTTTTACACATGCTATGACATGGGAACTACTTTCCCATACCCAGGAAAAAGGGAATTACTCGTCCATAGCTATGCCTTGCATGAATTCAGCAGAATATGAAGTTTTTGACATGAAAAAGAGAAAGAAGAACTAGAAGAAACAAGGTGTAACCAAGAGAAGAAAGAATTCCGGCTAAGGGACAAAATTCCTCTTCTAAAACTCCTCCAAAACGTACTAGCTCCTCGCCAAAGAAGCTCCTCGGAGTCGGGGAAGCTCTGCTGCACCTTGCTGCTGCAAATGGAGAAGAAGAAGAAGAGCAATGGTCTTCTTTCTCAAGAAAACCTTTGGAATCCTTCAAAATCGCCTCCTCTATGCTTTACTCTGTGTCTGGGACGAGAAAAGAGTCACAAATGACCAGTGATAACTGTCCCTAAACTTCCCTCCTCTCTTTAGATTCAAAATCTCGAATTTCCAAATTCTAAAACTGCCGGCTGAACGACGTGCAGACTGATTGTACGCCGTGCACTTCACAAAATGCGGTAGTTATCAGTACTCTGCACGGCATTCAAAGGGAACTTGCACCCCGTGCAAGTTTCCAGAAAGTTCTGTAAAATGTGCGCTCCATCTGAACGGTGTGCAGACGGCTTTGAGCGTCGTGCAAATTTCTTTGCGAGCTACAGAAATGTTGAACGGCGTGCAGATGAGTTTACACCCCGTTCAAGTCTCTAGAAAGGTCTGCAGTAGAATTTTTGGGAACCTGCACGCCGTTCAAACAAGTTGAACGCCGTGCAAGTTGCTGTTTCTGCACAAAAAGGCATTGAGATGAGTTGTTTTTAAACCAAAAAGACAAGGCAAGTTATGGTAAAGCATTTCTGACGAATTGATGGCAAAAGTAATATGAAAAGAGACTAAATTAAATCAGAATGAATCAAAATGTTGTGTGAAAACATATGAAAATATGATATATAAATCACACAACAAATCCCCCTAAGCTTGAACTGTTGCTTGTCCTCAAGCAAAGAGAAACATGGCTATATGAAAGAAAGAAATTTTTACCCATGTGTGAATGAACAGGGAAACAGATATGCAATAAGCTCAGACATGTGTGCAATGAGTTTGTGTTTGTAGAAGATATCTCCATAATCTCAACATCAAAGGTAGAAAGAATTAGTTCATTAAGGTTGATTCCAAAACCAAACAAATACCTAACTAACATCACTAATAAGAATATGGATACTTAAATCAAAGGTTAGTGCATTTGCATAACAAAATTTTCAGCTATATGGATTTTTTTTAAGACCAAAAGAATGATGTCCTTAACCAACTTGATTTAACTCTTTTCCAAAATATATAGCAATAAGATTTTTGGGTTTCCAACATTCGGCTGCTAATTTAGGCTTATGCTCACGTGGAATGCTGGTTGGGGTGTTTTTCTTACCCTCTTTTCATTACTCATATCACCTAACCGTCGTTGCCAGATCAGGCTTACACTAGGCTAGCATAATATGTGGGCCATAGGGCCATCTTTTATTGGGTAAAGGTATGAAACAAAACAAAAAGTCAAATGAGAAGGTTAAAGACAGCAAGGTTTTTGTCATTGTTTTAAAAGGTTTTCACTGTAAAATTCGTTTTCAATTGCACTAACAGTTTGATAAAAGTATCCTATATTTTCACTAGTGTTGCAGGTTAAATGATTTGCCAAAAATTTTCGAATCATTACATGTTTTGAGTATTCCATGATGCAGAAAAAGGGAGATATCAATTACAAACACATTCTCATCAATGTACATGGGTAATTTTCAGTTTCCATTTCATTCAACATGTTTTCAAATATTTCTACTTAAATATAGCCAATCATATCTCATTGAGGAACAAAATAAAAGGGGTTTCATTCTAACAAGGTAGTCTCTGATCATATGGAATTTTGCCATCATAGAACAAAACAGACTGACATGAAAGAAAAAGAACTGTCATGAAAGAAAAAGAACTGACACAACAGACTCAACTGAAAGAAAAACTGAAATAAAGATACAACTACCAAATACCAAATACCGGTCGGTTGTGTCCCCCCTAAGCTTGAAATCAGCAGTGACCTCACTGCTTCAATCAAAACTCAAGAGGTACACAACCAGGTACCTGTCATCATGGATGAATCAGAGAAAAGATCTGTCACCCCCTTGGTCGGGGAAGAACTGGCTGACAATATCCGGAACGTCCATCGGCTGTGTGGATGGATCGTGCTGCTGCGGAGATTGGTGTGGCTGCTCGTAGAACTCGTACTGCTGCTCAAAGGGCTGCTGGAACGGATGAGGTGGAGGATAGTGGCCCTGAGAGATGTGCCAACTGTCCATCCGGCTGACCATATCATACGTAGCTGTGTACTATGTAGCTAGGCTGTCAAACCGGGTGTCGAAGTGGGCGCTCATCTGGTCAAAGCGCGTCTCAACGTGATCAAACCTCCGCTGAACATACCCGTAAAGATGCTGCATGTACGGGTTTGCCCAAGAGTAACCAGTCTGAGTTCCGGTAGAAGGAGGAAGTGGCGGTGCGTCTGTGGGAGCAGGTGCTGGTGTAGAAGAGCTAGCACCATGAGTAGCAGTCGCCTCATCTAGATCCGGCCCAACCCATTTCCAATTCTCTTTCTTCCTGATGTCGTTCTTCGATGTGTTGGGAAGAATGAGAAACTGCTTCTTGGTGATTTGAAACTTGTACTTTTCATCATTATGCCCATATCTATGCAGAACACCACAAGAAATAAGATAGGACATGTCCAACAGATTCTTTCCCGGAGTTGGCTCTAAACGTGTGAGATCCAGATTAAGGTTCATAGCAAGCAGGGTAATCATGCCGCCACACATAATGTCACCTCCTTCTTTACCCTCCCTCTTCTTGATGGTGTTTAAAATTTTTTGCAGTATGTAGAAGCCAGTAGATATTTCCTTGTCATGCGCCATACACCATAAGAAGAAGAGGTCGGTCTTACCCACAACCCCTTGTGTTTCATTCTTAGCAAACGGATCGACACTAAGAATACGATGCAATAGTCTGAAAATGGGGTTGTGGATTGAAGTAGCACGCGCCTTATTTGCATGGTGATGCGTTTCTGAGGAAATTTCAGTCCAAAAACTGTCGCTTTGGAAAGCCGGAGGGTAATCAATGTAACCGCCGTAGTTGGTATTAAGTAACTCAGAAAAACAGCGAAGATCCATAGAGTAAGGCTTGTCCAAAAGCCGAAAATTGATGTGCGGATATTGTGTCAGGCGGCGCTCAGGATCTTGTCTTGCCTTAAAAGTAGTTAGAAATTCATATACCAGACGAGGATAAGTCTTGCATACTTTTGTGCAAAGGGTATGAAGACCATTAAAAATCAAGTGGCTGTATACCTCGTTCTTGCATTGCAGCCTGTTGAGTGTGTCCTCACAAATGTAGCGGGTGGGGAGGACTCGCCTAGCTATCAGGTACTGGTAAGCGGCATCTTCTTCTGGAGTTACCCTGAACTGGGTAGAGGGTATGAAGTTGACTGGAGAAGTTTGAGAACCCTCACCCTGAGTCCCTGAAGAAGGTCTCCTAGCTGGGCGCTTTGTTGCTCGCTTAATATGTGCCATGGAGCCGATGAAGAACGGTGAAGAAATCTGAATTTTTCTTATCTGTAGAACTTTGCACGGCGTTCAGATGCTTGAACGGCGTGCAGAATGTCGGGGCAGGTGGCTGCAGTAGCGCGTTACACGACGTTCAATTTGGTTGAACGACGTACAACCTGGACAGGTAGAACAGCAGAATAGGGCGAGATTTCGCACGGCTGGAAGTCCTGCTGTGAGAGAGTTGGAGAGGGGAGGTGCACGGCAGACGGAGTTGAACGGCGGCTGCACGGCTCATGGAGAAGAGGATGAAACGTAGCACGGTGGAGAAGGTTACACGGTGAACGGTCGTTGAATGGCTTGGATCAGCTGAGAAGGAGGAGGACGAGCGGCGTGCACGGCTGCTGCTCGTCTTGCACGGCAGTTGGAGCAGGTTGCATGGCTGGATGAGGTGAGGGCGGCTGCACGGCTGCTCTGGAGGTGCAAATCTGGTTGCACGGCACAAAGAGAATTAGGGCAAGTGACGGCTAGGGCGTCCACTCGTCCCTCTTGACAAGTCT
The DNA here is from genome assembly GCA_963693085.1 of Alisma plantago-aquatica. Classification (NCBI taxonomy): domain Eukaryota; kingdom Viridiplantae; phylum Streptophyta; class Magnoliopsida; order Alismatales; family Alismataceae; genus Alisma; species Alisma plantago-aquatica. Next base: position 793,608,919 of record OY856409.1, read on the forward strand.
TTACGAAAAATTGAACCCCGTGCAAAACTTTTTGCACGCCGTTCACTTTTCCAGAAAACCCTATTAAAATTGGTCCTTTGTTGCACGCCGTTCAAACCACCTTGCACGTCGTTCAAATTTTCTATAGCTTTAACTTTGATTTCAACCCAGATTGCACGGCGTTCAAGGGGCCTTGCACGCCGTTCAAAATTACAGAAACATAAGCAGTGAAATTCTTCTGAATCTGCACGTCGTTCACGGCTTTTGCACGCCGTGCAAACTGGAATTTCTGCAGAAATATTGCAGCTGTAAGCACAAATAGCAGCGGAATTTAGTCTAAATTAATCTACTTTATTACATTCATCCATGAAAACTTATTGAAATGTTCTTGATTCAAAAACTTAAAAGAAATCTATCCTAATGTGGGGTCAACTCCCACAAGGTCCTCCGTTTAGAGTCCAGAGTAAGACTCTTCAATCCTTCATGCGTCATGGAGGGAGCAAGAGGCTCCTTTGTCTAGAATCTCAGAAGATGAATACAGCTTGCATCTTTGTCCATTCACTTTGAAACTCCCATCTTTTCCTTGTAATTCCACAGCTCCATATGGAAAGATCTTCAAAACAAGAAAGGGGCCGAACCACTTTGACTTTAGCTTTCCCGGAAATAACTTCAGCCTTGAATTGAACAATAAAACTTGGTCTCCTTCTTGAATATCTTTCCTGCGGATTCTTTTGTCATGCCATGCCTTTGTTCTTTCCTTGTACAGCTTTGCATTTTCATAAGCATCGAGGCGCAGCTCTTCAAGTTCTTGCAATTGTAGAAGGCATTTCTCTCCAGCTTTCTTCATATCAAAATTTAAGAATTTGATATCCCACAATACGCGGTGCTCAAGTTCAAGTGGAAGATGACAAGACTTCCCATAGATAAGCTTGAAAGGAGTGGTTCCTATGATGGTCTTGTAGGCTGTGCGGTATGCCCAAAGTGCATCATCAATCTTCAAAGCCCAGTCTTTTCTTGAACTAGAGACGGTCTTCTCGAGAATATTTTTCAGCTGCCTATTAGAAACCTGCACTTGCCCGGATGTTTGAGGATGATAGGGCGTAGAGATCTTGTGAGTGACACCATACTTGGAGAGAAGGTTATTGAATTGTTTTTCAGCAAAATGTGTCCCTCCATCAGAGATGACAGCACATGGAACACCAAACCTAGGAAAGATGATCTTCTGAAAGAGCTTGATTACTGATTTAGCATCGGGTGATTGGGTTGGAATGGCCTCAACCCATTTAGACACGTAATCAACAGCAACAAGAATGAAATGATATCCGCATGAGGATGGGAATGGTCTGATGTAGTCGACACCCCATACGTCAAACAACTCAACCTCTAGGATAGAGTTGAGTGGCATGTCATCACGGTGAGATGTACCTCCAGTTCTTTGGCATTTGTCACAGGATTTAACAAAAAGATTCACATCCTTGAAGAGCGTAGGCCAATAGAAACCGGCTTGGAGTATTTTTGCAGCAGTCTTCTCTCCTCCAAAATGGCCCCCATAAGAAGAAGCATGGCATTCAGCAATGATGGTGGGAATTTCTTCTTCAATCACACAGCGGCATATTAACCCATCACTCCCATGTTTGAATAGGAAAGGATCATCCCAATAATAGAACTTTACGTCATGAAAGAATTTCTTCTTTTGTTGATATGTCAAGCCGGGTGGAAGCTGCCCTGTAGCAAGAAAATTTGCAATGTCGGCAAACCATGGTGCTTGAACGGACGATAGAGCATATAGTCTTTCAATGGGAAGATGATCTTCAATAGGTAGTGAGTCTCCCGCTGTAGTGGATAATCTAGAAAGATGGTCAGCAACACTGTTTTCAGTTCCTTTCTTGTCCCGAATCTCTAGATCATATTCTTGTAGAAGCAGCACCCAACGAATAAGGTGTGGCTTTGCATCCTTTTTGCTCAAAAGATATTTGATTGCAACGTGATCAGTATAGACTATCACTTTGGAACCCACAAGATATTGTCGGAATTTCTCAAAGGCATACACAATAGCAAGCATCTCCTTCTCTGTAGTTGTGTAGTTGACTTGTGCATCATTGAGGGTCTTGCTAGCATAATGAATGGCGTGGAGTTTCCTGTCTTTCCGCTGTCCCAGAACAGCTCCTACCGCATAATCACTTGCATGGCACATTAACTCAAAGGGAGCATCCCAATCCGGAGGTTGAATGATGGGGGCTGAAATGAGAGCTTCCTTGAGTGTAGTAAAGGCTTTATGGCATTCTTCATCAAAGATAAAATCTGCATCTTTTGCAAGGAGAGAACACAAGGGTTTTGCAATCTTTGAAAAGTCCTTTATAAATCTTCTATAGAACCTTGCATGTCCTAAGAAGCTTCTTATGTCCTTGACTGAAGATGGGGTGGACATTTTCTCAATAGCTTCCACCTTTGCCCTGTCAACTTCAATGCCCTTGTTAGAAATCACATGTCCTAGTACTACACCGGATTGTACCATAAAATGGCACTTCTCCCAGTTTAGCACTAGGTTAACCTCTTTACATCTGGCTAAGACTAAGGACAAATTAGATAAGCATTAATCAAATGAATCGCCGTAAACACTAAAATCATCCATGAAAACTTCCATAATATTTTCAATGCAATTCGAGAAAATGGCCATCATGCACCGCTGAAAAGTGGCGGGTGCATTACAAAGACCAAAAGGCATGCGGCGATAAGCATATGTGCCATATGTGCAAGTGAACGTGGTTTTTTCTTGATCGGGCGGGTAGATAGGAATCTGATAAAACCCGGAATATCCATCCAAATAACAAAAATAAGAGTGTTTAGCAAGGCGTTCCAACATTAAATCAATGAAGGGTAAAGGGAAATGGTCCTTGTGAGTTGCTTTGTTAAGACGCCGGTAGTCAATACACATACGCCAGCCTGTGACCATGCGTGTCTGTATCAATTCATCATTGTCTCCCTTTATGACAGTTGCACCCCCTTCTTAGGTACTACATGAATAGCACTAACCCAGGGGCTGTCACTAATGGGATAAATAATTCCGGCATCCATTAGTTTTAAAATCTCTTTCTTTACCACATCAAGCATGTTTTGATTTAAACGTCTTGGTGGTTCAACGGTTGGTTTTGCATCATCCTCCATGTTTATTCTATGCATGCAGATTTTAGGATGAATTCCTTTCAAGTCATCAATGGAATAACCAATCACATCTTTATACAAGCGCAATTCAGCAAGTAATTTATTTTCTTGTTCCTTGGTTAATTCATCATTTATTATAACAGGAGATGAAGAATTTGGGTCTAGAAACACATACCTCAGCTCCGGTGGAAGGGCTTTAAGTTCTACCTTTTTCTTTAAAGCTTCTTCATCAACCTTTTCTTCATCACGTGGAGCTTTTTCTTGATTTGCTTGAGCTTTATAAATAGGAATAGCTCCAGAATTTTCAGAATTATCATTTTCAGCGATGACGTCATCACAATAGTTTATCATGAAATCTATCATATCATCAACATAATCATCCATTGGATCAACAGTATCAAATAAACAAATCTCCTTTACTTGTGCGGGTGCTTTCATGCATCGGAAATAGAGAATTCAATTTCTTCTTCTCCCACACGTAGGGTCAACTTTCCTTCCCGAACGTCAATTAGACAACCAACAGTCCTCAAAAAAGGTCTCCCAAAAAGAATTGGATTGTGAGGGGTCTCTACCATGTCAAGCACTACAAAATCACATGGTATATAGAATTTGCCAATCTGTACAAGCACATCTTCTAATACACCTTTAGGGTGTTTAAGAGAATGATCATCTAGTTCAATAACCATCTTTGTTGGCTTTAGATCCCCAAGATGTAGCTCTTTCCATAAAGTGGTTGGAATGAGGCTAATGCTAGCCCCCAAATCCACTAAGCCTTTTTCAAAAGTGACATCGTTGATCTTGCACGACAATGTGAAAGGTCCCATATCATCCAACTTTTCTGGGATAGAAGGAATACGGTTTTGAATAATGGAGCTCACATGTTCAGAAAGTTTGACTGTTTCTACTTGATCAACTCTTCTCCTTCTAGATAAGATGTCTTTTAAGAACTTGGCATAAGAAGGCATCTCAGCAATAACATCAGTAAAAGGAAGATTAACTTGCAACTTGCTAAGAATGTCTATAAATTTCCTGAACTTGACATCATCTTTATTGTTGACAAGCCTATGAGGGAAAGGTGCGGTAGCTTTGAAGGAAGGCGGATTTTCAGATTTACCTTGCTCTTTGTTGCAATTAGGAATGTGAGATTCTTCCTCATTAAGCACCTCCATGTCTTTCTCCTTAGGTGGTGAAGGTCTTTCAATTTCAGCTCCACTCCTTAGAATAATGGCATTGGCTTGCTGTCTTGGATTCACTTCCGGCACACTAGGGAGAGAACCGTATTTCTGTCCTTGTTGAGAAAGAGCTTGTTGAGCTATTTGATTCTCCAACATCTTTGTATGGGTGGATATGTTGTCTACCTTGGCTGAAAGTTGAAGAATAGCATCCTTAAGTAGCTTATCATTCCCCCTAAACTCTTCATTTTGCTGCGTTTGTGTGTTAATGAATTTCTCCATCATAGCCTCAAGAGAAGATCCTTGGGGCTGTTGTTGCTGCCCTTGATAACCCCTATTGTTGTAACCTTGCAGATTACCTTGGCGGTTGAACTGTGATTGCTGCGGTGGTTGTTGTTGTTGCCCTTGCTGAAAATTTTGAGCATTGCTATTATTCTTGTAAGAGAAGTTGGGATGATCTCTCCATCCTGGATTGTATTGATTAGAATAAGGGTTATATTGCTTGTTCCTCTGCATCTCAATAGCATTAACCTGTTCAAGATCTCCCCCCATAGTGTTTGGAGCAAAACATTGTGAAGAAGTATGCCCTGGATTACCACAAGCTTCACATGTGGCTTCTGCAGATTGAACCGGCAATGTAGTCAACTTCTCGAATTTTTGAGTGAGAACATCAAGCTTTGCAGCAATAAGATCAACGACGTCAACAGTATATTTTCCTCCCAGCTTTGCACTAGAAGAACTTGCATTTGATGATGAATTGGCTCTTCTATCACCTCCCCATTGGCAATGGTTGAGTGATATATCTTCAATGATGTCATAGGCTTCCCTATAAGATTTGGTCATAAGAGCACCACCGGCTGCAACATCAAGCGTCATCCGAGTGTTATAAAACAACCCATTGTAGAAAGTCTGAAGAAGTAGCCAATTAGTAAGACCGTGGTGAGGGCAAAGACGTTGAAGGTCTTTGAACCTCTCCCAAGTATCATAAAGAGTTTCACCATCATTTTGAGAAAAGTTAGTGAGCTGATTTCTCAAATGAGCAGTCTTGCTTGGACAAAAATATTTGGCAAGAAAAACATTAAGTAGCTGGTCCCAAGTTTTTATAGACTTCTTCGGAAGAGACAAAAGCCAAGTTTTGGCCTTATCCCTTAGAGTGAAAGGAAAAAGCATCAGCCGTACTCCATCTGCAGATACGCCATTAATTTTGAAAGTGTTTAAGTACTCCAGAAATTCTACAATGTGAAGACTTGGGTCTTCATTAGCGGTACCCCCAAAGCGGTTTTGTTGGATCATCTGCATCATAGAAGGAGCAATGGAGAAATTGTTCGCTTCTATGGCTGGTAAGTCGATGGCTCCACATACGTTTGTGGCCACCGGCATAGCAAAGTCCTTGAGCGGGCGGTCGTCTTCCATGATTGGTAGGCTTTGTGAAGTTTCTTCAAAGGATGAAAAAGACGGCGTGGATGATGATGGAGATGGTGATGATGGCGGAGTAGTATCCTCTAGCGGTGATTTTTCTTTCCTCCTTGATCTTCTCAAGCTTGAGAGGCTTCACTCTATCTCAAGGTCTAACAACGGGGTTGTTTGAAGACCTCATTGCGATCTACGCATGCAACCTGAAAATAATGAGAAGAATGTAAGAACACAACTAGAAGATATATGAAAATTTCGAAAATGAGGATTGTGATCTAGTCTCAAATACTTGTTAGTTCTTATTACTCCAATAGATTTACCGTAGCTCCCCGGCAACGGTGCCAAAAACTTGTTGGCTTTTTAGGCTAACGAGTTTCAATCAAACTAATGATCTTTTACCCGGTTAGACCAACTCCGCAAGTATATGGAGGTGATGTAGTCGGGATCGAACTCAAGGAGCTTAAGCAAATTAATTGAACGCAACAGTCCTAGCTTTCATCAATCTAGATCGGTTTTTAAAAAGAGTTAACTGTTTAATGTCTAAAACGGGAAAAGTTAAGAACAAACTTTATACAAGTTTAGGCGGATTAACAAGGTTTTAGTCAAATGCTAAAGGATCCTGGACATTGGGGGTTCATTCACATACCATAGCAATTAGGTAAACTTGGCAATCTAAACATATCTAAATTCTCATCTCAAAAGGTCGATGTGTTGCATTTTTATCTCCCGATGCAAATGCAACGATCGCAACATCAAACAACATTCTCATGTTAATTTTTGTTTTTTATCACAAACAACCTTTCAACTATTTCTAGCTACTCTCATAGACTAGAAAGAATTGTTATAAAAGATACCATCCATACATTCATGTTTATCTTCTCAAATCAAACATAAATGCAGAAAACATGCACACAACATGGCCAATATCATATGCAAGAAGAGAAGAACCGGTATTTTTATAAAGAGAGACAAGAAACATAGACATTTAGTACGAGATCACGTAGTTTTACACATGCTATGACATGGGAACTACTTTCCCATACCCAGGAAAAAGGGAATTACTCGTCCATAGCTATGCCTTGCATGAATTCAGCAGAATATGAAGTTTTTGACATGAAAAAGAGAAAGAAGAACTAGAAGAAACAAGGTGTAACCAAGAGAAGAAAGAATTCCGGCTAAGGGACGAAATTCCTCTTCTAAAACTCCTCCAAAACGTACTAGCTCCTCGCCAAAGAAGCTCCTCGGAGTCGGGGAAGCTCTACTGCACCTTGCTGCTGCAAATGGAGAAGAAGAAGAGCAATGGTCTTCTTTCTCAAGAAAACCTTTGGAATCCTTCAAAATCGCCTCCTCTCTGCTTTACTCTGTGTCTGGGACGAGCAAAGAGTCGCAAATGACCAGTGATAACTGTCCCTAAACTTCCCTCTTCTCTTTAGATTCAAAATCTCGAATTCCCAAATTCTAAAACTGCCGGCTGAACGGCGTGCAGACTGATTGAACGCCGTGCACTTCACAAAATGCGGCAGTTATCAGTACTCTACACGGCGTTCAAAGGGAACTTGCACCCCGTGCAAGTTTCCAGAAAGTTCTGTAAAATGTGCGCTCCATCTGAACGGCGTGCAGACGGCTTTGAACACCGTACAAATTTCTTTGCAAGCTACAGAAATGTTGAATGGTGTGCAGATGAGTTTGCACCCCGTTCAAGTCTCCAGAAAGGTCTGTAGTAGAATTTTTGGGAACCTGCACACCGTTCAAACAAGTTGAACGCCGTGCAAGTTGCTGTTTCTGCACAAAAAGGCATTGAGATGAGTTGTTTTTAAACCAAAAAGACAAGGCAAGTTATGGTAAAGCATTTTTGACGAATTGATGGCAAAAGTAATATGAAAAGAGACTAAATTAAATCAGAATGAATCAAAATGTTGTGTGAAAACATATGAAAATATGATATATAAATCACACAACACTTAGGAATACTCATTTCACCATCCAACAAAATTTGACGCTAAAAAAGGCTCTATGGATCTAGGCTCTACATGATTAGGGTTTCACTTGATTAGGTATGCCAATTAGATGAATTAATGCTTCATCATACAAATGGACATACAACCCTAATTCATTTCTAACAAAGGTATAAGTATAGCAACTTCAGAATATAAAAAATGTTTGAGTGTAAATTTGAATCACATTACCACAGAGCACTTGTTTAGTGAATTTCATGAGACTATGCTAATCAACAGACCACCACATGGTACAATTCTACATTATAGTAATCTGGTTTTCCAACCCTTAGCATGTTTATAAAGAGGATAACACCTCCAATAGGGCTCAATCATGCCCAAAGGTAATTAAGACCATCACATCAATCCCTGCAAGTTCATCATTATCTTTCTATGCTTTAGAATAAAGCTCAACAAGTCATGAACACACATGTGACCTATAAGTTTAACATAACAAGGGATTATGATGTCCAAATGTCAACATATAAGAGTTCTAATCAACAATAAGGGTTGATTACAATCAATCACCATCACTTAATCACATTAGGGTTAGGTATAACAAGCTACATTTAATTAAAGTTACACATCCACTTATTATGGTGATCTATCAAATATATTTATATGAGGTCAAAGATAAGACTATAAGTTAAAGGCATTGAACCATTGAATTCAGATTATTAGAACCAACACATTATATTATAGACATCATTCTAAACCATTTTATGTGAAAGAATCCAATCACAACCATTGGATTAGGTTTAATATTTCAAAACCATCAGTTGATATGTAGGTTTAACCCTTGTAACATATAACCAAAGAAACCATTGATTTAGGGTTTAATTGAAGAAACATTTGAGACCTAGTCTCACCATCAATTGTGGTAACCTGAAACACCATCATTTGTGACACATTATGTCACCATCGGCTGATGGGGTCAGTACTACCATCATTGAACACCATCAAATGTTGAACTAAAAATTGCCATTGGTTCATACCATCTTTAGGGCACTAAACCATTGATCATTGAGATTCCAAAAGAGTCTAGAACTGACCTAAGGTGTGACCATCGTTTGACACCATTAGTTTCCGCAAAGGAATCTCCATCGATTCTAATATAAGGCCATCCATTTGTTCATGTATACAGTTGAAAATCAGCCTAAAAACACTAAGTATAAGCCATGGTTTGATAGGTACTTCGTACCATCAAATGGTATATAAGAAAGAAAAAAGTCTTACTCTACCTTAGGAAGGTCGTGCACATAACTTTAGGTTCATTTGTAATAGGAAAATAATCAAGGAATTCCATAATAATCGAAATTCTAGGGAAGAATAGCTTTTATATGCATAGATCTTTGTTTTAGAGCAAGAACATGAGCAATCAAGCTTGTAGTATGCAATAAAAGTGAAGAAGGTTATGTTACTCACCTATAGGAAGAATATGAGACTCAAAGTAGAAAGAAAACTTGACCAAATAGGGTAACGAACCCTAGCTTTAGGTCTGAACTCGGCCAAGTAAGCTTCTTCTCTAAGAAAGGGAGTAAACCCTAGGTGAAGGGAGCAAGAAGATAAGTTCTTTGAGCTTTAAAGAAAACTTTGCCATGGAACAACATGGTTCCGTCCAGGAATAAAGGAGGAAGAAGAACAACAAAAGAAATGGAGTAGAGAAGGAGAAAGTTACCAGTTTAGGTTAAGATCACCTAAAGGGAGCTTCACAAACCCTAGATGAGGGTAGATCCCAACCCTAGATGCTCTAACAAGAGGGTTAGCTACTTCTTCTTCCTTGGGAACTTTGTTCACCACCAAGAAGGTGAAAGATAAGAAGCTATGGAGAGGAGGGAAGAGATAAGGGTCCAAAGGTTTCGTTTGTGAGCCAATGGATAGGTATATAAAGCTTATGGATTAGGAAAGAGAGAAACTTGAGGTGTCTAAGCAGCTCTCCACATATCCATAGCCCAGAGCTTCCATGGCCATCCAATCAGATGTTACATCACTCATGGAGACCTTCTTAGACATCAGTTGTTGGCTGTCTAGGCCCATCATCAGCACCCCAAGGAAAGGAACCATTAGTTCTTTGGACCCTTAGTCACTTAAGTGGTGAACCATTGGTTGACCATCTTGTTTAAGTGAACCACCGGTCCAAGTGAAACAAAACTAGAAAACCATTGAAATACTACCTCTAGAGGTGACCTTCAATTGTCACCACCTGTTAGTGACCATAGGATGTCAACAAAATAGGGAACCATTGGTTGGGGGCTCCTAAAGATAGCTCATCCATGAAGGGGTAAAACTGTAAGTCACCGTTGAAAGAAGCACCTCCAAACCAAGGTTCAACTAAGCGCCCCATGGATCAAAAAGATCAAGAATGGTAAGGAAACATCTAAGGATCATAATGTATGTGAAAAATTGTTAGAAAATCCTCTCATGTGGGTAAATTGTAGAAAAGTCCAAAATGTACATAAAATTGCATACCTTGCACAAACAGTGTCCAAACTGGATCGAATTTGAAACTTAAGCTTGTCACATGATATAAAAACTTAATAAAAGGTTATATTATGGTTTAAGGCTCTCAATTATGTTAAGAAAGAATGTTTAACACTTTAAACAAGGTCAAGGGTCTTACACTATTTCTATTTAAACTTATTACATGGTAATGAAAAACCTCAAGTTACATTCGAGGGGAGAAAAGCTAGGAAAGAATAATACTTTTACATTGGGAATAAGAAGGTAGATGCTTGATGTGCAAACCAAGATAAAACAAGAATAAAATAAAACCATCCAACCACACACAGATATTTGGGTTATTGGCCATACCAATGCCGCACATACACCATCAAAACCAATTTTAGGGCGCTTGTGTAAATTGCATATATAAAATATCACACACACACACACACACACACACACACACATATATATATATATATATATATATTATTTTGGGATTATATGTGGTCTTTGATCGGATATGCAAATTAATCAGTTTAAGTATTTGCATCATATGGAATAAATAAATGATGAAAACAAAAAATCTCATTATATCAATTATCCCCAAACATAGTTGATTGGCGTGGCTCTGATACCACTATAGGGATATAAGGGCAAAGAATAGGAAGTAGAAAAAAAATTGTTGTCATATTCCCATTAACAACAAGATTGCATCAACAACTATGTAATGGAAAGGATGGTTTAACGAGTTCATACCTGGTCCTAGAGCAAGTCCAGTGACTATAACTCATCATAGTAGTGCAGCACTCCTAGTTGCACTAGGATGACATCTTTGCAGCTCCTGGTCTTCATCAAGGACAACGGACTTGAACAACATCTACAACACCTCCTACGGTCTCCACCACAGATTATAGGCTGGCGTTATCCTCCTAGCAGCAGACAATAACCTCCTTGCCTCTATATATGTACATGTGGACCACCTAGAACTCTTCTCATTCTACTATAATAGATAGGAAGGAGTTCTCCCTCCCATTGGTGTACTAGTCACAAACTTGCTATCCCACAATTATTTCCCCCTTGTTATCTCTCCCTTTAGCGGGTAGGACTTTCTCAGACTCTCTATTGGTTTCCACAACTAGAGAGGACAAAAATTATTAGAGACAGTTGAGTTGTCTATTTAGAATCCCCCAGTACCCCTCTATTTATGGGAGGGTTTAGGGTCTGGGTTTTCAATCTGTGTGGGAGTGGAAGGGACCAGAAGATCATGAATTTTTGCAACCTACGAGTGTCAAACCAGTCAGTTTGCAACCTAATCAGTCAGTTCACATGTGAGTTTATCGGTTCTCTTTGTGAACTGGTCGTTTATCTATGTTTCCCAATCACATATGAATTAGCAATTTGAATCCAATTAATGCACAACATGACGTCAGCACTAATCCTTGATGCAATCAAATTTCTCCATGAAGTGGGTGTCTCTCTCTTATGAGTTGGTCATCTAACAACCTCAACCAGTTGGTTGGTGGGCCAATTCAATTGGTTCACTAAGTGAATTGGTCGATTCACTCACTATTTTAGGCAGATCTTATCCAATTTAATATTCAATCAACTTGACACTCCAGCAGGTCATTTCATCACATGAGCCGACCACTTGGGAGTCCAGTCAGTTGATTTGTTGCTTGAGTTGAGTACCAAAACACTTTGTAAATCAATTCAATCATCATTCATGATTAAACTCCTCTTCTAGGTCAATTCCTATGTGTGTGAACCTATAGGTCCCATATCACATTGGCAGTGAATGTCCATAATTAGTTTATGACATCACAAGCAAAGAGTGGTGCCTAGTCACACATCAGTGCTACCCAAGTGAATGGAAAGTTGGATATCAACTTCAACCAAAAATTTATGTAAGGTGTTATAGTGATTTTTAATTCCTTTTTCTCTGATATCGAAACAAACTCAAGGCATGGAAACATCATCCTCTCAATGTTCAATCCATGTTCCTTAAACTAGAGAAGATTGTTTGAGATATATGTGACTTCAATATCATATATTGATTCACATGTGCATTCTTAAATGTTTCTCAGTCTCATTTATCAAGTGGCCATGATATCAAACTCTAGTAGGAGGGACAAATCCCATCTACATCACTCATAGTCAATCCCCATGTGTCACAGCTACCCAATCATCATTGTTATAGAAATCCTTATTTAGGGTTATGTTGGATGATGTCAAAGTGTATCGAACGACATGTGATGAGCATAGTGACTTTAGCTTTAAGAACCACAATCTCCACCTTCACTGTAAGAGATGACTATGACCACCAATTATGGTCCCCATGTGTCACTCTCAAGGTAGATCTGTCTGATATTGTTGGTATATATGCCCATAGAGCCATCCTGAGCGATTATATGGAGTCAGATATTAATTAATCAATTAATACGATTAATTGGTTAATAAATTAATTTTGGAATATTTTCACTAATCCACGAGCATTTTAATTAACGTAGTCTTTCTATTTACCGAAGGGTTTAGGAAACCCTTCTTATTTTCATCTCCTATTTAAAGGGGATTGACGACCGATGTCTTTATAAGATATTGAGAGAGGCTTTTCAATTTATGCTCACGTACATAAAACCTATCCATCACCATCCTTAGGAGAGAAAGGAGAGCACCGCGACACTAGCACATCATCGCATAGAGGCTGCTCCTTCCTACCGGCTTAGGAAGTGTGACGTGGAGTTCCAGTCCATCTATGTGAACAAAGTACAGACGTAGACGTTGAGATGCCTATGTTCGGAGGATGTCAACGACCGTCCATATGCTCAACAAGCGGCATACATCAACACACAGAAGGATCACCTACGAATCTTCGTACGATACATTCGGAAGATGGGAGAGAAGTATCATTCGTGTAACCCAGAAGCGTTGCACACCATCGTGCATCGGGACATCGCTGGACTTGCTCTAAAACAAGGTATATCCCATGAACACTCTTTATAAATACATTATTGTCGATGAGATCCTGTTGCGGGTTGTGTGGAAATATATTTTATTTTGTTGCTTCTGCCACATATGTTTCCTCCACAAAACCCAATAGTAGTATTAGAGCAGCGTCGATCTACGGCGTATTTGGACTCATCTCGATATGACTATTTTCTGTGGTTGAATATGATGTGAACTCAAAACTGTTAATTGAATATCTAAACCTAATTCCACATACGCCATAGGCTTCTATTTTTTGACATTTTGGACGGGTCAACTACAGAAAATACTGATTTTCCTAAGTGCACGGAAGTAAGATTTCGTAGACCTTTCAGGGGCGCTACCCCTGTATACCCCACAGAGTCTATGTGGGAGTCAAAATTTTATTTAATGGGGAATGTCCTTCATTAAAAGGATTGTAGTATATGTAGATATACCTATGATATCATAAATGTTGCCTTTAAAATTTATTTTATGTGGTGAATACATGCACGACTATGGCCTAGAATTCTCTTTTATGAATGTTGTGAATGAATGTGGTTGTGAATGTTGTGGATATCTTTGTTTTTAAATGTTATGGATGTATAATGGTTGTATGTGGATCCTTTGCATAAAGTATTACACTTGCATGCCAAGCCACATCTCTTATTTCAAAGTGTAATTAATTCTTTCTCTTTATATTTGTACTCATATGATGTAATAGAGATAGTATTAGTTTTAGTCTTTGTAAACTTGATGTAAGGAGGTCACTTGAAGATCCAACTCTAAGGAGAATCCATTGAGAAGCAACATGAAGATCCAATTCCAAGAAGCAACCTGAAGATCCAACTCCAAGGAGCATCCATGGAGAAACAACTTGAAGTTCCAACCTCATAGAGCATCCACGAAGTTGTTCATTGTAATGTTGATCCTTATAGGTTGATTCACAGGTATTGTTGCATGAGATGCATAAGACCTTAGGTGGACTGTAATCCTTTGTGGATCCAAAGAATTATAATAGTATGGCCATAACCGATGTTTTTGTGTTTGTGATTGCATGTCTATCATTTGTGGTTGTGGATATAGTAGTATATGATATGTACTATAAGCATGTGGTGTTTGGATATGTATATGTATTAATAAAACCCCTCAACTAATAATATTAAGTTCTAGTTTCCTTCCATAAAGCAACACACATGAACAGCTTGATCGACTATGTGTGGGCACACCTCCTGGTGGTACACTGTCTATCTCATAGAAGTGTGATGGTGGGTGTGTGGGTCTGCCTCCGCAGGGTGCACACTCATCGTGTTGGATTATGGGTTGGACTTAACTAGGGAACCTTGATAGGATCAAGTACCTAGAGGCACACAAATACATCATGGCAAGGAGTTGTGCATGATCATCTATCCAAGAGTTGCATACGATGCAATTGGAAAAAGTTGCCTACCTTAGTATTTGGTCTTTGATGCTGGTGTTGGCTAGGCATTGATCCAATTATTTTGGATCTTGTCTCATTAGAAGGTTGTACACTGCAATCTTCCGAGCTGATAGTGAGGGATATCAATTTGGAGTGTAATTAATTAAAGGCCTAATTAATCTTGTTTATCAAATCTTTACAAGTCAAAATATTTTGGACTAAATGCTAAACTTTTTCTTTTGTAGCAATCAAATTGTAAACAACACTCACACATTCTCATTGCGATCGGTCCTTGAGAAGGAGAAACTTACTGGAATCAACTTTCAAAACTAGTTTAGGACGTTGAGAGTTGTTCTCACACAGTAGCGTAAGCTCTATGTCCTTGAAACACTAGAGTCAGTGGAACCTGCATCAAATGCGCCCAAGGCTGAAAAGGATGCATACAAGAAGCACCTTGATGACACCATGGATGTCAAGTGCTTGATGATGTGCTCAATGAACTATGAGTTGCAAGAGAAGCATGAGAACATGAATTTCATGGAGATGGTAACACATCTCAAGAACATGCATTAATTAGCATCAAGCAAGATAGGAGAGATATGATGTCTCCAAGGCTTTGTTCAGAAGCAAGATGAAAGAGAGAGACTCAGTTGGCACCCATATACTCACTTTAATTGGGTACGTGGAAAGCCTATCCAAGCTGGGATTTCCCCTAGGTCAAGAGTTGGCCACTGACGTGATTTTGCAATCGTTTCCTAAATCATATAGTCATTTTGTCATGAACTACAACATGAACAATCTTAATAAGCCATTGTCAAAATTGTTGAGAATGTTGAGGACAGCTAAAGCACAGATGAAGAAAGACAAGTCCAAGTCTGTAATGATGATCAACAAGACAAAGGGAAAGTCAAAAGGAAAAGGCAAGGCTAAGAAAGGTTATAAAGCTGGGCCAAAGTCATTCGTGCATAAAGCTAAAGGTGGGATCTCCAAAGACAGTAGTTGTCACCATTGTCACCAGGCTAAACATTGGAAAAGAAACTATCCTCTCTACCTAGATAACTTGAGGAAGAAGAAGCAGGGGATAGAGATCTCCACTTTAGGTATATACATTATTGAGATAAACTTAAATACTTCTTCATCATGGGTATTGTATACCGGATGTGGAGCTCACATATGTTCAAATATGTAGGATCTGATAACAAGTTAGCCTTTACAAAAGGGCCAAGTTGAGTTGTGGGTTGCTAATGGAGCAAGAGTTGTTGCCACCATAGTTGGAGTTATTAGTTTATCTTTGCCTACGGGCCTTGTAATAGAATTAGAGAATTGCTATTAGGTACCTGCCATTAATAGAAATATTATTTCTGTATCTTGTATGGACAAGAGTGGATTTGAATTTCACATTAAGAATGGAATGATTTCTATTTCTAAATATGGGATCTTTTATGGAAATTCCCCTATGTCCTACGGTATCTACTTGTTAGAACTTGAGACTAGCATATACATCGTAAATACTAAAAGGCTAAAACTTGACAACTTAAACAAAACATACTTATGGCATTGTCGTCTTGGGCACATAAACGAGAAGCGCATATCTAGACTCCATAAGGATGGTTATCTAGACTCTTTTGATTTTAAATCATTAGAGGCATGTGAGGATTTTTTATTAGACAAGATGACTAAGATTCTTTTCACTAGACATAGTGAGAGAGCCAGTGATCTTCTAGGGCTCATACATATTGATGTATGTGGACCTTTTAGATCAAATGCTAGAGGAGGCTATCAATACTTCATTACCTTCATTGATAACATCAATAGGTATGGCTATGTATATATTATGAAACATAAGTCAAAAACTCTTGAAATGTTCAAGAATTTCATGAATGAAGTAGATAAGCAACTTGGTAAAAGTATTAAAGCACTCTATTTAGATCGAGGTGGTGAATACTTAAGCCAAGAGTTTGAGGACCTTCTGAGAGACTGTGGTATTGTATCACAATGGACTCCACCTAGTACACCACAACATAATGGTGTGTTAGAAAGAAGGAATCATACATTATTAGACATGGTACGGTCAATGATGAGTTCATCCGAACTTCCAATATCATTCTGGGTATATGCTCTTGAAACCGCAGTGTTTACACTTAACTGTGTACCTTCTAAATCATTTCAAAAGACACCATATGAGATGTGGAATGGGAATCATCCCAATATGTCTATGTTACAGATTTGGGGATGTGAATCTTATGTTAGGAAACAATTTCCTGAAAAGCTTGGACCCAAATCTGACAAATGCTATTTTGTTGGATACCCCAAGGAAACTTGGGGATATTACTTCTACACACCAATTAACAACAAAGTGTTTGTTGCTAGGACTACTGTATTTCTTGAAAAATGAATTTATTTCCAAAGGAATCAGTGGGAGGAATGCAGAGCTTGAAGAAGTTTGAGATCAACAAGAAAACAGAGAATATGAGGAGGTACTTACGAAACATGAAGACTCACATACTATTGTGGAATTTCAAGTTCCAAATATAACACAGGAACCTCATAGGTCTAGTAGGACACAACTTGAGCCTGAGAGATTTGGATTTCTCATGACTCAAGACAGTGATGAATTGGGCATAGAAGATGAGCCAACTTCCTATCTAGAAGCTACTAAGGGACCAAAATCTGAGAAATGGCTCAAATCCATGTGATCTAAGATGGAATCCATGTACACCAACATGGTATGGACCTTGATGGATCCACCCGAAGGGGTAAAACCCATAGGGTGCAAGTGTCTCTTCAAGCAGAAGACTGACATCGATGGAAATGTTCAAACTTATAAAGGTAGATTGGTTGTGAAAGGATTCTATCAAATTCAAGGTGTTGATTATGATGAGACCTTCTCACCAATTTCCATGGTTAAATCCATCAGGATCATGCTTGCCATTGCAGCTTATCATGACTATGAGATTTGGTAGATGGATGTTAAAATAGCATTCCTTAACAAGAATCTACTCGAGGATGTGTACATGACACAACCTGAGGGTTTTATCAATCCAAAGGAAGCCAATAAAGTCTGTAAGCTATAAAGGTCAATCTATGGATTGAAGAAAGTATCTCGGAGCTGGAATCTACATTTTGACAAAGTAGTCAAAAAGTTTGGCTTTAGTCAAAATAAAGATGAACCTTGAGTTCACAAAAAGGTTAGTGGGAGCACAACCATTTTTCTCATATTGTATGTGGATGGCATACTATTGATGGGAAATGGCATCCCTACTCTTCAAACAGTAAAAGGTTGGCTAGGGAAGACCTTCTATATGAAGGATTTAGGAGAAGCATCCTATATTCTAGGAATCAAGATCTATAGAGATAGATCTAGAAGGCTTCTAGGCCTAAGCCAGAGCACATACATTGACAATGTGCTAAAGAGATTTAGTATGGAGGGTTCTAAGAGAGGTAACTTTCCCATGTCCCCTGGGGTTATGATCTCTAAATCCCAATGTCCTAGTTCATGTGATGAATGGGCACGCATGAGTAAGATTCCATATGCATCAGTAATTGGATCTCTCATGTACGTGATGTTATGTACTCATCCTGATGTGTCGTATGCTTTGAGAATGACAAGCCAGCATCAGTCAGATCTAGTGAATGTCACTTGACAGCTGTAAAGAACATCCTAAAGTACTTGAGAGGGACTAAGGATCAATTCTTGGTATACAGTGGTGAGGAAGAGCTCACGTAAAGGGCTACACCGATGCTGGCTTCCAAACTGACAAAAGATGACTATAGATCGCAATTTGGATTTGTGTTTTACTTGAACAACGGAGTTGTGAGATGGAAGAGTTCCAAGCAAGAGACGGTTGTGGATTCTACAATAGAGGTTGAATATATTATCACATCTAATGCTGTAAAGGAAGTTGTCTGGATCAAGAAGTTCATTTCTAAACTTGGAGTGATTCCAAGTGCTAGTGATGCAATTGAGTTGTTTTGTGACAACAACGGAGCAATTGCACAGGCTAAAGAACTAAGATTGCATTAGCATTCCAAACATATTCTATAGTAGTTCCATCTCCTAGGAGAGATCATACAATGAGTAGATGTGAAGATTTGCAGAGTACCTACAGAAAGCAATGTGGCTAACCCGCTCATTAAAGCACTTTCATAGCAGAAACATGACAGACATGTTCAATCACTTGGATTGAGATTCATGAGTTATTGGGTATAAGTGCAAGTGGGAATTTGTTTTTATGTATGCCCATAGATACTATCATTTGATTATTGTAATGGGATACTATGTAAATGATTTGTAATACTAAATTGATCATATCAATAAAGACAAGTTTCCAATCTATATGTTTGTGTTTTATATTGTGAGACGACCACAAAACTTATAGATGTCTACTGAATAATATACTCAATGACATATTTATTCAGGTTGATGACCTGAACAGTGATATCATATGTATGCTAAGACTATGTGCTCTTGTTTTGTCCC
Source organism: Alisma plantago-aquatica (assembly GCA_963693085.1). Taxonomy (NCBI): domain Eukaryota; kingdom Viridiplantae; phylum Streptophyta; class Magnoliopsida; order Alismatales; family Alismataceae; genus Alisma; species Alisma plantago-aquatica. The sequence goes on from OY856409.1 coordinate 793,627,945, forward strand.
TAATCAGTTGTTATGGTGGAAATATCCATAGACATCAATAACACATAAGATTAGAATGTATGTTGGTTGATGGAAGAATCTCATTAGCCATGATATGGAGATATCAAACCAAATACATAGATACTTGTTAGAGAATAGTGTATCTTACAGACCCACCTTTAGAGTGACACATGGATACCATAATTGGTAGTTAGAGTCACATCTCATAGTGATGGTGGTGATTGTTATTCTTAGACTTGAAGTCACTACACTTATCACATGTCATTTGGTATACCTTGACATCATCCACCGTGGTCCTAAATAAGGATTGCCATAAATATGGTGCTTGGGTGCACTGTGACATATGGGGATGATTGTGAGTGATGTAGATGGAATTTGTCCTTCCTACATGTGGTGACACATCCCGTTATCATACAGACAACGAGGTGCCACGCGAAAATGTGCAGAAAACACCATAAACCACCTCTTACCAAAAACACGGGGTAATTAAAACCGATTTTGAGAAGCAGATAAACCAAGAAACTATTACATTCAGATCCTCATCCTGCAAGAAGATAGGTTATATAAACATCTACAGGTCTAGATACGTGTTCACAGCTTAACGGATCAGCAGTCTTATCATCACATGAGTTCATCACATGTTTATATACATAACGGGCCACATTCGTCCAGCAGCAGGATATACAAAGCTTCATCAGTTAAACATCGTAAAACAACGTCAAAACGCCTCCAAGGACTTGAGAGTACAGGGATGACTCTAGGACTCTACTAAAAAACAACCAAAACAGCAGCATATCCATCTCTTGCCTTCTACTTCTCCTCTTCTTGCTGCTCGGCCACAACCCCGTGACCACCACCACGTCTAGCGCGAACACCTAAAAAGGTTGTAAACCAACGGGGTGAGACACACATTTCCAGTGAGAAACATAACTCCCCTCCAAAACCATAAAACCTCATAAAGGTTAATGCAGCAACAGTAGACAACTGATAAAAGGTACAATAAGAGCAGTCTATACAGCAAGGTTGTTATTACCATCGAGCTTACCAAGGTGTACGGAAGGCATATAACTAAGTATTTCTTTATGGAACATGATTGACAAGATAAGATTTATAAGATATTACCACATAACATAAGGAACGTATAAGTAACTGCAATGTATAACAAGATCAACTACACAAGCAAGGCCTCAACCAATGTTCCGTGTTTTGCCTTAAGCAATAAATACTATTCGGCTAGATTACGTGTTATTATGCCCAGAGGAAGTGAGTCGTACCACTCAAATCCAACCTTCGGTTGCAAAACCCAAGCTGGTGCCATACAAGGTCAATGGAAGAGTCAGACTCCATGACCTCCCACCTCGTGGTCAGTGCACGAGAACCAAAGTAGGACCACAGTCTCATGCTTAAGTGGCCTCAGCCACAGGGTCAGCTCCCGCAGGCTACCCTTTCTCTAGCTCGCCTGGGTACAGGTCTCGGCGCTAGTATATCTGAGCCACGGGCCAGTTCACCGTGCTCCCTAAGCCATGAACGCATTCATGCTCTATCACACTGAGCCATGGGCCTGTTCACCATGCTCTTATACACATCTTGAGTCTACAACCGAAGTTGCACTCTAACCTCCTCATTTTTGGCTAGGAGAAACCACACATATTCAATAATATGCGCTTCCAGGTTAACCCACAGGAGAACCTGTTTCACCATCACCAGCTACTGACGATGATGGATCTATGGCCAGGGCAAACTACATAATATATTCCACTATAATTAGTTAGTATATTTTAAGTGGATTGTTGCGGCAAACAAGTGGTATCACATATATAACATTAAGCTACATTATTGTTACCACCATCACAATATCCCAGGATCTCAATCCCTCATCACAAGAAACCACTGCCTCACAAGGCATTCTTATCACTGGGGATAACAATCCCAGATCTCATCATTAGAGGATAACACCTCAACTAGGCACTTTAGCCAAACTCAGGTCCTCAGACCTAAACACATTATACAGGTGATGCATGTTATCTCATCAACAAGAGTGACCCTTAATGCAGTGTTATTCAAACATATATACCTCATAGCCCTTTACCTGGCTATGCATCTGCATGAAAAACCTGCATGGTTAGTATCCACAATCACAGAGATAACTGAAACCATCATAGATTAACAGAATGATCATATTGTCAATATAGGGCAACATTGGTGATTATACGCTTTATCATTCATGCCTCAAACCTGTGACCATAGGCATGGGTCACATCATCATGTGAAGAAACTCATATACTTCCAAACTTATCATTACTCATCATCATATATATATATATATATATATATATATATATATATATATATATATATATATATATATATATATATATATATATATATATATATATACAAGCTCCCAAGTGATCATAAACACATGTAGTATCATGGCATTAGAGTTCAGATATGTTATGTTTACATAGGTGCGTTCTACCATATCAACCACCTCACTAATATCAAACATGTCAAAGGTTCACGAACCATAAACCATAACTCTTAACAACAAGAATGTGATCGCATGATAAGGAACTATCAGATGGGTTTCCGGGTGGAACATGACCCTCACTAGAAGTACCCACTACCCTCACAAGAAGTGTGACGGGTAGGGCACCCTCACTAGAAGTGATATCGGGCAGGGTAACTTCCCTCATATCGCCCAAGCATTCTAGCCACATATCGGCCAAGCTAAAGCAAGGATGTCGGGCTACCACCTCAAGGTATATCATGCAACCGTATGTGTCATGCATCCATGTGTGTCGGGCATCCATGTGTGTCGGGCATCCATGGGTGTCGGGTTAGGGTTACCATATGTCACTATCTCGGGCATCACCACCAAACCATGACGCCCAAAACAAGGCTAGCCCACTGAGCTCCACAACGTTTAAGGTACATCGGGCACCAAGCTACTACCCAAGCTAGGTGTATCGGGCAGGGCACTCAACAAGGCATAACGCCCAACACACAAAGGTATCGACCAACAACCATACTCATATAGGCACAACGGACAAGAGTACAACTCAAACAGGCAGCAAAGGAAAGCATATCGTCCAACCAAGCTAGCCTCATCCTATCGGCCAACACACAAGGCAAGGACCCAGGTATCTCGCCCAATACAACCTCATCACATCATCCCAGAACTCTAGTCCAAGAGAGGGTATCGGACAACACCATCCCCAAGCCATATCATACAAGATACAACCCAACAAGACCGTCATCAACCTCAAGCACAAGGGTGCCAAACCCTAGATTGATCAAGAAGATCGGCTCACCTCTCAATAACCAAGAGAGAGGGGTTTTGCACAACCTCTATCACAACTTGGGAAACCACAAGGATCAACCCTAACATGGGTCTACATCTACCAAAAAGCTCACCTCTCGAATCCATGGTGAGAGGAGGGTGTTGCTCAAGCAACTAGAACACAAGCTCACCTCTCAACGTAAACGAGAGAGGGGTATTGCTCATATTACTAAAGCTCAAGCTCACTTCTCTAGACCAAGGAGGGAAAGGAGTGTTGCTCAACAAGGAAACCCTAAAACATGGTTCGGCCAACTAGGTGCAACTAAGCAAGAAACATATCTAGCAACATACATGGCCGATTATGATCATAAGAAAACATGTAAGAATATAGAAGAAAGTATTATGGTTAGGGTTAGGAGTTATGTAACCCGCCTTAAGCAAGCTCCAAGCTCCTAGCACCAAGATACACCTTCGGCCACCTCAAGAGGAAGAAGACTCCAAGATAAGGATCGGCCACCAAGATTTGCAAAGGAAGAGGTGTCATGCAACCAAGGGAGAGGGGAACTAAGGAACTAAAGGGATCCTTATCAAGAGAAAGAAGGTACATATATAGGAGAGGGTGGAGGAGAAACCAAGGTAAGACAAGGCAAGGTGTCGCCCACCTAGGGACACTTGTCCAAGGGTAATGCCACCACTCTAACTTGCCTTAAACACATGTCCAAGGCCATTTCCACATGCAAGCATCATGCACCAACTATCCACTAGTGGTGACAAAAATGAGGTCAAAGGGAGGTCCGTGGACGATACACCTCCCTGGGCGACACACCCAGGCCGACACAACCATGGCCGACACACCTATGGCCAACACAAGGTCCAACAAGGTCAAGCAAAGCATAACAAGGCCCAACAAGGCTCATCCAAGCCCAAAGCAGCTCAAGCAACGAGCCCAACCCTTCCTCTCAACACTAGAGGAAGCAAGGAGAGAGAGGAACACTTCTTAAGGTGACAGCTTGCCCACAAACCCTAGACTTGGGTTAATTGCAAGTAGCACTTCCAACACACAACAAGCACAAACAAAAACCCTAATCACCACTAAGGGTGATTAGCAAGAAACTAAGCACCAGGGTTAGGCAAAGCAAACAGGATAAGCCCTAAATGGAGGTCAGGTCCTTACAAGCTATAACCCTGTACAAAGGGATTTCATCCCCGAAATCTGAAGAGAAAAGTGAGGGATACTTCCTCCTCATCTCTTCCTCAAGCTCCCACATGGCTTCCTCAACGCCACGATGATGCCAAAGAACCTTTACCAGAACCAGGTCCTTCCTCTTCACCTTATTTACTCTTCTGTCAAGGATCATCACATGACCTTCCTCGTAGGTCACATCTTCATCAAGCTCATCCTCGACTGGTTGTATCATTGTCCCTGTATCTAGGTGACTTTTCTTCAACATGATGACATGGAACACTGGATGTAACCTATGCAACTCTAGCGGCAGCTCTAACTTGTAAGCTACCTTGCCAACCCGTGCTATTACTGGATATGGCCCCATATACCTGGGTGCTAGCTTACCTTAAACCTTAGCCCACCTTTCCAAGGTGAGACCTTGAGGTACACCTTATCTCCCACTTGGAACTCTAAAGGTCTTCGGCGATTGTCTGCATATGACTTCTTCCTGTCTAGTACCGCTTTCTGTGGGCTCTGATCTTCAAACCACGATATAAACATGATTTAAACGTAGCGGAAACGGTTCGATTAACAGCGGAAGACAAAAATCACGGAAAATTAAAACTTTTCGAGATAAGAGCTTGAATCCATAAAAACTTCTTTCATAAAAGGAGATAAACTGTTTACATCTTTGATAATTACTTCTTGAGTAATTATATACAACATGATACAAAATCTCAAGAACTCAGAATCTAAATCTCAGACCAAAAGACTCCAAGGACCTGAGAGTACAGAGAACACATAGGACTGACTATCTAACTACACAACTCAACAGTCTAAATCTCCACCTGAGATTTACTGCTGCTCCTGGTGCTGCTGCTACTGATACTATCCACCTGCAGACTGATTCCTTCATCCTCGACGACCACCTAAAAAGGTTGAAATCTACGGGGTGAGACAATTTTAAATAATTGTCCCAGTGAGAGTTATAACTCTTCGCCAGAATCTTTATTATAACAATTCAAGAACAACATAGGCAATAAAAGCTTTAAGGTAATCAACAACAGATTGTTATCAATTAGAACAACAACATTTAAGGAATATGAAGAACATGTATACTAAGTAATGTATCTTCAATCAATGTATCTCGTGGATCAACCTAAGCAGATATGCTACGCGGTTGATTATGTTTTACAAACATCATTATGCCCTGCGGAGATGAGGTATACCACTCATACTCCAACCGATCACTATTAAGTCGCATCGGTATCATACATAGGTCATCAAAAGAGTCGGATTCTTATGACCTCATCTTCCTTAGTCAGTGTGAGGATCAACATGCAGGACATCTAATGTCTCTGCTACTATAGCTTACTAGGGTATTCTGGTACTTCGCTATTAGAGTCACAGTGGCATTCTGTACTCTCTTCGCCATCGAAATATTTCTTATTTATCTCTCATCGATTGCGGTATAAAAGACTTCCTCGGGAGATTAGTGTTACATCACCCCGGCATAACCCATAGTGAAGGATTGATAGATTAAGATACATATACATCAATTCCTACACTAGGATGTAAGGACATTCACATCCATTTTCCCCCACATACTCAAAAGTATGTGATCCAGGAGTTCCCTTAGGAAAACCTGTTTCACCATCATTTAACTCCTGACAATGATGGATCTATGATCAGGGCTCTACATGGTATGATTATACTTGATTAGTTAGGTACATTTTAGTATTCTTTTAACATCATACATGTTTTCAAACATTAATTATTAGAACAACAGTTATGAAAGTAGAATACTAAATGTATCAAGTCTAACTCACATAATCATCATTTCTCAGTACTCTCATCACAAGTCATCTCTTAAAGCATGACCTTGATGGTATTCATGGCTCTCACAGCCTATCAATCTCATAAGATGCTATTAACAAGGCATCAGGATAAATCACTTATTCATAAAGCTAACAACATGCTTTCAATGAATATAGTATCATCATCCATACCTGGATATGATCATCCTCATATAGGAACCTGCATGGTTAAATCAACTGATAACAATAAATAACTCATTTAAAGAAGTTGTATCTCCCTACTCATACAAGAGCTAGGTTTCCCTGATTTTCATCAATTAGGGTTTACTATTCACAATACATGTCATCATCCTAGAATTAGGGTATACTATTCACCTATTGGTGAAATGATCTCATAACATCACCATGTATGAGAAACATCATCATTAAAGTCCTCAGATAAGATTAAGATTCATCAATTATCATAAATAGGGTTTTCATGATCTCACATAGGTGGATCATACCCTAATCATGTACATTCATATATATTGAAGGTATTTTACTTGGATTTCAACCATAATTGGGATTTTCTCTCTCCTCTTGCTCATAGGTGATGATTACATCCCTCTAGATTGGGTTAGGTCTAATCAACATTGATAAGCCTAGCCAAGTCATCACCATTGTAACCATTGGGGTTTGCATGATAAAAGGGGTTACCTACTTGAATCCATAAAGGGTATTTTGGTAAAGTTCACCATTGATCATAACATGGGTTAATATACTAACCACTTGACCCTTAATGTCCCTAGGTATCATTAGGGTTTAGGTTGAACAACCATCAAACCATCTAAGCCTTCAAGGCATTAGGCAGACTTATCCTTAAAAGTCCCCAATAGGTTTCACACCTTCAACCTTCAAACGATCCTGAGATCATTTAAGGTTGTAGACCGTTTAGCTTTGGTTGACTTCAAGACCGCATGACACTCAAGACCGTTTACCCTTAAACGATCTTGAGGTCATTTGCCCAAGATGGGGTGAAGACCGTTTAGTCATAGTTTGACTTCTGAAGTCGTTTGAGCTCATTCGGACCTGAAGTCGTTTGAACTCATTCGGTCCCGAAGTCGTATGAACTCATTCGGTCCTGAAGTCGTATGAACTCATTCGGTCTTGAAGTCGTATGAACTCATTCGGTCCTGAAGTCGTATGGTCCTAAAAGCTCAAGATCGCATGGACCTCCAAGGTGATTCAAAGGGTAAACTCGATTAGGGTTTCCTATGTTGAAGCCTTCAATTGGTCTCAAGCTTGCTAACCACTTATCAATTGAGACAATTAGGGTTAGCCTTCAATTGACACCAAACAGTCTTGAGACCGTTTGGATGATTCCCCAAACGGTCTTGAGACCGTTTGGGCTAATCAACCCAAAATCACTAATTAACTCATTGGAATTTCAGCACTGATTTCAATTAGGATTTTCCCTATTAACCAACCTTCAACTCATAACTCGTTTGGAATTAATCCATAAAATTTGGTGAGTCATTAATCAACATCATTATGAACAGTAATCCCATACGGTCAATGCTTGGTCAACCATCTTAAATGGTCTTGAGACCGTTTGCCCAAAAAGGGCAAATTAAACAGATTGAAAATCAGAACTTAATTCAATTGGATTTGCTAATTAATTTGCTTATATCTCACGATTCCTTTGGAGTTAACCCCTCAAATTTTGTGGGTGATTAACCTACATAATTATAAACAAGATTCCCATATGGTCGTTGCTTGGTCAACGCGACCAAATGGTCTTGAAGGCCGTTTGCCTTCATACGACCCTGAAACCGTTTGCCCACCAAATGGTTGTGTAAACCGTATGGGCAATTGGTGGAGGTCGTTTGGTAAAGTGGAAATCCATGGATAATCATAGGAATTAACGCCCTTATCTTGTACCTCAAGAAAAGTAGCAGTTCTTCACGATTTTGCTTGCAAGGATGCAAGGGAAGATTGGGAAGAAGAAGAACTAGCAACTATATGCATAGAAAAAGATGTATAATCAAAGCATAAGGTTTAGAGTTATAAAACCCGCCTAAAGGTTGTTCCTTGAGCTCCAAGCTTCCAAGATTCATGTATTTAATGGCGTCTTTGAGCTCCACAGGTCAGACAAGGTGAATTCTCCAAGGAAAAGTTGGAAAGGAATGGCTAGAAAGATAAAGCTAGGTGAGCTAGCCATGAATTCAACCTTGAAATTGAGTTTCCTCCATGAATTCAAGCAAAAGGGATGATCCAAACTTACCTTGAACTCCCTGGTCGTTCTCCTATGCTTCAGAGCTCTGCCTTAGTCGGTTTGAGCAAGGGGGATAAGTGAGGGAATGAAAGAAACGTTCCTTTGCTTGCAAAGGAAGTGGTATATATATTTTGGGTGAAATTTCTCCATAAAGCTTCTACTTTATCCCATTTCTCATCTAAGTCCTTACTTTCTTCTTTGCTCGTCCCTACCCCTTATTTCTAAGGACAATCTCCTTCTAAGGTCAAGAATTGAAGGCAAAGAAGATCAACCCATTACTAAAGTATACATATAAAAGAGCTATTATACTTATTCCTTGATTATTTAATCACAAAGGTGTTCTTTATTATATGATTATTCAAACGAAGTGCCCTCTTCATCATTTCTACTCTAAATGATGACAAAAGTTATAAAAGATATTTTAGAAGATGAAATTTACAAGTTGCACTCCAAATTTTGGGTAAATTGCATTTTACCCCAAAACCAGGTTTTCAAGCACAGGGATTGCTTCCACCGCTGCACCTTGGTGCTCAAGCTTGGGAAATCCTTCAAACTTTACCATAATCATTATTATGATGCCTCATCATCAGAGGAACATCTCAACATGTGCAAATTGCAAGTTAACCCTTCTAACTGGGTAAATTGCACATATGTCCCTATATTACAAAACAATTCTAAAACATTGTTCAATTAGGGAAGAAATGGAAATATGTGTTCCTCAAGAGTTTAATTACATGCCAAAAGATAATCACCAGTATCTTAATTACATAATTAGGCAAAACACCTAGGGTTAACGCATAACCCAAGTCAGGGATGTTACAAATTATCCACCCCTTACAAGGATTTCGTCCCCGAAATCGATAAAACGTATTAAGAGAAAAGAGCATGGTATTTCCTTCTCATCTCCTCCTCTAGTTCCCAAGTGGTTTCTTCAACACCACGGTGGTTCCAGAGGACTTTCACAAGGCTTATATCTTTCTTCTTTAACTTTTTAGTTCTACTATCAAGGATTGACACTGGTCCTTCCTCATAAGTTATATCTTCATTCAATTCTACTTCCATAGGTTGTAGAACTGACTCGGTATCTGGGTGACATTTCCTCAGCATAGAAATGTGAAACACAGGGTGTAACCTCTGTAACTCTGGTAGCAGCTCTAGTTTATATGCTACCTTTCCAATCCGTTCAATGATTGGATAAGGCCCCATAAATCTAGGAGCTAACTTCCCTTTTCTTCCAAAACGAAGAACTCCTTTCCAAGGCGAGACTTTGAGATACACTCTGTCTCCGACCTGGAACTCTAAGGGTCTATGACGCTTGTCAGCATAAGATTTCTGCCTATCTTGTGCAGTCTTAATCTATTGTTGTATTACCTTAATCTTTTATGTAGTTTGCTGCACAAGATCAGGTCCTAACAACTGATGCTCACCAGTCTCATACCAACACAAGGGTGATCTACAACGTCTACCATACAAGGCTTCATAAGGTGCCATATCAATACTATGCTGATAGCTATTGTTATAGGCAAACTCTATCAAGCTTAGGTGTAGATCCCAACTTCCGGTAAACTGGAGAACACATGTTCTCAACAGGTCTTCCAAGGTCTGTATGGTCCTTTCCGACTGTCCATCAGTCTGTGGATGAAAGGCCGTACTAAACCTTAACTGGGTGCCTAAAGCATTATGATGTCGTTCCCAAAAATGACTAGTGAACTGGGGACCTCTATCAGAGATGATAGTAGCTGGAACCCCGTGCAAACACACTATCTCATTTATGTAAATCTGTGCAAGCCTCTCAGTAGTGTAGGTTGTCTTGACAGGTAAGAAATGCGATGTCTTAGTCAACCTATCAACAACTACCCAAATGGAATCATGTCCTTTGCTTGTCCTGGGTAGGCCAACAACAAAGTCCATGGTAACATGGTCCCACTTCCACTGTGGTATGGGTAAAGGTTGCATTGTTCCTGTAGGCTTTTGGTGTTCAGCTTTAACTTGCTGACACATATGACACCTCAGAACAAACTCTGCAACATCCTTCTTCATTCCAGGCCACCAATACATATCTTTCCAGTTTCGATACATCTTGGTGCTCCCTGGATGCATGGCATACATCGAAGAATGAGCTTCTTCCAGGACTAACTTCCTCAAGTTTTCCACATCTGGCACTATCATCCTCCCATGATAACAGGCTATTTGATCATCTGAGTCATGGAAACCATCTCGTTTCTCACTACCATACTTCAATATAATCTACTGAACTACAGTATCACCTTGCTGTGCTTCCTTAATATGCTCTCTAAGGGTAGGTTTAATATGCATCTCAGCTAACAACCCGACTAACAATGACACCTTCAACTGCACATTGTCTTGTCTCAAAGAGATAAGCATATCCCTTCTAGAGCATACTAAAGAGTTTAGTTGTGCCCTTTCCATGGTTGATGTTGCTGATTTCCTACTCAAGGCATCAGCAACCACATTAGCCTTCCCCGGATGGTAATCAATCGTACAATCGTAGTCCTTGATTAATTCCATCCAGCGGCGTTGTCTCATATTAAGCTCATGCTGAGAGAAGATGTACTTAAGGTTCTTATGGTCAGTGAAAATCTGAAACGTCTCTCCATAAAGATAATGTCTCCAAATCTTCAGGGCATGAACTACAGCAGCTAACTCCAGATTGTGTGTCGGATAATTCTCTTCGTGTTTCTTAAGCTGTCGAGAAGCAAAAGAAATTACTTGTTTATCCTGCATCAACACACACCCTAGTCCATTCTTAGAAGCATCACAGAAAACTATATATCCTTTGCCTTGCTCAGGTAGCACAAGTATGGGTGCACTTGTCAACTTCTCCTTCAACAGCTGGAAAGATTGCTGACACTTATCACTCCAAACAAAAGGAACATCTTTCCGGGTCAACTTAGTCAAGGGTAAGGCTATGGAACTGAAATTCTTAATGAACCTTCAATAATAGCCTGCTAACCCTAGGAAACTTCAAATCTTCGTCGGCGTCTTCGGTTGTTCCCACTGTAGAACAGATTCTACCTTTGTAGGGTCAACACGAATTCCCGATGCAGATATCACATGTCCAAGAAAAGATACCTCCGGCAGCCAGAACTCACACTTGCTAAACTTAGCATACAGCTTGTGTTCTCTTAGCAAGGTCAAAGCTTGGCGAAGATGTTGCTCATGCTGCTGAGCATCCTTGCTAAAAATCAGAATGTCATCTATGAAGACGACAACACACTGATCGAGGAAAGGTCGAAAAACTCTATTCATGAGTTCCATGAATGCAGCTGGTGCATTGGTTAGTCCAAATGACATAACCGTGAACTCATAGTGACTATATCTTGTCCTAAAGGCAGACTTGGATATGTCACTATCCTTAATACGGAGTTGATGATATCCAGACCTCAGGTCTATCTTTGAGAAGACAGTTGCACCACGCAACTGTTCAAAGAGATCATCAATCCTCGGTAGAGGGTACTTATTCTTTATCGTTACTTTATTGAGTTGTCTATAATCAATGCACAACCGCATTGACCCATCTTTCTTTCTAACAAACAAAACCGGAGCACCCCAAGGTGAAGTGCTCGGTCGGATAAAACCTTTCTCAAGTAACTCTTGAAGCTGTTTCTTGAGTTCTGCCATCTCAGCAGGCGCCATCCTATATGGTGTCTGGGCTATAGGTTTCGTGTCTGGGATCAAATTGATTTCAAAATCAATTTCCTGAGGCGGTGGTATACCTAGAAGTTCTTCAGGAAACACGTCCTTGAATTCCCTGACTATAGGAACTTCAGCAGGGTTGAGACCTTCTTTGGTAACATCTACCACATGGGCCAAGAATGCATAACATCCTTGCCTCATCAGCTTATCAGCAACCATAGCTGACACAAGACAGGTGGGCAGAATCTTCCTTTCTCCTTGAAAGATCCACGTGTTGTTTTTATCAGCAAACACAGCAAGCTTGGATTCACAATCCAAGACAACTCGATACTTTTCCAAGGTATCCATCCCGAGGATTATATCAAATCCTTGCATATCAAGTGGTATAAGGTCCACTTGAATGCGATGATCAGAAAAGAAGAGAATGCAGGGAGAGCATACCTCTTGCAACACGGCAGACCCACTCAACGGAGTCTCTAAAAACAAGCTATCTGCACTATGACTGACTGACATATTGCAGTTACGAATCACTCTCCGAGTGACAAAGGAGTGCGTAGCACCCGGGTCAATCAGAACAGATACCACACAAGATTTAGACATATAAGAATATAAAAGTTCCATCTGACCTGCCACTACCCGTGGATTGACCACTGCATCAGGTGGGTTCATAGCATAGAACCTTGTTGTCGCCTGGTGTTGAGGTGGTGCTGATGATCCAGCTTGAGACGCTTGTCCATGTCCTCGAGCTGCTCCTTGAGATTGCCTTCTCTGAGATCCCTGTTGACTCTGCCTCTGAGGTTGTGTCACACTGACAGGCCTAGATCGGTATTCCTTCATTAAATGCCCCACCTTCCCATAGTTGTAACAGCTCCTCTCCAGTTGTTGTGGTCTGGGTGGTCCTGTGACTGACATCGATGCTGAACTACGAGTCTCTTATTGAGGTAGGCTTCGTCCCCTGCCTCTACTCGGTGACCACTGTGTCTAAGCACTCGTTCTGGGTGGTGGAGGTGTAGGTGCAGAGAATCTAGGCTTCTTAAAGTCTCTAGATGAAGAACTCTGGAACTCCGGATATCTTTTATGGGTTTGTCTCTTCTCGACTACGGATTTCTCTATCCTTCTGACTGACTCAACGAAGGTAGCAAACATCTCCCGATTCTCTAGGGCAGACACGGGAGTAGTCAAGTCGGCGTTTAAACCCTTCTCGAACCTTCTGATTCTTTCTTCTTCTGTGGCAGCCATGTGCGGACAAAACCACAGTAACTCCATGAACTTAGCTTCATACTCGCTAATGTTCATCATGCCCTGCCTCAGTCTCTCAAACTGAGAGATCTTCTCATCTAGGAAGGTCTTTGGAAAATATCTATTGATAAATTCCCGACGGAAATCTTCCCACGAGATCTCCACTCCAGGCCTCTTCTGCTCTTCCATGGTCCACCAGTGACCAACACTTCCCTTGAGAAGATAGACAGCGTGTCTAACCTTCTGAGCTTCTAGGATGTTGAGGATTCTAAAATCTTTTTCCAATTCGGTCAACCACAGATCGGCATCTGCAGGATCAGCTGTTCCAAAGTATTCGGTTGCTCCGACACGACGAAGTCGCTCGAACGTCTTACCGATACCTTGTCCTTCAAGCTGGGCAGGTGCCCTAGGTGCAGGCATGGGCATCCTATCGGTGATGTGTGTCATGGCAGTCATAAAATGCCCGAACATAGTTTGAACAGTTGGGTTTTCCATGTCAGCTGGGTCAAACTGAGGTGGCTCTCTGGGTGGCTCAGGTACAGGTTGTTCTATCTCCAGGTTTCTTGCACCTCCTTGGGGTGCAGCAACACTACTTTCTGCCACGAACTCCTCGTGTGGTTCAGACATTCTTAATTATCTTCTTCTCCTTAGGAGTAGAAGACTCTATTAGATAAGAAAGAAATACTAAGGATAGACTCGACATCCTAATTCCTATGTCTCTGTAGACTCAGCGAACCTAGAGCTCTAATACCACTAATTGTAGGCTCTGATCTCCAAACCACGATATAAACACGATTTAAACGTAGCGGAAACGGTTCGATTAACAGCGGAAGACAAAAATCACAGAAAATTAAAACTTTTCGAGATAAGAGCTTGAATTCATAAAAAATTCTTTCATAAAAGGAGATAAACTGTTTACATCTTTGATAATTACTTCTTGAGTAATTATATACAACATGATACAAAATCTCAAGAACTCAGAATCAAAATCTCAGACCAAAAGACTCCAAGGACCTGAGAGTACAGAGAACACATAGGAATGACTATCTAACTACACAACTCAGCAGTCTGAATCTCCACCTGAGATTTACTGCTGCTCCTGGTGCTGCTGCTACTGATACTGTCCACCTGCAGACTGATTCCTTCATCCTCGACGACCACCTAAAAAGGTTGAAATCTACGGGGTGAGACAATTTTAAATAATTGTCCCAGCGAGAGTTATAACTCTTCGCCAGAATCTTTATTATAACAATTCAAGAACAACATAGGCAATAAAAGCTTTAAGGTAATCAACACCAGATTGTTATCAATTAGAACAACAACATTTAAGGAATATGAAGAACATGTATACTAAGTAATGTATCTTCAATCAATGTATCTCGTGGATCAACCTAAGCAGATATGCTATGCGGTTGATTATGTTTTACAAACATCATTATGCCCTGTGGAGATGAGGTATACCGCTCATACTCCAACCGATCACTATTAAGTCGCATCGGTATCATACATAGGTCATCAAAAGAGCCGGATTCTTATGACCTCATCTTCCTCAGTCAGTGTGAGGATCAACATGCAGGACATCTAATGTCTCTGCTACTATAGCTTACCAGGGTATTCTGGTACTTCGCTATTAGAGTCATAGTGGCATTTTGTACTCTCTTCACCATCGAAAGATTTCTCGTTTATCTCTCATCGATTGTGGTATAAAAGACTTCCTCGAGAGATTAGTGTTACATCACCCTGGCATAACCCATAGTGAAGGATTGCTAGGTTAAGATACATCTACATCAATTCCTACACTAGGATGTAAGGACATTCACATCCATTTTCCCCACATACTCAAAAGTATGTGATCCAAGAGTTCCCTTAGGAAAACCTATTTCACCATCATTTAACTCCTGACAATGATGGATCTATGATCAGGGCTCTACATGGTATGATTATACTTGATTAGTTAGGTACATTTTAGTATTCTTTTAACATCATACATGTTTTCAAACATTAATTATTAGAAAAGCAGTTATGAAAGTAGAATACTAAATGTATCAAGTCTAACTCACATAATCATCATTTCTCAGTACTCTCATCACAAGTCATCTCTTAAAGCATGACCTTGATGGTATTCATGGCTCTCACAGCCTATCAATCTCATAAGATGCTATTAACAAGGCATCAGGATAAATCACTTATTCATAAAGCTAACAACATGCTTTCAATGAATATAGTATCATCATCCATACCTGGATATGATCATCCTCATATAGGAACATGCATGGTTAAATCAACTGATAACAATAAATAACTCATTTAAAGAAGTTGTATCTCCCTACTCATACAAGAGCTAGGTTTCCCTGATTTTCATCAATTAGGGTTTACTATTCACAATACATGTCATCATCCTAGAATTAGGGTTTACTATTCACCTATTGGTGAATTGATCTCATAACATCACCATGTATGAGAAACATCATCATTAAAGTCCTCAGATAAGATTAAGATTCATCAATTATCATAAATAGGGTTTTCATGATCTCACATAGGTGGATCATACCTTAATCATGTACATTCATATATATTGAAGGTATTTTACTTGGATTTCAACCATAATTGGGATTTTCTCTCTCCTCTTGCTCATAGGTGATGATTACATCCCTCTAGATTGGGTTAGGTCTAATCAACATTGATAATCCTAGCCAAGTCATCACCATTGTAACCATTGGGGTTTGCATGATAAAAAGGGGTTACCTACTTGAATCCATAAAGGGTATTTTGGTAAAGTTCACCATTAATCATAACATGGGTTAATATACTAACCACTTGACCCTTAATGTCCCTAGGTATCATTAGGATTTAGGTTGAACAACCATCAAACCATCTAAGCCTTCAAGGCATTAGGCAGACTTATCCTTAAAAGTCCCCAATAGGTTTCACACCTTCAACCTTCAAACGATCCTGAGATCGTTTAAGGTTGTAGACCGTTTAGCTTTGGTTGACTTCAAGACCACATGACACTCAAGACCGTTTACCCTTAAACGATCTTGAGGTCGTTTGCCCAAGATGGGGTGAAGACCGTTTAGTCATAGTTTGACTTCTGAAGTCGTTTGAGCTCATTCAGACCTGAAGTCGTTTGAACTCATTCGGTCCCGAAGTCGTATGAACTCATTCGGTCCTGAAGTCGTATGAACTCATTTGGTCCTGAAGTCGTATGAACTCATACGGTCCTGAAGTCGTACGGTCCTAAAAGCTCAAGATCGCATGGACCTCCAAGGTGATTCAAAGGGTAAACTCGATTAGGGTTTCCTATGTTGAAGCCTTCAATTGGTCTCAATCTTGCTAACCACTTATAAATTGAGACAATTAGGGTTAGCCTTAACCAATTGGTCACTCAATTGATCCTCAATTTATATCCAATTAGGGTTGGAGTTGGTTCAATTAAGGTCTATAAATATTCAACCATCAACACTCAACAATGTGAATCAAATCAAAGTTGATCCCATCAATTGACCTCCAATCGGGCTCAAACTTGGCCCAAACGGTCTTGGGATCATTTGGATAACCTCCAAACGGTCCTGAGACCGTTTGCCCAAGAATTCATCAAAATCTAAGTTGATTTGATAGGGGTTGAACCTTAATTAAGTCACAAATCAGCAATTTGATTATTTCAACAACCCACTGTAATTGGGCCCTCAATTGATCAAATTACCTTAACCCTAGACCTCCAAACGGTCTTGGGTTGACACCAAACGGTCTTGAGACCGTTTGGATGATTCCCCAAACGGTCTTGAGACCGTTTGGGCTAATCAACCCAAAATCACTAATTAACTCATTGGAATTTCAGCACTGATTTCAATTAGGATTTGCCCTATTAATCAACCTTCAACTCATAACTCGTTTGGAATTAATCCATCAAATTTGGTGAGTCATTAATAAACATCATTATGAACAGTAATCCAAAACGGTCAATGCTTGGTCAACCATCTTAAATGGTCTTGAGACCGTTTTCCCAAAAAGGGCAAATTAAACAGATTGAAAATCAGAACTTAATTCAATTGGATTTGCTAATTGATTTGCTTATATCTCACGATTCCTTTGGAGTTAACCCCTCAAACTTTGTGGGTGATTAACCTACATAATTATAAACAAGATTCACATACGGTCGTCGCTTGGTCAATGCGACCAAATGGTCTTGAAGGCCGTTTGCCTTCACACGACCCTGAAACTGTTTACCCACCAAATGGTTGTGTAAACCGTATGGGCAATTGGTGGAGGTCGTTTGGTAAAGTGGAAATCCGTGGATAAGAATAGGAATTAACGCCCTTATCTTCTACCTCAAGAAAAGTAGCAGTTCTTCACGATTTTTCTTGAAAGGATGCAAGGGAAGATAGGGCAGAAGAAGAACTAGCAACTATATGCATAGAAAAAGATGTATAATCAAAGCATAAGGTTTAGAGTTATAAAACCCGCCTAAAGGTTGTTCCTTGAGATCCAAGCTTCCAAGCTTCAGGTCTTTAATGGCGTCTTTGAGCTCCATAGGTCGGCTAAGGTGAATTCTCCAAGGAAAAGTTGGAAAGGAATGGCTAGAAAGATAAAGCTAGGTGAGCTAGCCATGAATTCAACCTTGAAATCGAGTTTCCTCCATGAATTCAAGCAAAAGGGATGATACAAACTTACCTTGAACTTCCTGGTCGTTCTCCTATGCTCCAGAGCTCTGCCTTAGTCAGTTTGAGCAAGGGGGATAAGTGAGGGAATGAAAGAAACGTTCCTTTTCTTGCAAAGGAAGTGGTATATATATTTTGGGTGAAATTTCTCCATAAAGCTTCTACTTTATCCCATTTCTCATCTAAGTCCTTCCTTTCTTCTTTGCTCGTCCCTACCCCTTATTTCTAAGGACAATCTTCTTCTAAGGTCAATAATTGAAGGCAAAGAAGATCAACCCATTACTAAAGTATACATATAAAAGAGCTATTATACTTATTCCTTGATTATTTAATCACAAAGGTGTTCTTTATTATATGATTATTCAAATGAAGTGCCCTCTTCATCATTTCTACTCTAAATGATGACAAACGTTATAAAAGATATTTTAGAAGATGAAATTTACAAGTTGCACTCCAAATTTTGGGTAAATTGCATTTTACCCCAAAACCAGGTTTTCAAGCACAGGGATTGCTTCCACAGCTGCACCTTGGTGCTCAAGCTTGGGAAATCCTTAAAACTTTACCATAATAATTCTTATGATGCCTCAACATCAGGGGAACATCTCAACACGTGCAAATTGCAAGTTAACCCTTCTAACTGGGTAAATTGCACATAGGTCCCTATATTACAAAACAATACTAAAACATTGTTCAATTAGGGTAGAAATGGAAATATGTGTTCCTCAAGAGTTTAATTACATGCCAAAAGATAATCACCAGTATCTTAATTACATAATTAGGCAAAACACCTAGGGTTAACTCATAACCCAGGTCAGGGATGTTACACTTTCAACTATTGTTGTATCACTTTTATCTTTTCCGTTGTCTGTTGTACTAACTCAGGACCCAAAAGCTGATATTCACCAGACTCATACCAACATAAAGGAGATCTACACTTCCTGCCATATAAGGCCTCATAAGGATACATGTCAATGCTCCGTTGGTAACTATTGTTGTAGGCGAACTCTATCAAACTGATATGTACATCCCAACTGCCTAGGAACTGCAAAACACAAGCTCGAAGAAGATCCTCCAAAGTCTGAATAGTCCTCTCAGACTGTCCATCTATCTGCGGGTGGAAAGCAGTGTTGAACCTTAACTGTGTTCCCAACGCTTTGTGCAACTGTTCCCAGAAATGACTCGTGAACTGAGGACCTCTGTCAAAAACTATCGTTGCTGGTACACTGTGCAAGCGTACTATCTCATCTACATATACACGAGCAAGCTTCTCGGCTGTATATGTTGTCTTCACAGGTATGAAATGGGTAGACTTCGTCAATTTGTCCACTATCACCCAGATGGAATCATGATTCTTAGCTGTCCTTGGCAGACCAACCACAAAATCCATGGTTATGTGATCCCATTTCCACTGTGGTATTGGCAAGGGTTGCAATGTACATGCCAGCTTTTGATGCTCAACCTTGACTTGCTGGCATATCGCACATCTAGCCACAAACTCGGTTACATATTTCTTCAAGCCAGGCCACCAATACAGGTCCTTTAGATTGTGATACATCTGGGTGACTCCTGGATGCATAGCATACATCGATGTGTGCGCTTCCTCAAGCACTAGATTCCTCAGATCATCAGCATCGGGGACCACCATCCTATCATGATAGCAAACTTGTCCATCCTCGGACTCATGGAACCCATTACGCCTTTTATTGCCGAGCTCTGACCTAATCAACTACATTGTATCATCTGTTTGTTGTGTGTTTTTGATCTGCTGTCTCTGTGTAGGCTTGACTTGCATTTGTGCCAAAAGTCCTGCTAACAAGGAAACTTCCATCTGCACATTCATCTGCCGCAAGGAGACAAACATGTCCCGTCTATGGCATACCAAGGAACTCAAATGTGCCCTTTTGTGGGAAGAGAAGAAGACTTTCGGCTAAATGCGTCAGCTACCACGTTCACCTTACCAGGGTGATACTCGATGGTGCAGTCATAATCATTTATTAGCTCCATCCAATGACACTGTCACATGTTTAGCTCATTATGTGAGAAGATATACTTCAGATTCTTATGATCCGTAAATATCTGACACACTTCCCCGTAAAGATAGTGTCTCCAAATCTTTAACGCATGAACCACTACTGCCAACTCCAAATCATGAGTCGGATAGTTCTCCTCATTTTTCTTAAGTTGTCGCGAAGGAAAAGAAACCACATGGTCTTCCTGCATCAGCACGCATCCTAAGCCCTTCTTGGAAGCATCACAGAAAACAACATAGCCCTTTCCAGGCTCTGGCAGCACTAGCATTGGAGCACTAGTCATCTTCTCATTCAAACTTTGGAAAGCTTGCTGGCAACAATCATTCCAGACAAAAGGTACATCCTTTCTAGTCAACTTTGTCATCGGCAACACGATCACACTGAAGTCCTTGACAAACCTCCGGTAGTATCCTGCTAATCCCAGGAAACTGCGAACTTTGGTCAGCGTCTTCGGCTGTTCCCATTCTGCAACCGACTCCACCTTCCTGGGGTCTACCTTGACTCCTTCTGCAGATATCGCATGACCCAAGAAAGTTACTTCTTTCAACCAGAATTCACACTTACTAAACTTGGCATACAATTGATGCTGGCAAAGGAGAGTCAATGCTTGTCGGAGATGATGTTCATGCTTTTGACTGTCCTGACTGTAGATCAAGATGTCATCTATAAAGACTACAACAAACTGATCTAGAAATGAACGGAACACCATGTTCATCAAATCCATGAAAGCAACAGGCGCATTGGTTAGCCCGAATGGAATAACCACAAACTCAAAGTGACCATACCTCGTTCTAAAAGCCGACTTTGGTATGTCATCTGCCTTAATCCTCAACTGATGATATCTGGACCGTAGATCGATCTTTGAAAACACTGTAGCACCACGCAACTGATTGAACAGATCATCTATCCTTGGCAATGGGTATTTGTTCTTGATCGTGACTTTGTTCAACTGCTGATAATCTATGCATAGCCACATCGATCCGTCCTTTTTCTTAACGAACAACACTGGAGCACCCCAAGGCAACGTACTCGGTCGGATGAAACCTTTCTCCAACAACTCTTGTAACTACTTCTTTAGCTCTGCCATCTCTACTGGAGCCATCCTATACGGTGTCTGTGCAACTGGTTGTGTTCCTGGAATCAGATTGATCTCAAAATCAATTTCTCGGGGTGGAGGAACACCGGGGAACTCATCAGGAAACACATCTACAAACTCTCGGACAACCATCACCTCCTCAAGGCTAGGGCCTTTCGCCTTGGTATCCACAATGTGAGCTAAGAACGCCTTACATCCTTGTCGTAACAACTTTTCTGCCACCAATGCTGATACTAGACACGTCGGAAGAATCTTCCTATCTCCTTGGAAGATCCACTTCTCTCCACAAACCTCAAACACTGCATGCTTGGAACCATAGTCCAACACAACCTTATACTTCTCTAAGGTATCCATCCCAAGGATCACATTGAATCCATGCATATCAAGTGGTCTAAGATCCACTTGTATACTGTGTCCTGAAAAAGATAAGACACAAGATGGGCACTCCTCTCGAAGCATCAAGAAACCATCAAGAGGGGTTTCTAACAACAAGCTATCTTTCTTACAGCTAATAGGTAACAGACAATTTTCAAGCATACTATGGGCGATAAAAGAGTGCATAGCACCCAGGTCAACCAGAACAGATATAAAGCAAGAAGAAGACAAATAAGAATGAAATAACTCCATCTGACCTGCCACCACTCGTGGGTTGACCATCGCCTCTGGATGACTCATAGCATAGAATCGAGTCATTGTTTGCTGTCCACGTCCTCTGCTTCCTTGAGCAAATGATCCCTCTTGTGACGTTTGACCGCGTCCTTACCCTCTGCTACTATTGGGTTGTTGTCGGTCTGATCCTTGTTGATTCTGCCTCAACTGATGTGTCACTTCAACATCTTTACTTGGACAATTTGACTTCTAATTCCCGATCTGACCACACAGATGGCATGACTGGTCTCGCTGTTGTGGCCTAGACGGCCCTGTCACTGCTACAGAAGTTGTACTATGCCTTTGACGGTGAAGAAACATATCCTCTTCCCTTACTCGGAGACCACTGTGATGCTGCACTGGAACCTCTTAACCCAGAAGATGCTGAAAACCTCGGCTTCTTAGATCCACCAAACCTCTATCCCTGGAACTGAGCATGCCTCTTCTTAGACATGGATTCTCTTTTCTCCCTAACTGACCGTTCGATCCTCCGGATAGATTCCACAAACATGGCAAACCGCTCTTAGTTCTCCAACGCAGAAGCAGGTGTTGTCATCTCAGCACTCAGGCCTTTCTCAAAATGTCTGATTCACTCGTCATCTGTCACTGCCATGTGAGGACAAACCCTCAACAGGTCCATGAACTTGGCTTCATACTCGGTGATTTTCATCACTCCTTGGCGTAGGTGCTCAAACTGGCTGATCTTCTCATCCAGATACGTCTTCAGAAAGTATCTGCTGATGAACTCTTATCGGAAGACCTCCCAACCGATCACCTCACTGGGTCGCTTCTCCTCCTTGATGGTCCACCAGTGACCAACACTACCCTTCAGAAGGTAGACAGTGTGCTTGACTTTGTCTGCTTCGGGGATGTTGAGGATCCGGAAGGCCTTATCAAGACCTGTCAGCCACAGATCTGCATCTGCTGGATCAGCCGTCCCAGCATAGTCCAAAGCTCCGACTCTGTGAAGCTGCTCAAAGGTTTTCCCAATACCCTATGTTTCACCATGGGGAGCCTGTGCTCTCGGTGGAGGCACTGGCAATCTCTCTACCATGAGATTCATCGTAGCCATCATCTTCCCCATAAGCTGTTGGTAGGCAGGATTTTCGAGAATGGCTGGGTCAAGTTGGGGGACCTCAGGCACCCGATCTCCACGTGTCTACCCTTCAGCTCCATCAACTGATGCAGCATCACTGCTCTCGGCAACATGTTCTTCATGATTTCCAGACATCTTGGCTTTTTCTTCCGCTGAGGGAAGAAGATAATCGTAAGAAAATCTGGAGGACTCACAAGAACAGACACAACCTAGTCCTAACTCCCTATAGACTCAGCGAACCTAGGGCTCTGATACCAAGCTTGTGGCGACACATCCCGTTATCACACAGACAACGAGGTGCCACGCGAAAATGTGTGGAAAACACCATAAACCACCTCTTACCAAAAACACGGGGTAATTAAAACCGATTTTGAGAAGCAGATAAACCAAGAAACTTTTACATTCAGATCCTCATCCTACAAGAAGATAGGTTATATAAACATCTACAAGTCTAGATACGTGTTCACAGCTTAATAGATCAGCTGTCTTGTCATCACATGAGTTCATCGCCTATTTATATACATAACGGGCCACATCCGGCCAGCAGTAGGATATACAAAGCTTCATCATCTAAATATCATAAAACAACGTCAAAATGCCTCCAAGGACCTAAGAGTAAAGGGATGACTCTAGGACTCTACTACAAAACAACCAAAATAGCAGCATATTGATCTCTTGCCTTCTACTGCTCCTCTTCTTGCTGCTCGGCCGCAACCCCAAGACCACCACCATGTCTAGCGCGAACACCTAAAAAGGTTGTAAACCAACGGGGTGAGACACACAGTCCCAGCGAGAAACATAACTTCCCGCCGAAACCATAAAACCTCAGAAAGGTTAATGCAGCAACAGTAGATAACTGATAAAAGGTACAATAAGAGCAGTCTATAGAGCAAGGTTGTTATTACCATCGAGCTTACTAAGGTGTACAGAAGGCATATAATCAAGTATTTCTTTATGGAACATGATTGACAAGATAAGATTTATAAGATCTTACCACATAACATAAGGAACGTATAAGTAACTGCAATGTATAACAAGATCAACTACACAAGCAAGGCCTCAACCAATGTTCCGTATTTTGCCTTAAGCAATCAATACTATTCGGCTGGATTACATGTTATTATGCCCTGAGGAAGTGAGTTGTACCGTTCAAATCCAACCTTCGGTTGCGAAACCCAAGCTGGTGCCATACAAGGTCAATGGAAGAGCTGGACTCCACGACCTCCCACCTCGTGGTCAGTGCACGAGAACCAAAGCAGGACTGCAGTCTCATGCTTAAGTGGCCTCAGCCACAGGGTCAGCTCCCGTAGGCTACCCTTTCTCTAGCCTGCCTTGGTACAAGTCTCGGCGCTAGTATATCTGAGCCACGGGCTAGTTCACCGTGCTCCCTGAGCCATGAACGCATTCATGCTCTATCACACTGAGCCATGGGCCTGTTCACCATGCTCTTATACACATCTTGAGTCTACAACCAAAGTTGCACTCTAACCTCCTCATTTTCGGCTAGGAGAAACCACACATATTTAATAATATGTGCTTCCAGGTTAACCCACAAGAGAACCTATTTCACCATCACTAGCTACTGGCGATGATGGATCTATGGCCAGGGCAAACTACATAATATATTCCACTGTAATTAGTTAGTATATTTTAAGTGGATTGTTGAGGCAAACAAGTGGTATCACATATATAACATTAAACTACATTATTGTTACCACCATCACAATATCCCGGGATCTCAATCCATCATCACAAGAAACCACTACCTCACAAGGCATTCTCATCACTGGGGATAACAATCCCAGATCTCATCATTAGAGGATAGCACCTCAACTAGGCACTTTAGCCAAACTTAGGTCCTCAGACCTAAACACATTATACATGTGATGCATGTTATCTCATCAACAAGAGTGACCCTTAATGCAGTGTTATTCAAACATATATACCTCATAGCCCTTTACCTAGCTAAGCATCCACATGAAACACATGCATGGTTAGTATACACAACCATAGAGATAACTGAAACCATCATAGATTAACAGAATGATCGTATTGTCAATATAGGGCAACATTGGTGATTATACGATTTATCATTCATGCCTAAAACCTGTGACCATAGGCATGGGTCACATCATCATGTAAAGCAACTCATATACTTCCAAACTTATCATTACTCATCATATATATATATATATATATATATATATATATATATATATATATATATATATATATATATATATATATATATATATATACAAGTTCCCAAGTGATCATAAACACATGTAGTATCATGGAATTAGAGTTCAGATATGTCATGTTTACATAGGTGCGTTCTACCATATCAACCACCTCACTACTATCAAACATGTCAAAGGTTCACGAACCATAAACCATAACTCTTAACAACAAGAATGTGATCGCATGATAAGGAACTATCAGATGGGTTTCCGGGTGGAACATGACCCTCACTAGAAGTACCCACTACCCTCACAAGAAGTGTGACGGGTAGGGCACCCTCACTAGAAGTGATATCAGGCAAGGTAACTTCCCTCATATCACCCAAGCATTCTAGCCACATATCGGCCAAGCTAAAGCAAGGATATTGGGCTACCACCTCAAGGTATATCATGCAACCATATGTGTCATGCATCCATGTGTGTCGGGCATCCATGTGTGTCGGGCATCCATGGGTGTCGGGTTAGGGTTACCATATGTCACTATATCGGGCATCACCACCAAACCATGACGCCCAACACAAGGCTAGCCCACTGAGCTCCACAACGTTTAAGGTACATCAGGCACCAAGCTACTACCCAAGCTAGGTGTATCGGGCAGGGCACTCAACAAGGCATAACGCCCAACACATAAAGGTATCGACCAACAACCATACTCATCTAGGCACAACGGCCAAGAGTACAACTCAAACGGGCAGAAAAGGAAAGCCTATCGTCCAACCAAGCTAGCCTCATCCTATCAGCCAACACACAAGGCAAGGACCCAGGTATCTCGCCCAACACAACCTCATCACATCATCCCAGAACTCTAGTCCAAGAGAGGGTATCGGGCAGCACCATCCCCAATCCATATCGTGCAAGATACAACCCAACACGATCGTCATCAACCTCAAGCACAAGGATACCAAACCCTAGATTGATCAAGAAGATCGGCTCACCTCTCAATAACCAAGAGAGAGGGGTTTTGCACAACCTCTATCACAACTTGGGCAACCACAAGGATCAACCCTAACATGGGTCTACATCTACCAAAAATCTCACCTCTCGAATCCATGTTGAGAGGAGGGTGTTTCTCAAGCAACTAGAACACAAGCTCACCTCTCAACTTAAACGAGAGAGGGGTATTGCTCATATTACTAAAGCTCAAGATCAGTTCTCTAGACCAAGGAGGGAAAAGAGTGTTGCTCAACAAGGAAACCCTAAAACATGGTTTGGCCAACTAGGTGCAACTAAGCAAGAAACATATCTAGCAACATACATGGCCGATTATGATCATAAGAAAACATGCAAGAATATAGAAGAAAGTATTATGGTTAGGGTTAGGAGTTATGTAACCCACCTTAAGCAAGCTCCAAGCTCCTAGCACCAAGCTACACCTTCGGCCACCTTAAGAGGAAGAAGAAGAAGACTCCAAGATAAGGATCGGCCACCAAGCTTTGCAAAGGAAGAGGTGTCGTGCAACCAAGGGAGAGGGGAACTAACGAACTAAAGGGATCCTTAGCAAGAGAAAGAAGGTACATATATAGGAGAGGGTGGAGGAGAAACCAAGGTAAGACAAGGCAAGGTGTCGCCCACCTAGGGACACTTTTCCAAGGGCAATGCCACCACTCTAACTTGCCTTAAACACATGTCCAAGGCCATTGCCACATGCAAACATCATGCGCCAAGTGTCCACTAGTGGTGACACAAATGAGGTCAAAGGGTCAAAGGGAGGTCCATGGACGATACACCTCCCTGGGCGACACACCCAGGCCGACACAACCATGGACGACACACCTATGGCCGACACAAGGTCCAACAAGCTCAAGCAAAGCATAACAAGGCCAAACGAGGCTCATCCAAGCCCAAAGCAGCACAACCAACGAGCCCAACCCTTCCTCTCAACACTAGAGGAAGCAAGGAGAGAGAGGAACACTTCTCAAGGTGACAACTTGCCCACAAACCCTAGACTTGGGTTAATTGCAAGTAGCACTTCCAACACACAACAAGCACAAACAAAAACCCTAATCACTACTAAGGGTGATTAGCAAGAAACTAAGCACCAGGGTTAGGCAAAGCAAACTGGATAAGCCCTAAACGGAGGTCAGGGTCCTTACACTATGGGAGTTTGATATTCCGGCCACTTGATACATGAGACTGAGAAATGCATGGCCATGCTGATGTGAGTCAATGTGTGATATTGAGCTTACATATATCTCAAACAATCTTCTCTAGTTCAAGGAACATGGATTGAACATTGAAGAGGATGACAGTTCCATGACTCTAGTTCAATCAGGATATCAGTGACAACAGAACTATACAATCATTGTAACACCAGTCATGAATGATAGGTTAAGTTGTTCTCCAACATCTCCAATTACTTGGGTGGGAGTGAAGTCTTGCTAGATACCAATCATTTCTTGTGAAATCAAAATATGATTATGGATATCACTGCCAACGTAATTTGGATCCTACCGGGTCACACACATAGGATGTGTTGGAATAGGAGTATAATTGTGGATTTGATTGGAATTGTTCTGAATCACATTGATTACTAAAATGTTTATGTAATCCATTTGAATTGGAATATATTAAAATGCTTGAGCCAACTAATTAGAGTGACTGGCTCTAAGTGCAAGTGGGAGTCTGTTGGTATATATGCCCATAGAGCCATCCTGAGCGATTGCATGGAGTCAGATATTAATTAATCAATTAATTAGATTAATTGGTTAATTAATTAATTCCAAATTATTCAAATTAATCCACGAGCGTTTTAATTAACACAGTCTTTCTGTTTACCAAAGGGTTTAGGAAACCTGACTTACTTTTGTCTCCTATTTAAAGGGGATTGACGGCTGATGTCTTTACAAGATATTAAGAGAGACTTTTTAGTTTACGCTCATGTACGTAAACCCTAGCCATCACCGTCCTTAGAAGAGAAAGGAGAGAACAGTGATGCTAACACATCATCGCATAGAGGCTGCTCCTTCCTGCCAGCTTAAGAAGCACGATGTGGAGTTCCAGTCCATCCAAGTGAATGAAGTAAAGACACAGATGCTGAGACGCCTGCATTCAGAGGACGACAATGACCGTCCATACACGCTATGAGCGGTGTATGTCAACACACGAAAGGAGCACTTCCAAATCTTCCCGTGACATGTTCGGGATATGGGAGTGAAGTATTGTTTGTGTAAGCCAAGAGCATTGCACACCATCATGTAGCGGGATGTCACTGGACTTTCTCTGTGACAAGGTATATCCCACGAACACTCTTTCTGAATATGTTGTTGTTGATGAGATCCTATTGCGGGTTGCATGGAAATATGTTTTATTTTTTTGCTTCCACCATGCATGTTTCCTCCACAAAACCCAACAGATACATTGTTCCCTAACAAGTATATGTGTGTTTGGTTTGATATAACATATCATGACTAATGAGATTTTGTCATCAACCATTATACACTCTAGTCTGATGAGATTTTGTCATCAACAACCTACTAGGGACATAATAAAAATGTACATACTCTCAAGTCATGTACTTGAAGACATATGTAATTGAGTATTGTCATTCTTTAGACATTCATTATGTTTCCTCATTATCTCATAACTGAAAGAAATAAAATGAATTGGAAGCTTGCCTTTATTATTATTAATCAAATCCTTTATGGGATATGCCATTATAATCATCATATTTTTGTCTCTTTGGGCATACCATACCAACAATAGACACAACCATAGAAGAGATTGCTGAGAATCAAAGGAACAAGGCTGCTGGAAATTCACAACAAGGTGATTTTTTTTGCAAGCCTAATGCTCCTTTTCCTCATAGGTTTGGGAACACAAAAGATGATTCTAAATTCAACAAGTTTATGGAAATTTTGAACAAGATATATGTGAACCTTCCTTTACTTGAGGTCATAGCTGAAATGACTTCTTATGCCAAGTTCCTAAAAGACATTCTCACAAGGAGAAGGAGCCTCGACCAACCTGAAATAGTGATGCTATCTGATCATTCAAAACTATTTTCCAAAAAAACTTGATGATCATGGTGCATTCACTCTCCTGTGCAAAATCAGAGATTCAACGTTTGATAAAGGCTCAGTTGATCTTGGTGCTAGTATTAGCTTGATTCCTTTTTCCCTATGGAAAAAGTTAGATTTGGGTGACTTGAAACCCACCTCAATGACAATGGAGTTAGTTGATCTATCAACTAAATATCCTATAGGGGTTCTTGAAGACATCCCCATGCTGATAGTGAAGTTCTACATTCCTTGTGATTTTGTGGTCCTAGACATGCATGAAGATCTTGCAAATACAATCCTTTTTAGGAGATCATTTCTCAAGACTACATGATGTATTATAGATGTGAAAAAAGGGAAACTGATAGTCAGAGTTGGAGAGGAAGCTATAGTTTTTTTGTCTATGATGTTATGAAGGCACCCAATACTAAATAGTATCTTTGTTTGATAGATAGTATTGATACCTTGCTAGAGGAAGGTAAGAACATTCTTGAACAAGTTTTTGATAATCTTAAACATGAAGAATATGAAGCAGACTCAATAATTGTTCTTAATGAAGAAAATTCCAAAGCTACATCAGACTGATAATCCAATGAGGCACCAACTGAGAAGGAGGAAAGTGACACCACCACAACAAAAAAAGGTACAACTTAAACCCCTCCCATCAGGGTAAAGGTATGCTTTCTTGGACCAATTTTTACTTTTCATGTCATAATAAATGTTGATTTGACTCAAGAATAAGTGGATAAGTTGTTGAAAGAACTTAGATTGTACAAAGATGTGGTAGGTTATTCCATTTATGATCTAAAGGGAATTAATCCTTCCATTTTCATGCACTGTATAACCTTGGAAAAAGATGATAAGCCATGCATAGAACCACCAAGAAGGTTAAATCAAAAATGATGGAAGTTATAATGAAAGAAATCTTTAAGTTAAAAGATGCAGAATAATTTATCCTATTAGTGATATCCCTTGGGTAAGCACCATACATTTTGTACCTAAAAAGGGAGGAACCAATGTAATGTAAGGGGACAATAATGAACTTATCCAAACTAGGGTGGTAATTGGGTGGAAAATTTGCATTGATTATAGAAAACTAAATAAAGCCACAAGAAAATACCATTTCCATCTACCTTTCATTGACTTAATGTTGGGGAGACTTGCAAATGACTCCTACTATTGCTATTTAGATGGGTACTCTAGATTTTTCCAAATGCCTATTTATCAACCTAATTAAGAAAAAACAACCTTCACTTGCACTTATGGGACATATGCATACATGCTAATGCCTTTTGGTCTATGTAATGCACCCGCACTTTTCAAAGATGCATCATGGCCGTATTTTGTGATCTCATAGAAAAGATTATGGAAATTTCTATGGATGGATTCAATGTTTATGAAAATTCTTTTGATGAATGCTTGTCAAATCTAACCCAAGTTTTGCATCTATGTAAATAGGTCAACCTCATTCTTAATTGGGATAAGTGACATTTTATGGTGCAATCGGGGGTTTTACGTGGTTATGTAATTTCATACAAACGGATTAAGGTTGATAAAGAAAAGGTAGAAGCTATTGATAAGTTGTCAACTCCAACCACAGTGAAAGCAGTTTGAAGCTTTTTTGGACATGCATGGTTTTATAGAAGATTCATTAAAGATTTTCAAATATTGCAAACCCTCTCTACTCCTTGTTAACAAAAGATATGAAATTCATATTCAATGAAGAATGCAAAACAACCTTCCAAAGATTGAAAGATGCCCTCATCTCAGTCCCCATTATTCAACTACCAGATTGGAGTGCTCCATTTGAAATAATGTGTGATGCTAGTGACTACGCCATAGGGATAGTTTTTGAAAAAAGATGAGATAACAAGATTCATGCCATTCATTATGCAATAAAAACCTTAAGTGATGCTCAAATCAATTCTGCCGATATAGAAAAGGATATGCTTTCCATAATCTATGCCTTTGATAAATTTTGACAATATCTTGTGGGGTCTAAAGTCATTGCCAATACAGATCATGCTGCAATTAGATATCTCATGAACAAGAAGGATGTTAAACCCCATATTCTCCATTGGATATTGTTGCTACATGAATTTGATTTGGAAATCAAAGACAAAAAGGGGACACAACACAATATAGTTGATCACCTTTCACGCCTATCCACAAGTTCCAAAAATATTCCTATTGATGATAATCTGCCCATTGAGAAGTTGTATGCCATGAAATCACTTGTGATGCCATGGTTTTCTGACTTTGCAAATTATCTAGCCACCGGATGTTTTCCTCTAGATATTACTTATCTACAGAAAAAGAAGTTCCTTCATGATGTAAAATTTTATTATTGGGATGATCCATTATTGTTAAAACAATGTGTAGATGGGCTGATCCAGAGATGCAATCCCAATGAGGAGATCTCAGTGTGATTTTAGAATGTCATTCCTCTCCCTATGGAGGACATTTTGGAGGAGATAATACCTCAACCAAAATTTTCTAGGCAGGTTTTTATTGGCCAACTCTATTTTGGGATGTCTATGCATTTGTTAAAGCATGTGATAGGTGTCAAAGATCAGGAGGAATTTAAAAAAAGGATGAGATGCCAATGAACTCAATCCTAGAGATTGAAGTCTTTGACATATGGGGCATAGACTTTATGTGCCCATTTCCCTCTTCAAGCAGCTACAGGCTCATCCTAGTGGTGTGCGGCTAATTATCAAAGTGGGTAAAGGCAATTCCTACACAAGCTCCAGATGCAAAATTAGTGATGAAGTTATTCCAAAAGATCATTTTTCCAAGATTTGGTGTTTTAAGAGCAATTATATCAGATGTAGTCATTTCAATGAGAGAAACTTCAACAACTTACTAAGCAAATATGGTGACAACCATAAAATCTCTACATCATAGAATCCACAAACTTCATGGCAAGTTGAAATCTCAAATAAGAAATGAAAAGCAATATTAGAGAAGGCAGTCTCTAACTCAAGAATAGATTGGGCACTAAAATTAGATGATGCATTGTGGGCTTATAGGGAAGCCTACAAAACATCTATTGGTATGACTCCATTCAAGCTGGCCTATGGAAAGTCTTATTGTCTACCTATAGAACTTGAGCCCTTAGAAGTTCACTCTAAGGTTGGTTGTTTAAGAAAACCGATGCTACAGGTCTACAGATTGAGCTTGACAATCTGTAGACCTGTAACATTGGTTTTCTTAAAAAATTGACCTTAGAGTGAACCTCTAAGGTCGGTTATTTAGGAAAACCGATGCTACATGTCTATAAATTGTAACCACACACGGCCGTGCTATCATATCCCAACACGGTCATGCTGCACAGCACGGTCGTGCTACCAGAAGCCAACACGGTCGTGCTAAGCGGCACGGCCGGAATACCTACCAGGTCGGTTTTCTTAAATAACCGACGCTAGAAGTTGTATTTTTTTTTTAAAAATCTGTAGAAAGAGAAACAGAACAGAAGAACAAGAAGAACCATGACATGGGAGAGGGGAGCATTGATGCTCAACCGTCACCATTCCAAAGCACACATTCATAACGAAAATGATTCATATATTTAGTTGAGTTATACATAATCACATCATAATTTACAACATGATAGATTGCAAGTCTGAGATGATATTAAATGTCAGATACAAAAATAAATATGAAAGAGTACTAAAACCACATACATAAATGGAGCTGACATATTTAATCCAATGCTATATTGACTTCATTTAGAAAAGCATCTGACCACTCTTCTCAGAATTCATTTAAGTCCTCAAGTATGTAAGGCTGAGTTGTAAAGATCTGTAACCGAAAATGCACATGCTAATATTTTATAAAATGACTAAAACCACTTGAAAATTTATGATGTTATTCTTTATTACATTATCTATAGTCTGAATGTCATATGATGCTTGTTTGATAATAGCTTGCATATATTTCATTACATAGTAGCCACAAGCCCAATCATTATTTTGTATAGGATACTACAAATAACGAATTATACTTAATGTTAGTAAACTACTATGAATAGGAGTTGAGATAAGAATATAACAATTGACATATAAGAGTTGAAAATTAATACATATAAGACTAAGCAGTTGTCATAGTAGCTACCTTGACATTTTTCAAAGTCAATGTCTTTAATTTTGTGGATATTTGTCCTCCACCTTCACGAAAAGCCTTTATACCCCTATCAATTAAACGATAGTTGGTAAAATAGAAATTCTAAATAAAAATATCATGTTGAAGCATTGAATAAATTTATGCTTACTCCATAGTTGGAAATTTCAATTTGTGGCCCCTTGTTGTTATTCCCATTGGGTCAAGATAATAAAGAGCCATCGATTTTGGGACAACCACCAATAATTCCCAATGTCTAGCTCTGAATAAGAATAAAAAAAACATTAAAATAAAGAAATTTATTCATTATTAAAATTATACTGAATAATAATACTTACTTGACTTTAAAAGGAATTAGGATAATTTCCTTTCCCACACTAGTAAAATATTTGAATGCAGTACAAAAGTATTCATTCACATCCTCAATGTGTGTCTCCACTTGACTAGTGATTGAAGGAACTAAGAATCCAACATTCCTTATATCAAAGGTTATCGTCTCGGTATATAAATGGCTGTAAAACATTTGTAATCATTTCATATATTAGAAATAAGCTAAAAATGTATATTGGAGTTTTCTATATTGATGAATCCTTACCTTATCCATACTTCTAATATTGAAGTATTTATCCAATCATACTGGAACAAATCTTTAATATCATAAAAAAAAATAAAATTCTCAAAGTCCCTCCCAGCTGCATCTTCTATTAAATTGACCAACATATGTGATCCCGAGCTTTGGTTGGCTAAGTGTCGACAAAAACATTTACATTTGCTTCCCAATTCGTCGAATGTAGCTTCGGGAATGAAAGATGGCTTGGGCATAGGAGGACGACTAGTAGAATTTTTACTTTTTGGTTTACAAACCTGTTAATTAAATTACATACTTATATTACATGAGTTCATATATGTAGTCAAATATGAAAAACATGATAGATTTCAGATATATACCTTGTCATTGATAACCAAGTGTCTAGGCCAACCCATCATAGCACCCTCAGCTTCTTCAACTGTACTATATTCAGGATTAGGTATGGGTAGTGGTTTGTCCCCCATTCCGTCATACACAAGATGGATGGACACACGGCAAATGTCATCAGTAATTTGTTGGCAATACAATGTTCCACCAAGGTTGTATACCTTGCCCGCTGCCACAACATTATATTCTGGAACCTCCACTGCAAGTTTACAGTTCATACCAACCTAGAATTAAAATAATATAAGTTATATACGAAGCGGTAAACCAGATACCTATTACAACTATATATATATATCATATATATAGCATACTAAAAACACAACATATAGAACAAAAACTTACTACAACTTGTTGTGGTGGGTCATTGGGAGTGCTCCCATGACCTTCTACAACTGGAGCATGGGCTTGTACCTCATCACTTGAGAGATGCACAATATGAATAAGTTGAGAAGGCTGAGTAGGCTTAAATGAAGACATTATTTATTTTACTTTTTGTGCTACTAATGTTTCAACCTCCTCTTGTGTAAGATCTCCTGCACGACCTCTTTTAGATTGCGAAGGGCCAAAATAAGACTTGAATCCTATGCCAGCTCCTAATCCCCTAACATGGCCAGGATGCTCCTTCGTACCTAGAGCAACTGATAGTTCATCTATGTGGCCAGTTGGGATGAACTTTCCTTCCTTCCTTTTCTCATGGAGATCGATCTATTCATAGTTAATAAAAATATTAAATCACAATATCAATTAGATATAAATAAATCTAAGTTTGTGGGAGTTACTCTTTACTTAGTTGGGATAAACCTACCATCTTTTGTGCCACCTCCTTAGTTGCAGGGTTGACAATTTCACCTACTCGATTCTTTCTAGCATCAATCCATGTCAAGTGTCGGGGTGGACGCTCTGCTTGAGTTGTACTAGACTCTTCTCCAGAAGAGGATTGCTTCTCTTGTAGTTGGCAAATAACCACTCACATATGTACCTAGAGAACAAATGAGGAAATACTACTAAAATTTTCTTCAAAACTAAACAAAAATTATACAGTTACATCCTAAGTGAGATTAAATATCCAAAAATAGTCCCAAATCGGGGACTATCCAAAATTTACTCCTAATGAGTAAATTTTGAATGGGTTTCTAAATTGATACATAAATGCATTATTGTCGTATTTATATATTAAGTTAAACATCATGCATCGATGATCTCATCTATAAACCCTAAAGTGTCAGTCTGAGACTACATAATGTCTATCCTCATATTTCTGGAATGTATATAATGATTACATATGTGATTGATAAAAAAATGTAGATATGAAAGAATACATATTTTTATTATTGGTTGATTTACTAGTCAAATAAAATGACACATTGGGAGAGTGAGAATATTATACCTCACTTGTAGGCTAAAGAAGAAATATATACAAGTCAACAACAAGTCAATAGCACCTGCAACAACACAAATGCATGATTTAATTTTGTTATAATGTATTAATTGGGGAGATGAACAAAATGAACTGAAACACATTGAAACACGACTCGACTTTGGTCTAATATCAACCCGACCTTTAGCGCCAGTTATCTAAAAAAACTGACGCTACAGGTCTGGTCTGTAGGGTCGGTTATTTGAAAAAACTAACCCTAGAGACTAAGTGGTGCCCGAAATTTTTGAGACCATCTACAAGGTAGGGTATTTGAAAAAACCGACCCTAGAGGTCAGGGTATATAGAGTCGGTTATTTGAAAAAACTGACCCTACAGACTAAGTGGTGCCCGAAATATTTGAGACCATCTATAAGGTCGGGTATTTGAAAAAACCGACCCTAGAGGTCAGGGTCCATAGGGTCGGTTATTTGAAAAAACTGACCCTAGAGTTCCAAAGCGGTGCCCGTGTTTTTTGTTGACAATATGTCGTTTGTTGCGCCTGTATTTAATCTTTTGTTATTTACACAAAGTTTGTTATGCCCAACACGTAAATAACATTGCAGTTTTAGCCGTCGGTTAGAAGGGTATTGTGGAAAATAGACAGCCACGGCAAATAAACATGTTTCTTGCCGCAAAGATTTGGAGCGACAAGCTAACATGAGATTTTCCGGTCAAATTGTCCGTGCGGCAACTTATTTATCCTGTAGTCGGCATAAAAAACACTAGTTCAAATACTTGATCAGGTTTAGTTAGTGTGCCGCAGCCAGAACGACGCAACAAACGCAGTCTATATAAGGATTTTACATTGAGCGAGTTACAATCGTGTTGCTGTTTTACTGCAACAATATAACACATTATGTTACTGCTGTACAACATGTCTACACATGAGAATCTCTAATGTACACTCGATCCTAATTCACCGCAACAACATAGCTGAAATTACGTAACGGCTGCAGGTGACTCAGTCATGGGTGGTAATGTTTAACAGTCGTTATTAATGTGATGTATAAAGACAATGTTTGGCAATGTTTTAAATGTTATTGTGTGAATGGTTTTTACTTTTTGCAAGTTAGGATGTCATAGTATTATTTCAGAAACGCTATCAATACAAAACAAAGTAATCCGCCACAGTGACTGTCTAATGGGTTTTGATAAATTTGGGGCTGGCCTAGACCTAAGTATTTAGTGTAGGATGGGTAATTGGACCGGTAGCTTAATCAAATTAATGAGCTAAATCCACCCAATGACTCAAATTAATAGGTTTGGGCCTATTAAAACCTGGCCCACTTGTAAGAGCAGTAAGAGCTACGACCCCTACACATCATATGTCTTAATATTCATATTCTATTCATGTGCAATTTTGTGTTAGGGTCTGTCATCCCTACACAACATTTCTGGTGAAGGGATTTTAGATAAGACACATTTTGTGAGGGTCCCCTATTGTGCTAGGGTTCTGACCCTTGCACATTGTGTTCCTGTAAGAGGTTTAATCATAATGAATTGTCCTTTACGTAGTAGTGTTTATTTAGCAAGTAGTGGCTTTAGTAAAGAGGAACAAATGGTCGGCAAAGCAAATATGAGAGATATAAGGGCCATTTGGTGAGAGTTTCAAAGGTCTCCGTTTCTTTTCAGAGATGAAGATCTTCAATGCATTGGCTAAGTCTCCATAACCAAAGAATGAACAAGTAAGTATAGAGGGGGCCTCCCGGCCAGAGACTCCTAGAAGCTTTAGTGAACCGGCAGTTTTCCCATTCCAAAGGATAGAAGCCTTTCCACCAGAAATGAAATTCACACTATACGAAGTAATAAGGTTAGGAAAACCCATGTTCTCCAACGTATCCTTGATCAAGGGGCTGACCATTTTATCATAAGTTTTAGAAAGGTCAATTTTTGACACCTGATCAGTGTAAAAACAATTCGATCTCTTCTTCGTGGATAATTATCTGAAACTATTTCCATGGATGATGATTCCTACATCCTAGGCCTTTCTTTTCCGTAGAGACAAGCTCTCTATGGACTCAAACATGCTCATAAGGTTCCATTTGTGTGGTGCTTTTTTAACAAGATATTGTCTATGCATGGATATACTGAAGAGTTCATACGACTACTAAATGTCTGTGCGCAAGCTGTGACATCTTTATACTGCGTGCAGACGAAAAAATAGATCCATCTCACGAGATGATAATGCGGTATTTGTAAATCTTCAGGTAAACATCATGCATAGAATTTGGAAAAAAAATAATTTAGCACACTTTTATAAAAATATTTACCAACATAGCACACTTTGTAAAATATTTTCCAAAATAGCACACTTTGTGGAACCCGTCATTTTTAGTGGCGTTTTTATATGCGAGATTGAAAAGCGCCACAATAATTGGCATGTTTACTTTTAAATTAAAAAAATTGAAAAAAAATATTAAGTGTAAATGGAACGTGCCACTTCGCTTTCCAAATTTTTTTCAATTTTTTTCAAATGGAATAATGCTAGAACCCCCTTTGTGCTCTTTCTAGACACCTCAGTTTTCACCATAGTGAATTTTAGGGCTTCCTTAGTTCAACGATTAAGAACATCATTTCACTAATGTATATGAAGTGCGTTATGGCTCTGATACCAACTGTCACGGATTCGTTCTTAACCTAATCCCAATCCCACTGTCCAAAAGGGCAGTGTTAAAGGGATTAGAGTGTCCGTCCCTGAGTGGCCCAAAAATCACACATATAATATGCAAAAATGAAATAACATTCTTCTTTATTAAAATGAACCAAAAGGTTTAGTACATAAGGCTCGTAGGCAACATGAAAGAGAAACAAATAAGAAACTAGCCTACAACTACATCCCTTTTACAATTAGCTCCCATGTAGAGTCCATAAGTGATGTAGCAGTCTTTATTGCAGTGGATAAAAGAGTAGATGAATCTAGTTCCTTGAATTACCTAAAACGAGAAAATCAAGACACAATGTCAATGCAATTGCACGGTACGCTATATAAAACAAGTAAATCAATTTATAAGAAAACTAGTATGCTTGGCAGGACTTATGTTTCAAAACATTATCGAACGATCTTCCAAAAACCAAAATGTTATTCAACATGAATTTTATTACGAATTTCCCATTATGCTGTAATTCAAGAAGCATGCTTATATTAGTTTATGTGACTCTACTACCCCCAACGCGATGGGGAGGTCACCAAGCTCCTTCTCACCATAGGAGATAGGAGATCAAAGTGCAAAATCCCACCTTCCAATAAGGGAATATTGCTTATGTTCAATATCAACATTATCAACTTTTCCCACATCATTATCGACATCAATATACGGGAAGTCATAATGGGTATTGTGATTTAGGGTTTCATGTTTCTCAAAATATAATATAGAAGAAAAACAGAAGATTATTCATAGGGAATAATAGTTCATCCAAATAACTAGCGAAGCATATTTCAAGAGATACCTAAAAGTATCATCATTACAACCAAGGAGGAGTAGTATAATAGCGTACCTTTTTGAGTGCTAATCGAGTAAAGGTCCAAGAGTGAAAGGTCAAGGTCTCAAGTAGATCCTAGATTAAACAAGATATAGATTTGAGGGTCAAGATCATATTATGAAA
Source organism: Alisma plantago-aquatica (assembly GCA_963693085.1). Classification (NCBI taxonomy): domain Eukaryota; kingdom Viridiplantae; phylum Streptophyta; class Magnoliopsida; order Alismatales; family Alismataceae; genus Alisma; species Alisma plantago-aquatica. The sequence continues at coordinate 793,667,241 of OY856409.1, forward strand.
GAACCATGTATGCACGATTAGGGTTTTGCATTCCTATTACAACCCTAGGGTAGATCATCCATTATATCAATATTTCAACATTTAATCAAGCATCAAGCATATATCAAGAATGAATGATCCACTTGGGTGCTTTTTAGGAATCATGTTAGTTAACCCTAATTATATCATCAACATCCAAGCCATTAATCAAGTTTCTAGATCATAATGACAGGTTTGAGACTAAACATCAGAGTACGATTACATGTTTGATCATGAACTAGATCATGATCATAAATTCAAGAAAGTTGTTCATTTTATGCTCAAGAGGGTTATTCAAAGGTATTTGCATCAAAATATAGAACAGAGATACGAAACAGGTTCTGAAACCATTTTTATTAAATCGGGCTAATTTTTCTGATAAAAATAGACTATAAATTCGATATATTTGGAGCTAGGGATCTCAAGATATCATTTTTGCAAGATTAGGCTATTTTATGGAATTTTGGGCAGAGAGGGCAAAATACCGGAAAATAGAGGGCCGTCAATCCTTGGTCAAACGTGGTCTCACGAGGCAGATCAGTGGAGGAGAGAAGTCGTTCTCCCAGGCACGTGCTCACGGAGAGGGTCAGAGGAAGGGCTCGTGCGGGGATGCGAGACCGTTTGATCTTAACCGGGATTAGCATGGACCAAGATCCTAGGGTTGCTGCTGCTCATCCCAACAACAGAACCCGCCCGTGAGCAGAGTTGCTCCGCGGCGGTGCGGCGGCCGGAGGAGAAGGGGGCAAGAGAGGGAGAGCACAACGTGGGGAGAGAAGGCGCCGCTCGCGTTCGTGGGGCGGGCTGAACTCAACAAGGGGTTTATATAGGAACTTGGTGCTAGGGTTAGGGCTACCAAGGGGGGGCCGCGCACTCTATGGAGGTGGCTTGATCTCTAGGCCTCCAAACATGATCTCGCACTACCAAGTCATGCGGAAGGTTCGAGAGAGGGTGAGGGATTCTTTATTCGAGTCATCGGGCGCAACTGTTTGGGTTTGCTTGGTTGGGGTTGGGAGCCATGGTGGCTTGTCCACCGTGGACTTGCCTTACCAGGTGCAAGGTAGGGGATGACCCCAACGTCGTTGGATTAAGATCCAAGGCTGCTGGGTCAATCTGCCTTGCCCAGTGGTGCCAAAGCAAAGGATGGGCCGAGCCCAGTAAGGGAAAGGGAGAAAGAATAAGAAGAAAAAGGGCTAAAAAAACTAGGAAAAGGCCAAAATCTTAAAAAAAAAATGTAAAAAACCATGGGAAGGTCCAAATGATCTCAAATTTGAATCATATCTTCAAAATGAATTGTATAATAATGTGTACAAGTTTGGAGACCAAAAGATAGAGTTAACTAGTAAACTCAAGTGTTTGAACAAGGAGGTGTATTAAGCTAATTAAGGTGCCCAAGAGTGCATGAAATTCATAGAAAACAAAAAGAATTTGATTTTGGGTATCTATATTGATCAAGGAGTCAAATGAGATTATGAATGATCATTATAAAGGTGAAAATAAATTAAATAATAGAAAAGAGGAAAAACTCACATTGTCACAGGAAATGTGTGTTGCTTTGCCTTGTAGACATGGTTCACATGTTGGAGAGGCATGTGATGAGGTTTTTGCAAGATTATACTTATTGACGATGGTGCAAACTGTGTGGTTGCATGGATGGCCGAGATACTGCTACCACTGATCAAATGAAGAACGAGCTTGGCGGCAGGCAAAGAAGAGAGACCCTCCATCTGAAGGTGGATTTCATGACTTGAAAGGATACTTTGAGTTCTGGATAGGAGAGTGGGGTTATATGGGTAGAGAGGGAAGTCACTTTGTCTTTATAATCTGGACCAAGGCCGTTAAAGATGATGGCGTTGAATCAAGGGAAATCAAGAGGGTGACCCACAATGACAAGTTGATCAGAGAGAAGTTTGGATTGACATAGATAAAAGGTGATTAGAAGGTTGTTTTTTTGGAGGGCATGAAGTTGGGTATGGAGTTGAAGGATGTGAGTGTGTGAATGAGAGTTGTATGTCGTTTGAAGGGCCTACAAGGCAACATGAGAAGTTGTTAATCCAACAACTTCGGGGAGGGCCTTTTCAGATAAAAAAGCAAGGATCCAACTCAGTAATTGTTGATCCTTATGAATCCATGGTTGATAAGCTTGGTTGGGTTACGGAGGAGATGTATCAGTGGTGGGAAGAAGAGGTGGTGTGCAGGAAGATGTTCCATCAAAAAAATAGAGTAGGTCAAAAGAACGCAACAAGGGGACGAACTGGGTTTTTCATAAGAGTTAGTTTGTGGAGGTAAGCTTGAGTGAAAGTTAATGATTAAGATGGTGAAGGGAAGGTAAAGAAACGGATGAGGACAACACATGAAAGGAAGTAAAGGTTGAGGAGGAAGATGAGTCTACCACACCTGGCTCTAATGCCATGTTCAGAAAATAAATAGTTATTGATTGTCACACTTTCATTGCTTATGTGTGCAACTTTATATAAGGATTTTACATTGAGTGAGTTACAATCGTGTTGCTGTTTTACCGCAACAATATAACACATTATGTTACTGTTGTACAACATGTTTACACATGAGAATCTCTAATGTACACTCGATCCTAATTCACCGCAACAACATAGCTGAAATTACGTAACGGCTGCAGGTGACTCAGTCATGGGTGGTAATGTTTAACAGTTGTTATTAATGTGATGTATAAAGACAATGTTTGGCAATGTTTTAAATGTTATTGTGTGAATGGCTTTTACTTTTTGCAAGTTGGGATGTCATGGTATTATTTCAGAAACGCTATCAATACAAAACAAAGTAATCCATCACAGTGACTTTCTAATGGGTTTTGATAAATTTGGGGCTGGCCTAGACCTAAGTATTTAGTGTAGGATGGGTAATTGGACCGGTAGCTTAATCAAATTAATGAGCTAAATCCACCCAATGAATCAAATTAATAGGTTTGGGCCTATTAAAACCTGACCCACTTGTAAGAGCAGTAAGAGCTACGACCCCTACACATCATGTCTTAATATTCATATTCTATTCATGCACAATTTTGTGTTAGGGTCTGTCATCCCTACACAACATTTCTGGTGAAGGGATTTTAGATAAGACACATTTTGTGAGGGTCCCCTATTGTGCTAGGGTTCTGACCCTTGCACATTGTGTTCCTGTAAGAGGTTTAAGCATAATGAATTGTCCTTTACGTAGTAGTGTTTATTTAGCAAGTAGTGGCTTTAGTAAAGAGGAACAAATGGTCGGCAAAGCAAATATGAGAGATATAAGGGCCATTTGGTGAGAGTTTCAAAGGTCTCCGTTTCTTTTCAGAGACGAAGATATTCAATGCATTGGCTAAGTCTCCATAACCAAAGAATGAACAAGTAAGTATAGAGGGAGTCTCCCGGCCAGAGACTCCTAGAAGCTTTAATGAACCGGCAGTTTTCCCATTCCAAAGGATAGAAGCCTTTCCACCAGAAATGAAATTCACGCTATACGAAGTAATAAGGTTAGGAAAACCCATGTTCTCCAACGTATCCTTGATCAATGGGCTGACCATTTTATCATAAGTTTTAGAAAGGTCAATTTTTGACACTTGATCAGTGTAAAAACAATTCGATCTCTTCTTCTTGGATAATTATCTTAAACTATTTCCATGGATGATGATTGCACATGAAACGAGCAGCGATGGCGGCGGGGAGAGTACTCAATAATTGACGTGTCTACTTTTAAATAAAAAAAAATTGAAAAAAAATTGGAAAGCGAAGTGGCACTTTCCATTTGCACTCAATATTTTTTTTCAATTTTTTTATATTTAAAAGTAAACACGCCAATTATTGTGGTGCTTTTCAATCTCGCATATAAAAACGCCACTAAAAATGACGGGTTCCACAAAGTGTGCTATTTTGGAAAATATTTTACAAAGTGTGCTATGTTGGTAAATATTTTTATAAAAGTGTGCTAAATTATTTTTTTTTCCAAATTCTATGCATGATGTTTAGCTGAAGATTTACAAATACCGCATTATCATCTCGTGAGATGGATCTATTTTTTCGTCTGCACGCAGTATAAAGATGTCACAGCTTGCGCACAGACATTTAGTAGTCGTATGAACTCTTCAGTATATCCATGCATAGACAGTATCTTGTTAAAAAAGCACCACACAAATGGAACCTTATGAGCATGTTTGAGTCCATAGAGAGCTTGTCTCTACGGAAAAGAAAGGTCTAGGATGTAGGAATCATCATCCATGGAAATAGTTTCAGATAATTATCCACGAAGAAGAGATCGAAATGTTTTTACACTGATCAGGTGTCAAAAATTGACCTTTCTAAAACTTATGATAAAATGGTCAGCCCATTGATCAAGGATACGTTGGAGAACATGGGTTTTCCTAACCTTATTACTTTGTATAACGTGAATTTTATTTCTGGTGGAAAGGCTTCTATCCTTTGGAATGGGAAAACTGCCGGTTCACTAAAGCTTCTAGGAGTCTCTGGCCGGGAGACCCCCTCTATACTTACTTGTTCATTCTTTGGTTATGGAGACTTAGCCAATGCATTGAAGATCTTCGTCTCTGAAAAGAAACGGAGACCTTTGAAACTCTCACCAAATGGCCCTTATATCTCTCATATTTGCTTTGCCGACCATTTGTTCCTCTTTACTAAAGCCACTACTTGCTAAATAAACACTACTACGTAAAGGACAATTCATTATGCTTAAACCTCTTACAGGAACACAATGTGCAAGGGTCAGAACCCTAGCACAATAGGGGACCCTTACAAAATGTGTCTTATCTAAAATCCCTTCACCAGAAATGTTGTGTAGGGATGACAGACCCTAACACAAAATTGAACATGAATAGAATATGAATATTAAGACATGATGTGTAGGGGTCGTAGCTCTTACTGCTCTTACAAGTGGGCCAGGTTTTAATAGGCCCAAACCTATTAATTTGATTCATTAGGTGGATTTATCTCATTAATTTGATTAAGCTACTGGTCCAATTATCCATCCTACACTAAATACTTAGGTCTAGGCCAGCCCCAAATTTATCAAAACCCATTAGACAGTCACTGTGACGGATTACTTTGTTTTGTATTGATAGCATTTCTGAAATAATACCATGACATCCTAACTTGCAAAAAGTAAAAGCTATTCACACAATAACATTTAAAACATTGCCAAACATTGTCTTTATACATCACATTAATAACAACTATTAAACATTACCACCCATGACTGAGTCACCTGCAGCCGTTACGTAATTTCAGCTATGTTGTTGCGGTGAATTAGGATCGAGTGTACATTAGAGATTCTCATGTGTAGACATGTTGTACAATAGTAACATAATGTGTTATATTGTTGTGGTAAAACAGCAACACGATTGTAACTCACTCAATGTAAAATCCTTATATAAAGTTGCACACATAAGCAATGAAAGTGTGACAATCAATAACCATTTATTTTCTGAACATGGCATTAGAGCCAGGTGTGGTAGACTCATCTTCCTCCTCAACCTTTACTTCCTTTCATGTGTTGTCCTCATCCATTTCTTTACCTTCCCTTCACCATCTTAATCATTAACTTTCACTCAAGCTTACCTCCACAAACTAACTCTTATGAAAAACCCAGTTCGTCCCCTTGTTGCGTTCTTTTGACCTACTCTATTTTGTTGATGGAACATCTTCCTGCACACCACCTCTTCTTCCCACCACTGATACATCTCCTCCGTAACCCAACCCAGCTTATCAACCATGGATTCATAAGGATCAACAATTACTGAGTTGGATCCTTGCTTTTTTATCTGAAAAGGCCCTCCCCGAAGTTGTTGGATTAACAACTTCTCATGTTGCCTCGTAGGCCCTTCAAATGACATACAACTCTCATTCACACACTCACATCCTTCAACTCCATACCCAACTTCATGCCCTCCAAAAAAACAACCTTCTAATCACCTTTTATCTATGTCAATCCAAACTTCTCTCTGATCAACTTGTCATTGTGGGTCACCCTCTTGATTTCCCTTGATTCAACGCCATCATCTTTAACGGCCTCGGTCCAGATTATAAAGACAAAGTGGCTTCCCTCTCTACCCATATAACCCCACTCTCCTATCCAGAACTCAAAGTATCCTTTCAAGTCATGAAATCCACCTTCAGATGGAGGGTCTCTCTTCTTTGCCTGCCGCCAAGCTCGTTCTTCATTTGATCAGTGGTAGCAGTATCTCGGCCATCCATGCAACCACACAGTTTGCACCATCGTCAATAAGTATAATCTTGCAAAAACCTCATCACATGCCTCTCCAACATGTGAACCATGTCTACAAGGCAAAGCAACACACATTTCCTGTGACAATGTGAGTTTTTCCTCTTTTCTATTATTTAATTTATTTTCACCTTTATAATGATCATTCATAATCTCATTTGACTCCTTGATCAATATAGATACCCAAAATCAAATTCTTTTTGTTTTCTATGAATTTCATGCACTCTTGGGCACCTTAATTAGCTTAATACACCTCCTTGTTCAAACACTTGAGTTTACTAGTTAACTCTATCTTTTGGTCTCCAAACTTGTACACATTATTCTACAATTCATTTTGAAGATATGATCCAAATTTGAGATCATTTGGACCTTCCCATGGTTTTATACATTTTTTTAAGATTTTGGCCTTTTCCTAGTTTTTTAGCCCTTTTTCTTCTTGTTCTTTCTCCTTTTCCCTTACTTAGGCTCGGCCCATCCTTTGCTTTGGCACCACTGGGCAAGGCGGATTGACCCAGCAGCCTTGGATCTTAATCCAACAGCGCTGGGGTCATCCCCTACCTTGCACCTGGTAAGGCAAGTCCACGGTGGACAAGCAACCATGGCTCCCAACCCCAACCAAGCAAACCCAAACAGTTGTGCCCGATGACTCGAATAAAGAATCCCTCACCCTCTCTCGAACCTTCCGCATGACTTGGTAGTGCGAGATTGTGTTTGGAGGCCTAGAGATCAAGCCACCTCCATAGAGTGCGCGGCCCCCCTTGGTAGCCCTAACCCTAGCACCAAGTTCCTATATAAACCCCTTGTTGAGTTCGGCCCGCCCCACGAACGCGAGCGGCACCTTCTCTCCCCACGTTGTGCTCTCCCTCTCTTGCCCCCTTCTCCTCCGGCCGCCGCACCGCCGCGGAGCAACTCTGCTCACGGGCGGGTTCTGTTGTTGGGACGAGCAGCAGCAACCCTAAGATCTTGGTCCACGCTGATCCCGGTTAAGATCAAACGGTCTCGCATCCCCACGCGAGCCCTTCCTCTGACCCTCTCCATGAGCACGTGCCTGGGAGCACGACTTCTCTCCTCCACTGATCTGCCTCGTGAGACCACGGTTGACCAAGGATCGACGGCCCTCTATTTTTCGGTATTTTGCCCTCTCTTCCCAAAATTCCATAAAATAGCCTAATCTTGCAAAAATGATATCTTGAGATCCCTAGCTCCAAATATATCGAATTTATAGTCCATTTTTATCAGAAAAATTATCCCGATTTAATAAAAATGGTTTCAGAACCTGTTTCGTATCTCTGTTCTATATTTTGATGCAAATACCTTTGAATAACCCTCTTGAGCATAAAATGAACAACTTTCTTGAATTTATGATCATGATCTAGTTCATGATCAAACATGTAATTGTACTCTGATGTTTAGTCTCAAACCTGTCATTATGATCTGGAAACTTGATTAATGGCTTGGATGTTGATGATATAATTAGGGTTAACTAATATGATTCCTAAAAAGCACCTAAGTGGATCATTCATTCTTGATATATGCTTGATGCTTGATTAAATGTTGAAATATTGATATAATGGATGATCTACCCTAGGGTTGTAATAGGAATGCAAAACCCTAATCTTGCATACATGGTTCTTGCATAATATGATCTTGACCCTCAAATCTATATCTTGTTTAATCTAGGATCTACTTGAAACCTTGACCTTTCACTCTTGGACCTTTACTCGATTAGCACTCAAAAAGGTACGCTATTATACTACTCCTCCTTGGTTGTAATGATGATACTTTTAGGTATCTCTTGAAATATGCTTCGCTAGTTATTTGGATGAACTATTATTCCCTATGAATAATCTTCCGTTTTTCTTCTATATTATATTTTGAGAAACATGAAACCCTAAATCACAATACCCATTATGACTGCCTGTATATTGATGTCAATAATGATGTTGGAAAAGTTGATAATGTTGATATTGAACATAAGCAATATTCCCTTATTGGAAGGTGGGATTTTTCACTTTGATCTCCTATCTCTTATGGTGAGAAGGAGCTTGGTGACCTCCCCATCGCGTTGGGGGTAGTAGAGTCACATAAACTAATATAAGCATGCTTCTTGAATTACAGCATAATGGGAAATTCGTAATAAAATTCATGTTGAATAACATTTTGGTTTTTGGAAGATCGTTCGATAATGTTTTGAAACATAAGTCCTGCCAAGCATACTAGTTTTCTTATAAATTGATTTACTTGTTTTATATAGCGTACCGTGCAATTGCATTGACATTGTGTCTTGATTTTCTTGATTTTAGGTAATGCAAGGAACTAGATTCATCTACTCTTTTATCCACTGCAATAAAGACTGCTACATCACTTATGGACTCTACATGGGAGCTAATTGTAAAAGGGATGTAGTTGTAGGCTAGTTTCTTATTTGTTTCTCTTTCATGTTGCCTACGAGCCTTATTTACTAAACCTTTTGGTTCATTTTAATAAAGAAGAATGTTATTTCATTTTTGCATATTATCTGTGTGATTTTTGGGCCACTCAGGGATGGGCACTCTAATCCCTTTAACACTGCCCTTTTGGACAGTGGGATTGGGATTAGGGTAAGAACGAATCCGTGACAGTTGGTATCAGAGACATAACGCACTTTATATGCATTAGTGAAATGATGTTCTTAATCGCTGAACCAAGGAAGCCCTAAAATTCACTATGGTGAAAACTGAGGTGTCTAGAAAGAGCACAAAGGGGGTTCTAGCATAATTCCTCCTATCCGTCTTCACAGTGGTTGAGGTTCCTCCTGCTCCACCTGGACTTAGTTGATCCAGAAATGGTAGGAAGGACTTCCTATAACCCTAGAGAGTCTTCTAGCATCTTATCTCTTCTTTAAGGATTTCCCAAGCCACCTATTAGAAGGAAGTAGGATGACTTCTCATCTTCTCGTTCTCATTAAGGTGTCATGACTTGATCTATATACTCTCTCTATTTTTGGGTAAATTAAGGATGGGAACAACTAAAATCTAAAAATAAATTGAGAAAACTTGTTGCAATTATCTATCATATTCTTTCTTTGAAAGTTATAAACAAGAAAACTTATATCAGTTGAACTCTTGCAGATGGCCCCAAAAACCAGGAACAACAGGGATAGTGAAGGGACCTCTGGTACTAAAGACAAGGGGAAGAAGCCCCGCATCAATGATGATGAAGATGTCGGTTCTGCCAATAAGACCAACAATATGGGGGAATGGGAACTAAAACAAAAGGCCATTATGGATGCCCTCCATGACCTAGCTGTCCGTATAGCATCCCTTGTGCCAACCCATAACCCAAAACCCATCACTATCCAGGATTTTTTGAAACTCAGCCCTGAAGCCTTCTATGGGGAAGACAAAGATGGTGTCCTAGACAAGGCTGATGCCTGGTTAGTGTCCATGGAAAACACTTTTAGGGTTTTGAGGTGCCCTGAACAAGACAAAGTTGGCTTTGCCACCTACTAGTTGAAAGGAGCGGCCAAATTGTGGTGGGAGAATTATATCTGGTCACAGCAGGTCATCCCTGTCAACTGGGAAGCCTTCAAACCCATTTTCACCAACAATTTCCAACCCACATCTGAGAGAAAGGAGAAACAAAAACAATTCCTCACCCTTACCCAAGGAACTAACACAGTGGCTGAATATAGCCGACAGTTCCGCCTACTGGAGAGGCATGTCACCAACCTTACCGAAGAACAAAAACTTAACCGCTACATTGATGGACTTTTCCTTACCCTAAAAGCTTTTGTATCCTCATCCAAACCCACCAATTTTCAAGATGCCTATGACCATGCCTTGTCCATGGAGAGAACCCTAGGGATGGGACACGGGAAACCATTACCTACCCTTGCCTATCTAGTCCTGACTAAAGTTGTATCTGCAAAACCTGAACAGAAGGGAAAACCCCATATTGGTGGCAATAAGAACAAGAACCGACAGAAGAACCAGAGAAATCCTCCTGCCCAAGGCCAGAATTAGAATTACAACTGTGGTCCTGCACAAAACCAGAATCATTGCCAAAACAGGGGTCCAGGCCGGAATGCCAATATTCCTCGTTGGCGTAACTGTGGTAACTTCCACCCTGGCCAGTGCAAGTATCCGTCCCCGGTCTGCCATTACTGCAAATAGGAGGGTCACTTCAGAGACAGCTGCCCCCACCCTCCTCCAGCATGGGCCAGGCAAGGTGAACATAGACAGGCTCGTGTCTTTGCTATGAATGCAGATGAGGTGAAGGCCAATGAAAACAAACTCATGGAAGGTACCTTTTAAATTCAATATTATTTCCAGAACTTTATATCATGATTATCTTGTACATAATCCTTACACAAAATATATGTATACGTAGGAATGATGCAAATCTCTGACCATTTTTTTGTTACTCTTTTTGACTCCGGGTCAACAAACACTTTCATGTCTAAGAATCTAGCCTCTATGTTGAATCTTGAAACAAGGGACTTAGGGTACGTACTTGATGTAACTACCCCAAGTGGGAAGATGAAAGTCTCCTACTATATTGTAGAGAAAGTCCCTCTATCTTATGATGGACGTAGTTTTGATTCAGATTTCATAATCTTAGACATGGAAGACTTTGACCTTATTTTAGGGATGGATTGGCTCCATAAAAATCATACCCTAATCGACTGTTGTGCCAGGAAAGTCATTATTTCCAAACCCAACCTCCCTATTCTTGTAATCCCTGGAAGGAAAGATCGAAATAAAAACATTGTCATCTCTCTGATTAAAGCCCAAAACTTGATAGCTAAAGGGTGCAAAGCATACCTAGCAACTGTAACCATGGTCAACCCTGATACGAGTACCCTAGAAAACATTGATATAGTGCGAGAGTACCCGAGTGTCTTTCCTGAGGAGCTCCCTGGGCTACCACCAGATCGTGATGTAAAGTTTTCTATTGATTTAGCACCTGGTACCGCACCTATTTCTCGGGCACCCTATCGGATGGCTCCTGCTGAATTGACTGAGCTGAAAAAGCAGTTGCAGGAATTGCTTGACAAGGGTTTCATCCGCCCTAGTACCTCTCCTTGGGGAGCCCTGTTTTATTTGTTAAGAAAAAGGATGGTTCCCTTCGTATGTGTATTGACTATCGTATGATAAATCAAGTGACTGTGAAAAACAAGTATCCGCTGCCCAGAATTGATGACCTTTTCGATCAACTCCGTTTTGCCCATGTATTTTCAAAAATTGATCTCGATTTTGGTTACCACCAACTCAAAGTTAAGGATGAAGACATTCCTAAAACAGCCATTTGAACCCGATACGGGCATTATGAATTCCTCGTCATGCCTTTTGGGTTGACTAATGCCCCTGGTGTGTTTATGAACTTGATGAATAGTATCTTCCAACCTTTCCTCGATGAGTTTGTAGTGGTCTTCATTGATGACATATTGATATATTCGACTGATGCTGAATCACACCGCATTCACCTTCACAAAGTTCTTGACATCCTCCAATCTCAGAAATTCTATGCAAAGTTTTCAAAATGTGAATTTTGGATTTCTGAAGTCATGTTCTTAGGCCACATAATTTCTGGTGGGAAAATTTCTGTTGACCCCGCCAAAGTCTCGGTTGTTCTTGAGTGGCAAGTCCCAAAGAATGTTTCAGAGATTCACAGTTTTCTTGGTCTTGCTGGCTATTATCGACGTTTTATTCATAACTTCAGCAGGACTGCCTTGCCTCTCACTAAGCTCACTAGGAAAGGAGAACAGTTTATCTGGTCAAAGGAGTGTGGGTCCAGTTTTCAAGAGCTAAAGACAAAGCTGACAATTGCACCTGTCTTGACTCTTCCCTCGGGAAATGATGGGTTCGTCATCTTCACTGACGCATCAAGGTTTGGTCTGGGTTGTGTTCTCATGCAAGAGAGAAAAGTAGTTGCTTATGCCTCTCAACAATTGAAGCCAAATGAGGTCAACTACCCAACCCATGACCTCGAGCTTGCCGCCATCATATATGCTTTGAAAATATGGCGACACTACTTGTATGGTGCCACCTTCGACATCCTCACCGACCACAAGAGTCTGAAATACATCTTGACATAGAAGGATCTCAATCTCAGACAGAGGCGTTGGCTCGAGTACCTTAAAGACTATGACTTCACCATTGCCTACCACCCCGGTAAGGCAAATGTAGGGGTCGATGCACTCAGCAGGAAGCAGGCTAAATGTGCTTCTGTCTTTACTTCTAAATGGAAGAACATGGAAGTCATGTCTCCTTGGGCCCCAAGGCGTATGGGCAACGTTCTTAGATTGGCCAGTGTCCATGTAAAACTGGGCCTCCAGTCCGAAATCATGTCATCCCAAAAGAATAGCACGAGCCTTGATGATATGACTAAGATATTAGAGAATCCCCAAACTCATCTGACAGTCGGTATGGATGGTGGAATCCGATACAAACAGCGCATATGGGTCCCAAAAGATTCAGTCATGATAGAAATGGTGTTACGAGAAGCTCACGGGTCAAAATATACTATGCATCCTGGATCGACGAAAATGTACAAGGATCTCCAAAGGCACTTCTGGTGGAGGAATATGAAGACTGACATTGCTACTTTCATCTCCAAGTGTCTAACTTGCCAACAGATCAAGGTTGAACACCAATGTCCAGGAGGTCTTCTACAACCCCTACCTATCCCCGAGTGGAAATGGGAAAACATCACCATGGATTTCATGGTGGGACTACCCAGGACCAGGAAAGGGAGTGACGCCATTTGGGTTGTAGTTGATCGTCTGACTAAATCATACCATTTTATTCCAATCAAGACAACGACCAAGGTCCCTGAGTTAGCAGAACTTCACATTCAAGAGATAATCAGGCGGCATGGAATTCCTGTATATATAGTATTAGATCGTGATGCAAAGTTCACTTCTCACTTGTGGTGACAAGTACAGGAAGAAGTGGGAACTCAACTAAATTTCAACACTTCTTATCACCCCCAAACTGACGGACAGTCTGAGAGGACAATCCAAGTTCTAGAAGACTTGCTGAGATCATGCGTCCTCGATTGGGGTGGTTCTTGGGACCACTACCTTCCTCTCATTGAGTTTGCCTACAACAATAGCTACCAATACAGTATAGGTATGCCTCCCTATGAAGCTCTGTATGGAAGACCGTGTAGATCTCCACTTTATTGGGATGAAGTAGGCGAAAGACAAATCCTAAAATCTGAGGAACTACAGCTCTACTCTGACAATGTCAACCTAATCAAGCAAAGGTTAAAAAGGGCACAAGATCGTCAGAAGTCTTATGCTGATGCACACAGGACTGACACTCAGTTCTTAGTAGGTGATCATGTTTTCCTGAAGATTCGACCAATTCGAGCCATTGCAAAGAACAAAGGCAAACTTAGCCCCAGATACGTGGGCCAATTTGAAATTTTGGATCGTATTGGGGAATGTGCTTACAGGTTGGCTCTACCTCCACAATATAGCATGATGCACAACGTCTTTCATGTGTCGAACCTAAAGCGGTATATCAAAGATCCTAGCCATGTCCTCAATCATGAACCACTTGAATTAAAGGACACCCTTGTGTATCAAGAAACTCCAGTCAAGATACTTGATACTCGCACCAAGGAACTCAGAAATAAGAAAATCGATATGGTTAAGGTGTTGTGGAAGCACCATGGGAGTGATAATGCTACTTGGGAATTGAAGTCAGACATGGAGGAATGTTTTCCTGACCTCTTCAAGGAAGTTTGAATTTTGGGGACAAAATTCTTTATAAGGAGGGGAGGATGTGACAATGTGACTTTTTCCTCTTTTCTATTATTTAATTTATTTTCACCTTTATAATGATCATTCATAATCTCATTTGACTCCTTGATCAATATAGATACCCAAAATCAAATTCTTTTTGTTTTCTATGAATTTCATGCACTCTTGGGCACCTTAATTAGCTTAATACACCTCCTTGTTCAAACACTTGAGTTTGACTAGTTAACTATATCTTTCGGTCTCCAAACTTGTACACATTATTATACACTTCATTTTGAAGATATGGTCCCAATTTGAGATCATTTGGACCTTCCCATAATTTAATACGATTTTTCTAAGATTTTGGCCCTTTCCTAGTTTTTTTAGCCCATTTTATTCTTATTCTTTATCCTTTTCCCTTACTGGGCTCGGCCCATCCTTTTCTTTGGGCACCGATGGGCAAGGCGGATTGACCCAGCAGCCTTGGATCTCAATCCAATGGCGCAGGGGTCATCCCCTACCTTACGCCTGGTAAGGCAAGTCCACGGTGGACAAGCCACCATGGCTCCCAACCCCAACCAAGCAAAACCCAAATAGTTGTGCCTGATGACTCGACTAAACAATCCCTCACCCTCTCTCGAACCTTCCGCATGACTTGGTAGTGCGAGATTGTGTTTGGAGACCTAGAGATCAAGCCACCTCCATAGGGTGTGCCGCCCCCCTTGGTAGCCCTAACCCTAGCACCGAGTTCCTATATAAACCCCTTGCTGAGTTCGGCCCGCCCCCACGAACGTGAGCGGCGCCTTCTCTCCCCATGTTGTGCTCTCCCTCTCTTGCCCCCTTCTCCTCCATCCTCCGTACCACCGTGGAGCAACTCTGCTCACGGGCGGAATCTATTGTTGGGACGAGCAGCAGCAACCCTAGGATCTTGGTCCACGTTGATCCCGGTTAAGATCAAACGGTCTCGCATCCCCGCGCGAGCCCTTCCTCTAACCCTCTCCGTGAGAACGTGCCTGGGAGCACAGATTCTCTCCACCGCTAATCTGCCTCATGAGACCACGGTTGACCAAGGATCGACGACCCTCTATTTTCCGATATTTGCCCTCTCTGCACAAAATTCCATAAAATAGCCTAATCTTGCAAAAATGATATCTTGAGATCCCTAGCTCCAAATATATCAAATTTATAGTCCATTTTTATAAGAAAAATTAACCCAATTTAATAAAAATGGTTTCAGAACCTGTTTCGTATCTCTGTTCTATATTTTGATGCAAATACCTTTGAATAACCCTCTTGAGCATAAAATGAACAACTTTCTTGAATTTATGATCCTGATCTAGTTCATGATCAAACATGCAATCGTACTCTGATGTTTAGTCTCAAACCTGTCATTATGATCTAGAAACTTGATTAATGGCTTGGATGTTGATGATATAATTAGGGTTAACTAATATGATTCCTAAAAAGCACCCAAGTTGATCATTCATTCTTGATATATGCTTGATGCTTGATTAAATGTTGAAATATTGATATAATGGATGATCTACCCTAGGGTTGTAATAGGAATGCAAAACCCTAATATTGCATACATGGTTCTTGCATAATATGATCTTGACCCTCAAATCTATATCTTGTTTAATCTAGGATCTACTTGAGACCTTGACCTTTCACTCTTGGACCTTTACTCGATTAGCACTCAAAAAGGTACGCTATTATACTACTCCTCCTTGGTTGCAATGATGATACTTTTAGGTATCTCTTGAAATATGCTTGCTAGTTATTTGGATGAACTATTGTTCCCTATGAATAGTCTTCTATTTTTCTTCTATATTATATTTTGAGAAACATGAAACCCTAAATCACAATACCCATTATGACTGCCTGTATATTGATGTTGATAATGATGTTGGAAAAGTTGATAATGTTGATATTGAACATAAGCAAAATTCCCTTATTGGAAGGTGGAATTTTGCACTTTGATCACCTATCTCCTATGGTGAGAAGGAGCTTGGTGACCTCCCCATCGCGTTGGGGGTAGTAGAGTCACATAAACTAATATAAGCATGCTTCTTGAATTACAGCATAATGGGAAATTCGTAATAAAATTCGTGTTGAATAACATTTTGGTTTTTGGAAGATCGTTCGATAATGTTTTGAAACATAAGTCCTGCCAAGCATACTAGTTTTCTTATAAATTGATTTACTTGTTTTTATATAGTGTACCGTGCAATTGCATTGACATTGTGTCTTGATTTTCTCGATTTTAGGTAATGCAAGGAACTAGATTCGTTTATTATTTTATCCACTGCAATAAAGACCGCTACATCACTTATGGACTCTACATGGGATCTAATTGTAAAAGGGATGTAGTTGTAGGGTAGTTTCTTATCTGTTTCTCTTTCCTGTTGCCTACGAGCCTTATGTACTAAACCTTTTGGTTCATTTTAATAAAGAAGAATGTTATTTCATTTTTCATATTATCTGTGTGTGATTTTCGGGCCACTCAGGGACGGGCGCTCTAATCCCTTTAACACTACCCTTTTGGACAGTGGGATTGGGATTAGGGTAAGAACGGATCCGTGACATTTCCCTTCCATTGACACATACTCGCAATACCAGACCTTTGCATCTTATTTTTCCCAACGTTTGGGGTATGTCTCCTGTACTTACACTGGATGGCCATTGCTACTTTCCTATTCTTGTGGATGATTATTCTCATTTTACTTGGTTTTTTCCACTTTATAATAAATATGATATTCTTGGTGTGTTTACGCGCTTTCATGTATTTGTTGAACGTCAATACTAATCGTGTGTGCAGCAAATAGACTCTAGAGGTGAGTTTTGAGCCCTCAAATCCTACACCAAAACCCATAGTATTCATCATTGGTTCACCTGCCCGCACACACATGGACATAATGGAACTGTTGAGCGTAAGATCTAACACATTGTTGATACCGGCCTGACCATGCTTGCCCACTCCCAGACGCCCAACAAATTCTGGAACTTTACCTTCGACACGGCTGTCTACTTAATTAATTGCCATTCCTTGTCCATCCAAAAACTCCCCTTGAACTACTAACTGGTCCATGTCCCAACTATAACTTCATGAAGGTTTTTGGTTGTGCCATCTAACCTTTGACCCGCGCATACAATACCCACAAATTTGAGTTCCGCACAATCCGCTACATCTTTTTAGGCTATTCCAATGATCACCTAGGCTATTTGTTCTTTATGATCTGAAGAAAGTATGAGAAAGAAGGTTGCACAACTACATGAATTGGAAGAGCTCAGATTATATGCATATGAAAACGCCAAGATTTAAGTGGAGAAGACAAAGAGATGGCATGATAAGAGGATCTATAGCAAAGATTTCATAGAAGGTGACCAAGTGTTGTTGTTCAACTCAAAACTTAAATTATTTCCAGGTAAGTTACATTCTAAATGGTTTGGACCCTTCCTAGTGTTGAAGTTTTACCTTTACAGAACCATAAAGCTATAAGGAAACAAATCTTCAATCAAAGTTAATGGCCAATTTTGCATATTATACACTGAGGGAGAGAAGATAGACCAGAGAGCCTCCTACTCCCACTTAGATGCTTGATGTTTTTGACTTAAGTCTCACTCTAGACTCTGAATGGAGGACCTTGTAGGAGTTGACCCAACATTTAGGATAGATTTTATTTCAAACATTCACTCAAAAACTTTCTCTTTCTACAATAAATTTACCATGGATGAATGTGATAATCTAGACCCTTATGAAGTATATATCATCACCATTGCATGTGCCAAAGAAATGTCAAGGAATAAACCTTATTTTTGTATAAATTCAAGAAAACATGATGTGTCCAACCCAACACATGCCTTGTCACAACCTTCAAAAAGAAGTTCAAGAAAAACACTGAAAAAATGGTGTGTTCATTTTTCTACACGGTGTGTGTCGTTCCAAAAAAATTACCAGCAATGTTCATGGAATCATACATGACGTGCACATATTTTCACAAGCCATGTTTGTGTGTTTATTCATTGATAATAAACTTTCTAGAAACTTACACATAGTTTGTAAATTAACACACAATGTGTCCTCATCATCCTGAAGGCATCAACAAATCCACTGGAAAGCCACACGATGTGTGTAAATTCCCACATGACATGCTCCAAAGGTCATTTGCATACTGATTATCTGTTGAAAACCTACATGGCATGTGTTAATTAGCACATGGTGTGTCCCTCAAGAGATGCGACAACAAATTTTTCTAATGGGGAGGCACATCGTGTAAGTTGCTATACATGTCTTGTTTGGGTGTTTATACTAGGGCTTTAACCCAAATTCAAAACCACCCTCTTCACCCTCCCTTTCACTCATGTCGTGTTTCCAAAGAGAGATTCCCACTCCTACAGCCGTGTCCACCCTTGGTCGTATGCTTGGTTGTGTACATAATCTCCATCTCTGTCAGTGAGATCCATCTCTAGCTATTCATCGATGACACCTCCTATCGCTCACGCTCAGTCTCCTAGCCACCATAGGTACCTCACACACCATCAACATAGTCATAATTGTGTCTGCCCTTAGTCATGTGTTGCATCGTGTGAAGAAATGCCATCACTCAGTTGTACACGCCACCATTCTCCACCAAGTAGCAGATCCTCCTTCACCTCCATCTTCCTTTGCACCTTCTCTGTGGTCACTTGGGGCTCAGATCCACAAAAGATTGCTACTCAGCCGTGTGCCTAGCCGAGCATGCTGCTGCCAAGTTCAACAAACACATCGTGATCTAGAGAAAACATGTTGTGGCCCTACATTCATCTTCAACCTATGAATCACCTGATTTACAGAACACACAATGTGTGTTCAATTGAGCACGCCGCTTCAAGACGTTCATCAACAACTTCTCTGAGCCCAGCATACACTATGTGTGTTCCATAATACACTTCATGTCTCAATGTTCTAAAACTCAAACAAGACATTAATGGCACCCATAAAGCAAGCGGAGAAGCACCACACAGGGAGAGTTCTTCTTCTGCCCTAGAATACATCTCTTCAACTTAGTTCAAGGTCATAGAGGAGGAGGGCAAGACCTACCAAGCCATGATCACCTATAGGGTTTTTCCTACAAATTTTTTTATTTGAAGAGACTTTGGAGGTGCTTGGCTTCAAAGATGGAGTCCTAGGATTTCTTGATGAGATTGGACTCAAGTATACATGTTGCATAGTAAGCCACACGTACCCTAGTCTTACTTATGAATTTTTGACTACCCTAACGAATGAGGATGATCTGAGAAAGCCACATTAACCTTTTTCTATCATCACTTTCTAACTTTTATATCATGGTTAGAATCATACTTTCAAACATTTTTGTGATGATTTTTGGTGCCATTATGGAGGAGCAATGTCATACCCACTTGCATTTAGAAGTGATGAATTTTGGAGGGAGATCACCAAGGACAATATTCATGCAACTGCAAAATCTAGGGTAACACTTATCCACAACCCCATTTTTTTGTTATATACACAAGATTCCAAGCACTTGTGTGTTTTCATGGAAAGAAACACAAGATGTTTGTGGGAAGCAGAATCTTTTTTTATGTGTTCTATGAAACACAATTTCAATATTAATGTTGGCTACTACATCCTCACCTATTTCTTTAAGACCAAACATAGAAAATAATGTGACATTATGAGTGGAGGATTGATAACTGGTGCGCCGCTGCCAATAGCATTACACACCACTCAATTGAAGTTTGAATGGATGCAACTCCACAGACAAAGGCACACAGGTGGATTCACTTTCAAAATTTATAAAGACCTAGACTTAAACACTCCTACATATACCAAAACACTATCTTGCAAGCGCACGAGGTCGTGTCGTAGTATAGGAGGGTGGTAAGTATAGGGTCGATCAACATGGAGAAAAGGGGGCACTGGAGCTAGGTTTGTTTTGCTAGGTTCCTACTTCGAAGACTAGGGTTAAGGGTTTGAAGGTTGTTTTGATTGTTAAACTAAGTTAAGCAGGAAAGCAATTAAGGGCGAGAATGAAATCTAAGTTCACCCTAGACTAGATTAGGACTAATTAGGCAGGAAAAGACTAAGCTAGGTATGAAAAGGAAAATTACACTAAGGCAAGCAAGAGAAAAGCAAAAGAGAAAGTAAATACCTAAGCTAGAAAGAACAAGGAAAATTAGAGCAAGAAGCTATCTAAGCAAGAAAAGAGCTAACTACGCTAACACTAGCTAAGCAAGATGAAAACTAGGTTTTTAAAGCAATTAATGAATATGTGGGATGTTTAGGGGATGCACTTATCAATTAAGTTGGGGGTGACATATGAACATTATGATTCCATTTAGATTATCCAAACCAAACAACAAGTTAGAGTCTAATGAATTAACCTAAGATACTAACTGGCCATGGATATGTTAGGTTGTGTATAGGGGAACTAGCCCCTAACACTCCCCACTACCCTTGTGAGGCTCAATTGGGTTAGGAATTAGGTTTAATTCAATTAGAGTCTAAACGAGCCTGGCTTTCTAGGTTAGATGATCTTAGGATGATTAGGGGCAGAGACTAGTAAAGGGGGTGGAAGTGAGGTTTTAAGCCTCCCATCACCCACATTCTAACCTTGAGAAAGCTCCATGTTAAACACACTAATTTCATCTAAACTAGATACTTAGATCTCTCAACTAGGGTTAGGAGAATTGATTATGTTGGAAGATGGGTAGCTAGCTAGGGATCCAAGAATTGGACCTAGGAGCAAATACCAATATTCACACATATAAGCAATTTTCCTAAATTCCCAATTGATTTCAAGCACAAACCAACAAAACATTTATGGAGAATGAGATAGAAATAGAACACAATCATTAGAAAATGGAATTACAAAGTTTACATATCATTTTCCCCCCAACATGGTATCAAAGTAACATTTTACACCCCAAACAGCCCACCCAAGGGGCCTAATTACTCATAATAAAGCAAAATACAAAAAGGGAAGAGAAAGAAGAAGGAGTGGCCATGGAGCTCAGTGTAGATGGGTGAATCCTCCTCTCCAACTACTTCAAGGTCGACCTCCTCCTTCTTCTTGGGTGAAATGGTGTGGAATGATGGTGGGAAGTGGATGGAAGGCTTGGAAATGAGGGTTTTGGTGGTGGAAATGGTGAAATTGAGTGAAATTGAAATGGGGAGCTATGAGGTGGTGGAAGGTATCTAAGGGTGGCCAACCTTGACCTACAGCCACCCCCCCCATATATAGGTATGGGGGAAGCAATAGGTCAAGTAGGGGTAGATTGGGTAGTGCAGTAGCAAAAGTAGCTCGGTTTTGCAAGTAGCACAGCCGTGGTGGATTACCACGGCCGTGGTGGGTAGGGGTGAGCACGGTCATGGTGGGGTAGAATGGATGTTTGAATTAAAATGTGAAAATCACAGGTTGATGGTCAATTTTGTACTAGAGCTGCATTGGTCGTGGTGGTCACCATGGCCGTGGTGGGGTAAGGGTAGCACGGACGTGGTGGCTCAAAATGCCCAGGCTATTGTCTATTCCACGACCGTTCTGTCTTTACTGTAGCACGACCGTGCTAGGTGGCATGGACGTTCTAGGTGGCACGGCCGTGGTGATTCTAGCTTCACTTGAGGGTGACTCTATTGATTTGCAAGTGACCTGGCATGGCCGTTCTGAGGTCACCACGGCCGTGCTGAGTTTTGGATCAACACTTTGACTTTCTTCTTTGGATTTACTTGGACATCTTTGCTTCAATGGATCTTTGGCCACTAGGGGTAGGTTGAGGGAGCATTGGGCTTCACTTTGGATCTCTCCAAGGGTAGAGAGACCCTAGGATCACTCCTTTTCTCTCTTCCATCAAATGTGGTTCAAATGCCTAAAAAACATGCAAATAATGTCCATATGTGCATTTTACACAAATATGCATATTGAGGGAAATAACATGTAATTTAACAGGTATACATATGATTGAAATGCAAAATGACACAATATGAAGCCCTAACCTTGATGAGAATCACACCAAGCTTTCTGGCACCATTGTCGGGGATAGAGGCACTCGGCCTAGCTAGTTAGTGTAGCCTAGCCTTTCCTATTGCCCTTAGCATTACTATTCTTTATTCTTTGTTCACTTTTGCATATTGTCATTCTAAGTTGGTTTATTGTTATTTGTTTGTGTATTGTGTAGGTGACAGATGTGCATGCACCACACATGTTCTACTTGTACCGACTTGGTGTTGTACAACCCTGAGATGGGTAGGAGGAGATGCCAAAGTTGCCGCAACCAACACTGAGAAGCCAATATGGGTGACCACATGGAAGACAACCCCCATGGGAATGCTCAACAACCTCCACCGCAGTCCAACCGCCCACTCCATGACTATTTCACCCCGGGGAACTACAATTCTCCAATTTCCACCTTAGTTGACCAAATGTCGGGTCAACAGTTCTCCATTCAACCCGCACTCCTTGGAGTCCTCCCTACCTACTATGGGATGGAGAATGAGAGTCCCTACCATCACATCGACGCATTCCTTGAGATGTGCTCCACCTTATGTACCCCCTCTGCTACTAATGACTCCATCTGAAGGACCCTCTTCCCATTCTCTTTAAAGGAAAAAGTTAAAGAGTGGTACATTTCGAAGCCAGTGTTGATGACTTGGAATGATGTCAAGAATGAGTTTCTCAAAAAGTACTTCCCAACTACCAAACTGAATCATATGAGAAGATGTATCACCACCTTTGCCTAAAAAGAAAACGAACCCTTCAACGAGGCGTGGGAAATGTTCCAAAAGCTCCTTCATAACTTCCCCCACCATGAAGTGCCATTGTGGCAGCTAGTCCAAGCCTTCTACATCGGGCTTGAAGAGTTGAGCCAAAACAACATTGACTCATCATGTGGAGCCACATTCATGGCAAAGCCACCTAAGGAGTCGTGGCCATTGTTTGAGCACCTTGCTAAAAATTCCCGCCATCAAGTTTCTACTAAATGGGAACATTGCAGTCGGCACTACGTCCCTCCGCCTTCTTTTGTAGATCTAGCCCGCAACTTTTCCAACCCCGACATGATGAAGTTGATGGTGGAAATATGATGAATAACCAAGCCGGTGGTTCTTCTAATCAATCCACCATGGCAGTCGACTCAGTAGAAGAAGAAGTTCTTGCCTTGCACTCTTGTGGTAACCAGAACAATCAAGGTCCCATGTCCAACACTTACACTCTTGAGTGGAGGAACCATCCCAATTTCTCATGGAAACAAAAAAATGAGGATGGTCAAGGACAAGGCAGCCAAGGCCAAGGTATAACTCCAAATTTGAAGATGAAGTGCTTGGGAGGTTGAGAAATTTGGATGAGGTAAAGAGAGAAGGAAAAATATTAGCCTCCTTAAACAAAGGCTTGATCAAATCTCAATCTCACTTGATCGTCGTGAAGAAGGAAGACTCCCATCTCAACCCATGGAAAATCTAAACAATGATGGTGGTTATGTGAACGCTACTCAAGGTGCATACACCCCACCTCGAGGCCAAGCACCCCCACTCTTCCAATACCAAGGACAACCCCATCTATATGCTCTGCCACCTCACCAACCCCCATTTAACTATCAATATCCCCCACCGCCTTCACATACCTATCAACCAAAACCTCTAAAACAACCTCCACAACAACCAACTTGCATACTCCAAAATCCTAACCTACCTCATCAAAGACCGCCACCACCTTCATATTCACAAGCCCCTCCTTCTTCCCATGAACAAGTGAATATGGTGTCTGTAATATGGGGGAGAGAAGCTACTCAAAAGCTTGAAAAAAGGGAAAAGAAAGTGATTGAAGTTATGACAAAGGCTCGATGCTAGAAGAGTCTAGTAGAGATCGCAAAAGTGCCAAAGAATTTTTTGCTCAATTACTGCTAGAAAATGCCAAGTGCACCCAAGTTTCTGCTACTCCCGATGTGAATGTAGAAGCACCCTTAGCTGTCCCACCCTCTCTTGGAAGTGATGAAAGTGTAAGAGAATTGGCTCTTCCGTCTGTTTGTGACAAGATCATGTTTGTTGCCCCACATGCCATTGACATAGCAACACTTGATGCAATACCTTGTTGGGTGCCAGAACCTCCCAATGAGGCAAGAATCACCATCATACCTCCTCAAGGCCCACTAAGTTCTACAGAAATGTTTGATGCAATTGGGGTGCAATTCCATGAGACTTTAAAAGGTCCCTCTCTCCAAGAAAAGAGTAGCAGTATCATGAATCTCCTGGGATCCTTGAAGCAAGGAACTGCAGGCATCAAAGCATTCTTTTCATTGGTGAAAGATGGTGTTATTACTGCACAAGGAAATCCTTGCTACAAAATCAGTGAATTTCATCTTCAACCTTGGCTTTCCAGATAAAAGGGATGATCCAAGAGTTCCTCTATTACATGCTACATTGGTACACAACCTGTTGAGCATGCTCTCCTTGATCTAGGTGTAGGGACAAGTATTATGTCATGGAGCATGTATCTATGACTTGGCCTCAATAAAATGGAACCGGTGGATTGTGTCCTTGTCTTGGGTGATGGAACTAAGAGGAAGGCCTTGGGGATATTGCAAAACACAATATTAGCAATGGATTAAAGGATAGACATTGCATATGTGACCGATTTTCTAATTGTGGATTTTGGACCTATTGATGGAAAAGAATACCTCATATTGGGGAGACCCTTCTTGTCCATCATGGGTGTGATGATCAATGTGCGTACAGGCACTCTAACAGTCACTTATAAAAGGAGAAAGCTTGATTTCTTTATATTCACTGAGGAAGAGAGGTACAAGCTGGGTGAAGAAGATTTCGGTGATATTTTAGGCTACTATGATCCCCTAGAGGTATGGAAATCAAGTCCTTACTTCTGTTCGATATATACTCCTTGGGATGAAGCCCATGTCGTCAGAACTCTAGAAAGGATCACAATGGAAGAAAAGGAAGACACCGTGGGTGTCAACACTTAGTGAAGAAAGCAACAAGCCTAGATGAAGGCTATAAATTTAGTGCTAATGGGAGGCAACCCACATGGTTTGAGATTCTCAAACCTTGTTTTATCGCACTTTCTTTTAGTTTTCAAGAAACACACACACATTATACTTGATAGCTTTTCTATTTGTGAATCATGTTAGTACAGGTACAAGGAAGAAAAGGTGATGCACAAAAAGTCTAGCCAAGGAGAAGATCAAAGTTGAAGAGAACATTGCAAAATAGTAGAAAATCTCCAGGAAGGAGTCCAGAATGGTTGTGCCACACAGCATGGTCCTGTGACAGGAAAGACAGAACAGTTGTGTTGCTTAGCACGGCCATGGTGGTCGTGCCCTGCTCACCTAGTGCTACATTGATCGCTCCATCTCTTGGTGGTTGTCTTCAGCGACTCCATTCCCTTTACCCTACTATTCTAAACTTCTATTTCATGTTGAGGACATCATGATTTAAAAGTTTGGGGTGGTAGGACGGTAAGACCTTCTTTCACTGCATTTTTATCTATGTACCTTGTGCTAAATTTTTGCAAGATGATCAAATAGTTTGACTAACATTCATACTTGTCTATCCTGACCTTGTGTGTGTACTAGCATTCATGTATACATGTAGTTTACTTTCATGCATTTTTACGTAATTTTAAAAAAAAGTGCTCGTTTTGTCACCCCATGTCATGCATTGCATTTCCATGCAGATTTTTGCAATTTTTGTGTGTTTCAACTAGGATTTGTTGCTTTATGATTTAAATTCCCTAAAATTAGGTTTAGATGTGAATAAAATGCAAATTGGCACCATTTTGGCCAATTTTTCCCAAACTTGAATGTTCTTTCCTAAAAGCATATTCTAACTTAATCTCCACTGTTTGAAATGAAAATTTTGGTATTTTGACAAATGCATGTCGTTTTCTTAGATTTTATTGCTATATGGTCTTAATTGTTGAATTTTTACATGTGCACCATTTCTCTCAAGTTTGTGAATGTTACGGTTGAATTATGAATTGAGCAAGCTACAAATGCTTAGAGCCTATGGAGTCACTTGATATAAATGTGAATCTCATGTTGTTCAATCATGTGGTGTGATATAATTTGATGAAGTGTTGGATTAGCTTTCATGCAGGAAATCTTATGTTGAAGACTACACTAATAACCCCTCTTTGGTCCGACCCTTCTTTCACCATCTTCATACCTCTCTACCTCATGAAAGGATGCCCTAGTGCACAAAATCAGCCTTGGCCACATCCAAAAGTTTGGCGTGGCTATATCTATATCTCCCCGCTTCACTATATCCACCATATGCCCTATCTACGCCAAGGGAAAAGAAAAGAAAAGAAAAAGAAAGAAAAAAGAAAATAAAAGGATGCTCCTATTTAAGAGCATTCAAATAAAGAAAATATGAGTGCTCAATGTAATAGCACTCCAAAAATCTTTCCGCAACCCTTTCTTCTATTTTCATACCCTTTGATCTAGAAAACATCAAATCTAGCTCACTTTACCCTTTTCTACATCCATGTGGGTCATTTGGTGTGGTTTGAGGCATAAGATCAAATGCACGAAAGTGAAACAACACTCCTAGTCATCTTTGATGAACACCAGCATGAAACGGTTTATCTAAAATGATATTAAGGACATATGGAAAGCTTGTGTATTCTATGCTTTATATTTGAAGTTTGTATGCTCAATACTCATTTCATGATTGGTTTGTGAAAGAGGAGAGGATATAGGTGAAGCACATGCACTTAGTCACGTCTAAGACCATGTAGTCAATAATTTTTTGTTGCTATGAATTTGTCATTCTTGCTTATTGAAAGGAAACTGAAAAGAGAGACTAAGTTGGAGCATGCTTGAGGACAAGTATGTTTTAAGTTTGGGGTGGTTATGTAGCCCTATTTTAGGGCTCCATCTTGTTCAATTTTGTACTTTCTTCACATCTAAACATAGTATAACACAAGTTAAATTCCCCAATTTGAGTATTACTATCAAATGCACTTATGGACATTCTTTGCATTATTTTCAGGTACTTGAACCATGATTTGGATGGATGCGAGAGAAGGGAGGAGTTCTAGGGTTCCTCCATTCATGGAGGGGTCCGAAGAAGGCCCCAAAGCTCCCTCAACCTACCCCTAATGGCCAAGATTTGACATCAAGCAAAGAAGTCCTTTGATGATGAAGACTGAAGCTCTTTTTGCCACTGAAGACCCCAACACGGCCCTGGTGCCAAGAAACGGTCGTGCTAGCAAATGCACAAGTTATAGGGGAATTCTCAAGATTTACAAGCTACAACAACTCAGCCATGACAATCGTGCTACCCAGCACGTTCATTCCATGAAGTCCCCAAAATGGTTGTGCCACCCAGCACGACCATGCTAGCTGAAGATAGAATGGTGTGCTCAAGGGAATGACCTCCTCTCAAACTCCACCACCACGGTTGTGCTACCCAGCACAACCATTCTACCTAGACCTCACCACGACCATGCTACCAGCCTCCATTCCACCACATCAACCTGTGATTTTTCTACTTTCTTGGAACGGCCATTCCCCACCACCACGGTCATTCCCACTACTACCCACCACGGTTGTGCTGCCCAGCACTGCCGTTCTACCACCTAAATCTTACCATTTTCTGCACTATTTTTCCAATAATGCCCCAACTTACCCTAGTGCTTCCACCACCACCTATATATACATGGGAGGCAGCCACAGTACTAGGTTAGCTGTTATTACTCCTCTCCACCCACTCCTTGAGCATTCATTGCATCCTACTTGCATTTATGCTCTCCATCCACCATTTCCACCTCATTTCCACCTTGGAAACCTAGATTTCTAGGTTTTCTTCCATAATCCCCCATATTCTCATGCCCATCTGCACCATTGAAGGAGAGAGGGCATCCCCAAGCTACTAGGAGGTGAAGAAGGAGGATTCTCCTTCAAGATCCATGGAGTTCTACCCCCTTCTTCCCCTTTCTTTTGCAATTTCTTATATCATGTCTAGCTAAGCCCCTAGTAGTGGGCTATTTGGGGTTAAAATGTGACTTTGATACCATGTTGGGGGATATAACTTGTAATGAACATAATTTCTATCTATGATGATTACTTCTTGCTTCTATCTCATTTCCTATTTTATTGCATGCGATTTGTGCTTATAACATGGATTGCTTGCTTTGAGATGTTTGATGCCACTTAGCTTCTAGGAGGAATTAGAGTGTATGTAGCAATCTTTGCAATGGATCCTAGGTCCAAATAGTGGATCCCTAGCTTGTCCCCTTTGTTCCAACATACATATCCCTCCTTCTACAAGTGAGTGTGAGATCTAAGTGGCTAGTGTAAGTATGATTAGTGCAATTTCCTAGAGCTTTCTAAAGGCTAGATGGCTAGTGGCATGAGGTGAAAAACCCTCATCTCTACTCCCATTTCTACCCTTGGCTCTCAATTTCCCTAATACCACTTACCCTAGAGACCTAGACTTGATAAGTCCTACTAGAATTACACCTAACCCTAGTTCTCCAACTAGTAGTATACGGTACATTCTAATAGCACTTGCCTTGTTGTTTGGTTTGGTAATCTAGTTAAAATTTTGATAATTGTTTGCTATGTTGACCTCCCCCCCCCAACTAATATCAAATCACATCCCCAAACAGCCCACCTATCTAATCTCATTGCTTGAAATCCACTTTTCCTTCTTAGCTTGTTCATGCTAATCTAGTTTAGTTGCTTTAGTTCAATCTAGTTAATTGCTTAGTCTTGCTCTTTAGTGTTAACTTAGGTTCTTGCTCTCTCTCTCTAGTGATTAGTTTAGTTATTAGTTGCTAATTGCTCAATCTAATTGCTTAGACTTGCCTGCCTAGGGTAATTTAGGGTTGTGATAACTTAGATTTCTTAATTGTCTTTCCTTGCTTGTTGACACACTTTTTATGTGCGTAGAAATGCAAGTGTACACGTCACTGTAATATAGGCCTTTGTGAGGCTCGAGTCGAACTTAGGGACACTGAATTATCAGAGACTACTACTAACTACGCGCAATCAGCTAGACCGATTAAAAAGTTGGAAGTTGTTGTAAAATTAAAAGAAAATGAAATAAAACAAAACAAAGCAATCAATTAAATGTTTAGTTTAATCAATTCAAGATGAGATCTTTAGGATTGCGGTTTCACCGCGGGTTTTCATTGTATGAATTCCTAGATAGTCACTCAGATTTATCTCTCTATCCGGGTAGTGGCCTGAAATCAGAATTTCCCACTGTCGTGGTACAATTCACTACCTATGTCTAAGTCGGTTCCACCGTCGTAGTAACCTATACCCTACACTAGGTGCATTAGAATCAATCTCTCGGTATCCACCAGTAACCTTACACCGCCTTGTTCAAGGGATTTGTCAATTAATGTGAATTTCATCTCTTTTCAACCATTAATTCTTTTTTCAAAGTAATTAAGGGCATTAGATTATCATTATGGTGATCAAGCATAACAATATAATTGAGAAAACGAAATTATACCACGTATTTAAGAGATAATTGATGAATTACTATGATAAAATTGTCATACAATGCTTCCCCGGGCTACTCCCGGTCCTGAAGATAAAGGGGATTAGCCCCGAATGTTCATCTCAAAGCAAAACATGGTAGAGAAAAGGGGAAACATGGGAAAAACGTGATTGAGTGGTGAAACCCCTGAACGGAGAGAATCCAAGCGCTCCTTGGCGTAGAATACACGTTCTCCCGCCTTTCGGTGGTGGAAAACGTCTTCTTCGGCGTCCGAAACGACTGGGGCGTGCTTCTGGGCTCCGTTCTTCTCTCCACACCTTTTCGGGATGTGTGCAGCGGCTAATGATGTGCTAGATTGCTCTTGGCCGCCGTCATTAGGTATAATCACCGAGTTAGGTCGCCAAAATATCACAGCCGTCGGATTTAGATCGATCTGAAGCAAACTTGTATCTGACGGTGTCGATACCATCGACGTGGGTCGATGGTATCGACCTTGCGCGGTATCGGCTGATCTTCTTTTCTTTTCATTATTGCAACTGATGCTGACTCGATACCATCGGTGAGGGTCGATGGTATCGACAACCTGAGGCGACAGTTTTGTCTTTTTGTGTCGTTGTAGCTCCACTTGTCGATGGTATCGACATATGCGTCGATAGTATCGACTCTCTTCTCGCCAGCAACCTGATGGTAAATCGATACCATCGACTCTCCTGTCGCTAGTATCGACTTTCTTTTGCTCCTTGCGGCTGGCAACCTGTGGTCGTGTCGATGGTATCGACCACTGTCGATGGTATCGACAGCAGCAGATACTTGTTTTTCCTAAAATTACAACATGAAACCACATAAGCTGAAACAAAACATATTATTATAATAATTAATGCTTAAAATACTGAAATAAAGGAGATTTGACATAGAGAAGGATCATAGACCAAAGAAGATGAATTATGCAATATTAACCACCAAAATGACTAATAAATGCATAAAACTCAAATAAAACAAGTCTATAAATGCGACTCAAAATCATCGCATCAAACTCCCCTAAGCTTGAACATTGCTCGCCCTCGAGCAACAAAACCTTAGAATAGAATTCCCAGGGTCAACTAAAGAACATATCATCACAACAAACATCACCATATGACCCCCCACCAAACATTCACATTTCGGCCCTCACTAACCACGAAATGATAATTACCCTAAAGGCGACAGTAATCATCCATAAAAGATATCTACCTCAAAACTGATGAACACTATCACATAAGGCAGTTAACATAATAAAATTCACCGGTCCAGACTCGGTGCATCTTGTGATCTCCTATACTACGTTGCTCGCCCTAACTACCATCTACATGGAAGCAGCTCTCCTGATATTCACAAGTGAGGAGAAAATCACGGTGGCCTACCAATTCGAGCAACGAGTGGATGGAATGGGTGGCTAAATGGAAGAAATGGAAGCATTATACGGTTTCAACATTCATAAAATAGAATGCCCTAAATGATGCATTTGCACATGAAAATGCCCTAATGCCTATAATTGGGTGGAATGATGCATGCACTAACATCCCTTCTCAAGATAAAAAGGAATATCTAAAGTAGCAACATCATGTAATTACTCATCTTACAATGCAGGTGAGACTATGTTCCTTTCTCCCTCTTATTCTACTTACTTCTCAATACTTTCTCTCTTTTTTTTCCATTTTTTTTACTCTTTTTTTTAAGCCCTTATATCCATAATTGACAATGAATTATTTGTTGGGATCACTTTTTCTGCATAGCTCAAATATTTAAATTATTTAGAAGGTATGGAACAATCTAATCACCCTTAGAGAAGAAATAAGTTACATGATGTGCTCTATGCATAGAAATTATGAATGCAGCTAAATGACACGCACCTAAGGATAATGTGCATGTATAACTATTCTATTTTTTTATTTTCATGTAAAACATGTGAAAGTGGTTGCAATGCAAAACCTATCTACATGAGATGCAATCAAAAAGATTAAAACCGTAAAGTACTTCCAATTCTTATGGTGGATTGTGAAAAACAATGAGGTGGAAAGATCACAAGACTAATCGACTGAACCTTTGAAAATTATTATGTGTCCCTCCTTACTGACCTGTGTAGTAATTAAGAGGTCTCTCTCTCTTACTTCAAATTAGAGTCTCATTATCATTTGGTCAGTTTAGGCTCACACAACCAATTCCGTCCACTTTTCATGAATCATTAGGAATGCACAATTGTGATTTTCTATTTTAGAGTTGACAAAACCAATCATTTTCTTAAGTTATGTGCTCAAAGTTGAACAACACAAGCTTGTGAACACTCAATTTTTTTTAATTTTCCCTTAATTCCCATGTACTAGCCATTGAGATGACACAAGACTTAAGACATCCACAATTACACTAGATAGAGTGTGGATCCTACAAACAAACTAAGATTGCAAAAACTAAATGACAAGAAACAAGACAATAAAAAAACTAAAAAAAATAAGAAAACTAAAGGATAGAGTTGTTCCAACACCCCCCCTAAGCTTTAATTCAACTATGGCCTCATAGTCAAAAACAATCTTAAAGGTTGGAACAGAGGTACAAATCACTCTTCTGGTGGAGGCGGGTACTGCGGGGCCATGGGGTCCCAGGATGGGTACTTCCCCTGAAAGCTAGGATCATAATGGGGCATGGGTGGAGGTTGTGGATACCCCCCCAAAGTAGTTTTGGCTCCAGTAGTGATCATAGAAGGGCTGCTGCTGCATCTCCATCCTATGCAACCTGTCATGAATCTGCTGTTGGTTGTCGAGGAGGAGGTGCTCATTTTCGAAGATAGCCCTCTGATTGTCAAGTAACCGGTTCTTCCTCTCCTGAACACCAGTGTACACTGTTGTATGGTGTTGTTGCATCTGCTGTATATCCTGCAGCATGGCATACATTCCTTGCATTGAGTAGACATCCTCGCTTGGCTGCGAGGGCGGTGGTGGTGGCGGAGGCTACGAAGATGAAGATGCACCCGGATGCATGCGAGGATGCTTCCTAGGTGCCACTCGTGCGCGAAGAGGAGTGAAAGCCTCCTCTTCCTCTTCATTCTCGTTGCCAGCATTGTCGTTGTCGTCGTCCTCATCTGAATCAGCAATGGCTATGATTGGCCATCAGAAATGCTGAGCACCCTCAATATGGACGATGGGGTCTGGAAGTGAACACTCCTGATATGCTTGGTTGACGTGGCAGTGCGCATATGCCAAGCCATCTCGAAGAAGGATGAGATTGGAGCGGTGCAGATGTTGCAAATTAACCTTGCTTCTGCTGGAGAGAGGAGTAAGCTACTGGAAATTCAACCCAAGGTAGGAGGCCAACGGTGTAATGAGCCCACCAAAATGAATTGGCGCCTTCCCCGTACTCCGCTTTACAACCAACACCCGCTGCAGAAAGAATGATCCCCAGTTGCACTCTTGGCGCTTCAGTAGTTTATGCAAGAAAAATAGGTCCGTCTCTTGAAATTTTCTAAGAGACAGATCACCCCTAGAAAACAGGGTAGAGCATAACATCCGATGGAGAATCCGCACAAACGGATGCTCAAAGTTTGCTACCGTCGCGTTGTGGTAGCTTGCAGATTGCCCGGCGACACCGTCACGAGCTCGGAGAAGATAGCATCATAATCTGTTTTGTTGTCTGGCCGCCGGTAGTCAGTTCGTCCATGGTTCCAGTTGTAGATGGAGTTGAACTGGCAGAGGGTGAGAATGTAGTCATTATTGTACAGCCGGAAAGAAACGCGGCCCTTTATCCACTCGCGATCTGTGGCGATGATGTCATTGGGCACGACACAGACGTCCAACGACGCCATGAATTCAGCCACTAGCTCCTTGTATGTCGGTCAGTCACCAAAGAATGGCTGGCCATCAGCATGGTATTCCATCTCATCGGGCCTCCTGCCCGTGTGCCTCGCCTGCCCTTTTAGAACGTATGCCAGATTAGCCTTGAACCCCAAGTTGCGGATCATCTCCCGGTCAACATAGCGGGTCGGCTCAATTTTTCTCTTCATGATCTCCTCATAAACCTTCTTGACCTCTACGGACGGGTGGACAATCCGCGGGTGTGAAATCGATGCGGTCGGTGGAGGAACGAACTCTGGAATGTCCATTGGATTAGCGCGTGAATAAGACGCGTCGGCAACATGCACCATGATTGCAGAAGAAGAAGAAGAAGTAGAAGAAGGAGCTCGGTGAAGTTCGGAGAAGAAAATCTCCACTCGATGAAGAATGTGCTCCTTAGACGCTCGTAGCTGGGCTCGGATTGCTCTGGAAGACGCTTGGCACAGGTGGAGAAAGAACTCGCTGAAGGTGTGACGTCATATGAGGACAAACCCTCCCTTATATAACTGACGCCGGCGCTGCTGTGTGCCCGTCGATACTATCGACTTGCTTCGATGGTATCGACACGCATAGCACAATCCGTACTGCCGCTGGTATCGACGGTCGTCGATGGCTGGATGTGGGGGTCCGGATCGATGACGTGTCGATACCATCGACGAATGTCGATGGTATTGACCCGTCCCCCAGATCGACTCTCTCAATGCAGCGATCGCTGTTGCTTTCCTCTCGTAGATCAGTGATGTGTCACATCGATACTATCGACGCGGGTCGATGGTATCGACTTCTGGTTAGGGCAACACCCTC
This sequence comes from Alisma plantago-aquatica, assembly GCA_963693085.1. NCBI lineage: Eukaryota > Viridiplantae > Streptophyta > Magnoliopsida > Alismatales > Alismataceae > Alisma > Alisma plantago-aquatica. Next base: position 793,701,364 of record OY856409.1, read on the forward strand.
GCGAGGCCCGGTTGCCACTTTCTACCTGTAACTGGGTCGATACCATCGACAGGCCTATCGATGGTATCGACTTCACTGAGTCAATTCCATCTGAAAATCTCCAGCGATCTCGATGGTATCGACATGCATGTCGATACTATCGACCTCGACTTTGCGATCAACCTTTTGGTGTGTCGATACTATCGACGAGGCCATCGATAGTATCGACGCAGTGCGATTTCTGCAGCCACCAACTTGTACCCAACTCGATACCATCGACACAAGGGTCGATGGTATCGACTCTGCCTCAGTCCTGCACATTGCACAAGCGATCACGGCACCTTTTTTACACTAAAAACAAAGTCATAACAAACCAAATTACGAATGTGAAAGAAACTAAACTAAACTACCGATGGTTGGGTTGCCTCCCAACAAGCGCCCTTATTTAACATCTTAGGCTAGACAACATGAAGCTCGTCATGCATCCGAAAGTGCAATGAGTTTGACCTCATTCACTTTCCTCGTGTAATCTTCACCAAAATACAACTTCAAACATTGCCCATTGACCAGGAATGTTGTCTCACCATCACGCACCAAGATTGCACCATGTGGCCTGACCTCTTCTACAGTGAACGGTCCACTCCATCGGGATTTCAATTTCTCGGGATGCATCTTCAGCCTGGAGTTGAACAAAAGCACACGATCTCCTTTCTTGAAGATGCACATCTGAATGTGGCGATCGTGAGTCAACTTTGTTCGCTCCTTGTAGATCCATGAACTTTCATATGCGTTCATCCGCAGCTCATCAAGTTCATTGAGTTCAAGTAACCTCTTCTTTCCCGCTTCATCATAACTCAGATTTAGCTTCCTCAGCGCCCAATGCGCTTTATGCTCCAATTCTACCGGTAAGTGGCAAGCCCGACCATAAGCCAACCTAAAAGGCGTAGTGCCTATAGGTGTCTTATATGTCGTCCTGTATGCCCACAACACATCCGGTAGTAGGGTACTCCAATTCTTCCTCGTGGAAGCCACAGTACGCTCCAAGATCTTCTTAATCTCTCGATTGGAGACCTCCACTTGTCCTTGAGTTTGTGGGTGGTATGGGGTACCAATGTTGTGTTTCACCCCGTACTTTCTCAATAGTGCCGCGAACTTTTGATTCCGGAAGTGTGTACCCCCATCACTAATGATCATTCTGGGTACACCAAACCTACAAAAAATATATTCTTTAACAAACCTGCACACTACAGCGGCATCATTAGTCCTTATGGGTATTGCTTCTACCCACTTCGACACATAATCAATAGCCAAAAGAATGTACAAATTAGAATTTGAGGACACAAAGGGTCCCATAAAATCTATACCCCACAAGTCGAACACCTCAACCTCCTGAAAGACATTGAGGGGCATCTCTTGTCTTTTCGAGATGTTACCCACCCTTTGGAAGGAATCACATTGCCGCACAAACTCATAAGCATCCTTGAACAGAGTAGGCCAGTATAGGCCACTTTCAAGTACTTTGGCTGCAGTGCGAGAGCTTGCATGGTGTCCCCCCGTCGGTAATGTATGACAATGGTGAAGAACACTTTCATATTCCACCTCCGGTACACACCTGCATAAGACACCATCCCTGCATTGCTTCAAAAGAATAGGGTCATCCCAGAAATAATAACGTAAATAATGGAAAAATTTCTTCTTCTCTTGGTATGTCCAATCATCCGGGATGATTTTGCAGGCGAGATAGTTTACAATGTAAGAAAACCATGGGTCTTTCGATTCCACTTTTAAAAGTTGTTCATCCAGAAATGTCTCGGTAATGGGTATGTGCAAATCCTTTTCATCTACCCTCTCCAACCTAGACAAATGGTCCGTGACCACATTTTCTATTCCCGCCTTATATTTGATTTCAATATAAAATTCCTGTAAAAGCAAGATCCACCTAATCAATCTAGGTTTGGCATCCTTTTTCTCCATCAAATACTTAATGGCGACGTGGTCCGTCCATACCACAACTTTTGATCCAACAAGATATTGCCGAAATTTTTCAAAAGCAAAAACAACGGCGATCAATTCTTTTTCGGTTGTCGTGTAATGAAGTTGGGTGTCATTCAATGTCTTGGATGCATAAAAAATCACAGCGGGTTTATTGTCCACCTGTTGTCCCAAAACAGCCCCAACGGTGAAGTCGGATGCATCACACATTAATTCAAACGGCTTGGTCCAATCCAGTATTTGCACAACCGGTGCAGAAATCAGTTTTTCCTTAAGCACGTTGAACGCATGTAGACATTTTTCATTAAAGTCAAAAACAACATCCTTTTCTAACAACTCGGATAATGGCTTAGCGATTTTTGAAAAATCTTTTATGAAGCGGCGATAGAAACCAGCGTGACCTAGGAAGCTCCTCACCCCTTTAACCGAATTCGGTGGGGGCAATTTAGAAATCACTTCGATTTTCACCGAGTCTACCTCCAACCCCTTGCTAGACACCTTATGCCCTAGCACTATTCCTTCGCTTACCATCATGTGGCATTTCTCCCAATTGAGGGCCAAATGTGTATCCTCACAACGTTGCAAAAGCTTGTCCAAATTATATAAGCACTCGTCAAAGGATGCTCCATAGACGGAGAAATCGTCCATAAAAACCTCCAAGCAGCGTTCAACCATATCAGAAAAGATGGCGAGCATGCAACGTTGAAAGGTTGCCGGTGCATTACATAGCCCAAAAGGCATACGGCGGTACGCAAACGTTCCATAAGGACAAGTGAAGGTGGACTTCTCTTGGTCCTTAGGATCAATCGAAATCTGATTGTACCCCGAATAACCATCCAGAAAACAAAAATGCGATCGGCCGGCTAAACGCTCTAAAATATGATCAATAAACAGGAGAGGGAAATGATCCTGAAGCGTAGCGGCATTCAACCGACGGTAATCTATGCAAACACGCCACCCGGTTACCAAGCGGGTAGTGACAGGTTCATTTAGTAGATTATGGGTAATAGTGATTCCCCCCTTTTTAGGGACTACCTGCGTAGGACTCACCCACTTCGAGTCAGAAATAGCATAGATGATACCTGCAGAAAGGAGTTTAATCACCTCCTTCTTGACAACCTCCATCATGCTAGGATTTAGTCGACGTTGTGGTTGAATCACCGGCTTGGCTCCCTCCTCGAGCCGAATCTTGTGTTGGCACAATGTAGGGGAGATCCCCTTGATATCTGCCACCGACCACCCGAATGCACCTTGGTGGTTCTTCAACACGATCAGTAACTGGTCCTCCTCTTTGGCACTCAGATAAGCCGATATAATCACAGGCAACTTTTCTTCCTTAGCTAGAAATGCGTACTTCAAGTGCGGTGGCAACGACTTCAACTCCAAATCGGGCGGGCTGATTAAGGATGACTGAAGCGGTGGTGGGAGTTCGTCAAGGTCTTCATAGTACCTAGCATAGAAGCACGGCAGCATCTGAAGCATCTTGGCACACTCTTGCAGTGACTTTCTTCTCATCTAATCATGTGTGATATTGACCAAACAGGCTTCAAGTGGTAATTCTGGATAAGCGTCAAAAACTGAACTCGCTATAGCCTCATCTTCAGTAGATGGGGGGATGTCCTCCTCTTCAACGTTAGGAAAACCCACAGCTTTTCTAAGGGACACAACCTTGGTCTGCTCCATGATGTCTACAGCCAATGTCCCTCTTTCCACCTTAGTCATTACATGAGCCATATCTAAAAATGGCTTCCCTAGACAAAGTGAGATATTGTGATCAAAATGCTTTACCATGTGGCACTTCTCCTTGTCTTTAGATGACGTGGTACTAGAAGGCATGACCATCTCGAAGCGATCATCAGAGATGCCCAAGGTCAAACGACCTCTCCCCATCTCAAGTATCATGTCAGCTGTAGCTCGGAAGGGTCGTCCGAGTAGTAGCTCATTGCCTTGTTCATCTTGCATCTCCATTACGACAAAATCTATTAGAAATACAAAACGATCTACCTTCACCAACACATCTTCACATATACCATATGGCTTCACCAAAAAATTGTCTGCCAGTTGGATTGTCATGTTGCTCGGCCTTGACTCTTTTAATCCCAGTTTCTTGAATGTAGAAAGGGGCATCAAGTTTATGCTTGCCCCGGAATCACATAGCGCTTCACCAAACTTCACCTTTCCAATGTAACATGAGATGTTGAAGCAGCCCGAATCCTGCCTCTTTGGTGGCAATGTGCCCATGATGAAGGCACTCACCTGCTCTTTAAGCACCACAACCTCCGTGTCTGGGATTTTCCTCTTTTTAGTAATGATATCTTTCAAAAACTTACCGTAGGAGGGGATTTTCTCTATGGCTTCCAATAATGGGATGTTGACGGAGAGCTTTCTGAAACTGTCTAGAAACTTTTTAAACTGGGCATCCACTTTCCTTGCTTTTGCACTATTCAGATAAGGGATCAGGACAGCATGTGCCCTTTGATGCGGGGCACATATGGTGTCCTTTTCTGCGTCTCCTCCTCATCTACAATAGGATACTCAGTAGCATCCGTTGCTATATCCTCAACTGGTTCTGTGACCGGTATTGGCAGCTCCTCAGTGGCCTCACCTTCGATTTCTTCTTGGGGTTTTCTTGGTTCATCGGCACTGGGGTTTAAAAGATTCTTGCCACTCCTTAGTAAGATGGCCTTCGCCTGTTGGTTTCCTCCTGGAATATTCGTGTTGCCCGGAAAACCTTGATGCGCTGGCTTCTTTAGATTGGCTATCTCAGCTGCCATTTGTGCCATGGATGTCTCTATTGTCCTCATCTGAGCCCCATGGCTCTACAGTGTCTGACCGAACAGATTCATAAATTCCCCCTGTTGCTTTATCTTCTGGCCAAAAGTAGTCATTAATTCTTGGTTTTGCTTTATTACTTGGTTGAGCAACTCCGTGCTCTTGTCCTCCGCTACCGGCTGGGGTTTTGCATCGGGATCCTGTAAGAAGTTGTTTGGATCCTTCCAGGAGAACTTCTTGTCCTTCCTCCATGAGTAATCGTTATTTCTGTAGCCTTGCTGCTGCCGCATGAATTTGACTTGAGCCTCATCCTCGAACTCAATATATTCCTTCGCAAGCAGTTTATTCACGAGAAGGTCCATCTTCTCATTCAGCTCCTTTATGGCCTTTGACTCCCCTGCAACTCGTACGTGCTCAACGACGTCCCTATCGCCCCAAGATTGCTTCTTGGTCATGTTCTTAAGGATTTCCCAACACCTCTGATCTATGTTGTTCAAGAAGAATCTTGAGCCTGCGGAATCTAGGTTACTTCTATCATGCTCGGAGAGAGAAAAATAGAAGATTTTCACCTGTGTTTCCTTGTCAAGCCCGTGATGCGGGCACCGCCTAAGCATGATCTGAAACCTTTCCCAGGTCTCAGAGTAGGTCTCTCCTACTTTCTGAGTGAAATTGTGGATCTTCCTAATCATGTCGTTGGTCTTCTCGGGCGAGAAGAACCTTTCAAAGAAAACCCCCACCATGTGGTTCCAGGATTCCACATATTCATTGTCCAGATTGTGCAAGCACTCTCGTGCATTCCCTGCTAGAGAACTCGGGAACAACTTTAGGTAGAGGGCATCCTGCGGGAACCTGTCAATTTTGACCATGTCGCAATTCTCCACGAATTGGCTTATATGCGTGACTGGGTCTTCGTTCTTGAGCCCATGGAATGCATTCGACTTAACCAAGTTGATTAACGCAGGATCAATCTTGTATGTCAGAATATTGATCGCCTGCTTCTTGATCGGCCCCTTTGAAGTAGATGAAGAAGACACCTTGATCTTCTCCCATATTGTCTGTGGCTCTGCCATTTCTTCTTGTTCAAATTCAGAATCTATTTCTTCCAAGTAGTCTTGATTGTAATCCTCCTCGTCTTCCGGTCCCGGCAATGGAACCTCTGGTGCCTGTTGCGTGTAGTCGGTGCTACGCGTCTGCACCATGCACAGTACCTGCAAAGTGAAAATTTAAGTTCAGTAATGTGCTTGACGATTAAAAAAATTAGAAAATAGACTATGAAATTTTTTTTTTGAAATGATAAAAAAAATAAAAATGTGGCCTAGAGTGGCCGCTTGCAGCACTCGTAGTGCCGACAATTGCCGTGTCCCCGACAACGGCGCCAAAAACTTGACACGCTTTTTACGTGCGTAGAAACGCAAGTGTACGCGTCACTGTAATATAGGCCTTGTGAGGCCCGAGTCGAACTCAGGGACACTGAATTATCGGAGACTACTACTAACTACGCGCAATCAGTTAGACCGATTAAAAAGTTGGAAGTTGTTATAAAATTAAAAGAAAATGAAATAAAACAAAACAAAGCAATCAATTAAATGTTTAGTTTAATCAATTCAAGATGATATCTTTAGGATTGCGGTTTCACCACGGGTTTTCATTGTATGAAATTCTAGATAGTCACTCAGATTTATCTCTCTATCCGGGTAGTGGCCTGAAATCAGAATTGCCCACTGTCGTGGTACAATTCACTACCTATGTCTAAGTCGGTTCCACCATCGTAGTAACCTATACCCTATACTAGGTGCATTAGAATCAATCTCTCGGTATCCACCATTAACCTTACACCGCCTTGTTCAAGGGATTTGTCAATTAATGTGAATTTCGTCTCTTTTCAACCATTAATTCTTTTTTCAGAGTAATTAAGGGCATTAGATTATCATTATGGTGATCAAGCATAACAATATAATTAAGAAAATGAAATTATACCACGGATTTAAGAGATAATTGATGAATTACTATGATAAAATTGTCATACAATGCTTCCCCGGGCTACTCCCAGACCTAAAGATAAAGGGGATTTTTCCCGCATGTTCATCTCAAAGAAAAACATGGTAGAGAAAAGGGGAAACATGGGAAAATGTGATTGAGTGGTGAAACCCCTGAACGGAGAGAATCCAAGAACTCCTTGGTGTAGAATATGCGTTCTCCCGCCTTTCGGTGGTGGAAAACGTCTTCTTCGGCGTCCGGAACGACTGGGGCGTGCTACTGGGCTCCGTTTTTCTCTCCACACCTTCTCAGGACGTGTGCAGCGGCTAATGACGTGCTAGATTGCTCTTGGACGCCGTCATTAGGTATAATCATCGAGTTAGGTCGCCAAAATATCACAGTCATCAGATTTAGATCGATCTGAAGCAAACTTGTATCTGACGGTGTCCATACCATCGACGCGGGTCGATGGTATCGACCTTGTGCGGTATCAGCTGATCTTCTTTTCTTTTCATTGTTGCAACTGATGCTGACTCGATACCATCGACGAGGGTCGATGGTATCGACAACCTGAGGTGACGGTCATGTCTTTTTGTGTCTCTATAGCTCCACTTGTCGATGGTATCGACATATGCATCAATAGTATCGACTCTCTTCTCGCCAGCAACCTGATGGTACCATCGACTCTCATGTTGCTAGTATCGAGTTTCTTTTGCTCCTTGTGGCTGGCAACCTGTGGTCGTGTCAATGGTATCGACCACTGTCGATGGTATCGACAGCAGCAAATACTTGTTTTTCCTGAAATTACAACACGAAACCACATAAGCCGAAACAAAACATATTATTGTAATAATTTATGCTCAAAATACTAAAATAAAGGAGATTTGACATAGAGAAGGATCATAGACCAAAGTAGATGAATTATGAAATATTAACCACCAAAATGACTAATAAATGCATAAAACTCAAATAAAACAAGTCTATAAATGCGACTCAAAATCACTGCATCACTTGTTCAACTAGTTTAACAATCAAGCAACCCCTTTTAAACCCTTCAACCCCAGACTCTGCATTAGGAAGGTAGACAACGCTAACCTAGCTCTAGTGCCCCCTCTGTCCCTATGGATCAACCCCTACTCTTTCCTATCACCTATACTACAATAGTACCCCGTGCGATTGTGGGTAACCTATTTAGTTTTGTGATCGCATTTTGTTAGGGTTTATATAAATTTTGAGAGATCACGTGTGTTTGAGTCCCGTGGAGTGCATCTAGTCACCCCTTGTTGGCTAGTGTGTACATGGAGCTTGAAGTAGAAGCCTCCTTCTTCACCTCCTAGCCGCTTGGGGATGTCCTCTCTCCTCCAATGGTGCAGATGGGCATCAGAATATGGGGGATTATGGAAGAAAACCTAGAAATCTAGGTTTCCAAGGTGGAAATGAGGTGGAAATGGTGGATGGAGAGCGTAAATGCAAGTAGGATGCAATGAATGCTCAAGGGGTGGGTGGAGAGGAGTAATGGAAGCTTACCCTAGTGCTTCCACCACCACCAATATATACATGGGTGGCAGCCACAACACTAGGTTAGTTGCCATTACATAAAGCATGGTGCGCCCCCGCCAATGGCGTTACACACCACTCAATTGAAGTTTGAATGGATGCAACTCAGTGGACGGAGGCACATGAGTGGATTCACTTTCAAAATTTATAAAGACATAAACTTAAACACACCTACGTCTACGAAAACACTATCTCGCAAGCGTACAAGGTCGTGTCATAGTATAGGAGGGTGGTAAGTATATGGTCAATCCACAGGGAGAAAAGGAGGCACTAGAGCTAGGTTTGTTTTGCTGGGTTCCTACTATAGAGACTAGGATTAAGGGTTTGAAGGTTGTTTTGATTGTTAAACTAAGTTAAGAAGGAAAGCAATTAAGGACAAGAATAAAATCTAAGTTAATCCTAGACTAGATTATGACTAATTAGGTAGGAAAAGACAAAGCTAGGTATGAAAAGGAAAATTACACTAAGTCGGGCAAGAGAAAAGCAAAAGAGCAAGCACATACCTAAGCTAGCAAGAACAAGGAAAAAATAGGGCAAGAAGCTATCTAAGCAAGAAAAAAGCTAACTAATCTAAAACTAGCTAAGCAAGATGAAAACTAGTGTTTTAAAGCAATTAATGAAGATGAGGGTTGTTTAGGGGATGCACTTATCAATTAAGTTGGGAGTGACATATGAACATTATGATTCCATTTAGTTTATTCAAACCAAACAATAAGTTAGAGTCTAATGGGTTAACCTAAGCTACTAACTGGCCATGGATATGTTAGGTTGTGTATAGGGGAACTAGCCCCTAAATCTCCCTACTACCCTTGCGAGGCTCAATTGGGTTAGGGATTATGTTTAATTCAATTAGAGTCTAAACAAGCCTAGCTTTCTAGGTTAGATGATCTTAAGATGATTAGGGGATGAGACTAGTAAAGGGGGTGGAAGTGAGGTTTTAGGCCTCCCATCACCCACATTCTAACCTAGAGAAATCTCCATGCTAAACACACCAATTTCATCTAAACTAGCTACTCAGATCTCTCAACTAGGGTTAGGAGAATTGATTATTATGTAGGAAGATGGGTAGCTATCTAGGGATCCAAGAATTGGACATAGGAGAAAATACCAAAATTCACACATATAAGCAATTTTCCTAAATTCCCAATTGATTTCAAGCATAAACCAACAAGCAATTTATGCAGAATGAGATAGAAATAGAACATAATCATTAGAAAATGTAATTACAAAGTTTACATATCATTTTTCCCCAACATGGTATCAAAGTAACATTTTACACCCCAAACAGCCCACCCAAGGGGCCTAGCTACTCAAAACAAAGCAAAATACAAAAATGGAAGAGAAAGAGGAAGGAGTGGCCATGGAGCTTGGTGTAGATGAGTGAATCCTCCTCTCCAACTGTTGCAAGGTCGACCTCCTCCTTCTTGGGTGAAATGGTGTGGAATGATGGTGGGAAGTGGATGGAAGGCTTGGAAATGAGGGTTTTGGTGGTGGAAATGGTGAAATGGAGGTGGAAATGAAGTGGAATGGCTAAGGGGAGAAAATGGGGAGATAGGAGGTGGTGGAAGGTAGCTAAGGGTGGCCAACCTCGACCTACAGCTGCCACCCCCCTATATATAGGTGTGGGGGAAGAAATAGGTCAAGTAGGGGTAGATTGGGTATTGCAGTGGCAAAAGTAGCTAGGTTTTGTGAGTAACACGGCTGTAGTGGGTAGAGGTGAGCACGGTCATGATGGGGTAGAATGATCATGGGAATTAAAATGGTCAAAAATGTGGGACATGTCTCGGAGAAAACGTTATTAACAATGCGAAAGTGATTAATTAGCAGCGGAATTACTGAAAATCACTAAAAATTAAAAAAAAATTATAAAGAGATCCACAAACTGTAAAACTCTTTCATAAGGAAACATGATAAGTTATTTACAAGCTGATACATCAACACATCTCTGTATCATCACATCTCGAGGGTTACAAGCATCAACTACCATGTTAACTGTACAAGGCAAGATACAAAAACTCGAGGCATTACGCCAAAAATCTCAGATCTATATTAAACCATCTACTGACTCCTAGGACCTGAGAGTACAGAGACGGCGCATAGGACTTTCTATATACAAGACCTAACAGATAGTGACTCCACCTGTGGATCACTACTGCCCTTGATGTTCTTGCTGCTGTTGTTGCTGTTGCTCACCCACTGATGGGTTCCTCCTTCCTCGGCGTCTACCTAAAAAGTTGAATTCCACAGGGGTGAGACAATTGAATAATTGTCCCAGCGAGAGTTATAACTCTTCTCCAGAAGCATTTTTATTGCAAATAATTGAATAACATTAAGCAGTAGGATTATAATTATTTAACAGCAGGCAATTAATTGAATAGACTAAGTAGAGCAGTATTCTCTAAGCAATCATTTCAATTATAACTTGATTGAATGACAAGACATATCAATAAGGAATATGAAGAACATGTATACTAGTTATTCAACTAGAATATTATAAACAATGTATCATCAATCATTGTTTCTCATAGTTCAACCTAAGCAATTATGCTATACAACTGAATACATTTTTCAAACATATTTATGCCCTAAGGAGATGAGGTATACCGCTCATACTCCAACCGACCATTACAAAATCACAATTGGTACCATACATAGGTCATCAGAAGAGCCAGATTTCTATGACCTCATCTTCCTCAGTCAGTGTGAGGTACAACATGCAGGACATCTTGTGTCTCTACTTAAATAGCTTTCCAGGGTATTCTGGCAAATTCACTATTAGAGTTATAGTGGCATGTTGTACTCTCTTCGCCATCGAGGGATTTCTTATTTATCTCACATCAATGCAGCATTATCAACATCATCGGGAGATTAGTGATACATCATCCTGGCATATACATATAATGAAGGATTGAGAGATTAAATGTACATCTCACATCAATTCCCTCATTAGAGTGTAAGGATATTCGTATCCATAACCCCCACATACTCAAAAGTATGCTCTCCAGGAGTTCCCTTAGGAAAACATGTTTCACCATCATTTAACTTCTGGCAATGATGGATCTATGGTCAGGGCTCTACATGATATCATTATACTTGATTATTTAAGTACATTATGGCATTCTTTTAGCATCAGGCATGTTTTCAAGCATAAACCAGTAACACAATTTCTATAAAGAAAGAGTACTAATTATATCAAGTTCATTTCACATCTAGTTAACATTGGGATATCAATCCCTAACCATCTCATCATTGTGATTCAGGAATATGGGTGTTCAAACCCTTAGATCATCAAACACTTGTTACCAAGTAACATATTGCCATCAAGTCATTTAACAATATGAACATGATTGTTGTGATACAGATATTTCTCATGGCTCATACAGCCTATCAGTCTCATTTGTTACCTCTCACTAGGCAACATAGCATATCATTTCTTCCAAAGCTTATAAAGTGCTTTTAGTGAATATTGCATGATAGCTCTTACCTGGCTATGCTCACTATTTCATAAAAACCTGCATGATTAATATAAATGATAACAAGCACATATTTCTACATCAGCACAATGTAAAATAATGATAGCATCACTATTGGTTAAGGTTTACTTGCAAATTAACTCCAAGTCAAGTATAGAGCACCACGGCCGTGCAGCCAAGAACGGCCTTGCAAGGGGAAGCTACCACGACCGTGCTACCTTGCACGGTCGTGCTACAGAAGATCACCACGACCGTTTTACTCATATAAAATCAATACTTCAAACCGGTTAGGGTTTACTATTCATATCACATCACTCAAGGTTAGAGTTCTTATTTAGCATACTCTGAATTAGGATTTACTATACTCATCACATTACCCTGAGTTAGGGTTTACTATTCATATTAAGTTATCCTTGATTAGGGTTATTATTAATATTTCCCCATTAGGGTTTACGATTCACCCTAAGTAGGAAAGATCAACAAAGTACCTTTCATTTAAGGGTTACCATGTCATCATCATGAATTAGGATTATATCATCATCATATATTAGGGATACTCCCATTATTGCCCTCAATTAGGGTTATGATTCATTAGATGTCATAATTAGGGTTTCATGATCTCACTATCATGGATCATACCCTAATTAGGTATCCATCCATATTGGGAGTTCATTACTTGGTTAATCATTCATATAAGAAGTCTTCTCTCCCCTCTTTCTATTAGTTGATGTTTGCATCACCCTTGATTAGACTAAGTCAATTCAACATTGACATCATAGGTTATCTCATTTCTATTGTGGTCATTAAGACTTACTTATTCAAAGGGTATTAGCCATTTTATCCCATCAAGGGTACCATTATTATCATCATCATTGATTACATCATATATTAATCAACTAATTACTTGGTCCTTTAACCACTTTAAGTATTCATGAGGTTTAAGTTAATCAACCACTAAACCATGTTGACCACTAAGGCATCAAGCGATCTTAACCTTTTTAGACCTCAAACAGTCTTGTACACTAAACCTCCAAACGGTCTTGGACTGCCCTTGAAACCATTTGGTGGTGAAGACCGTTTGGTCATGTTGACTTTTGAAACTGTTTGGTAAAGTGCACACTCAATACCATTTGCCCAAGATGGGGTGAAGACCGTTTGGTCAAGTTTGACTTTGAAACCGCATGGGCACAACCGACCTTGAAACCACATGAGCACAAACGGTTTGGGATCATTTGGTCCCAAACGGTCTTGAGACCGTTTGGACCCAAACGGTCTTGAGACCATTTGGTCCAAACCACCACAAAATTGCAACGACCAAAAAGTGTCTCAACCACTTCAATTGAGTTAGGGTTTCCAATGTTGAACCCCTCAATTAATCATGCACTTGTTAGCCACTCATCAATTGAGTCAATTAGGTCAACCCTCAACTGATTTGACACTCAATTGACCCTCAATTGATCATCAATTAGGGCTTGGATCAATTGGATTAGGGTTTGAAATCGACGACCCTTCAACATACTTCAATGTGAGTCTAATTGATTTGAAACCATTGAACCATCATTCAATTTGATCATGACCTGACCCAAAATGGTCTTGGGATCATTTGGATGACCTCCAAATGGTCTTGAGACCGTTTTCTCAAGTCAACATCAAAAACCAACTCAACCAATTAAGGTTTGATTCATTAGATTGATCACTAGGTCAACAATCAATTACACTTCAACTAGTTACCTTTAAATCTTCAACCACTTGACCATAGTCAACCCTAGACCTCCAAACGGTCTTGGGTGACCCCTAAACGGTCTTGGGATCATTTGGATATCCTCCAAATGGTCTTGAGACCGTTTGCCCATTATTTTATCAAAAACCAAGTCATTCAATTAGGGTTTGGATCCTAGGTTTAGTCACCAAATCAGCAATCAATTACTCATCAACTTGATATCATTGGATCCTTAATTGGTCAACCATGCTTAACCCTAGACCTCCAAACGGTCTTGAGACCATTTGGGTGATCCCCAAATGGTTTTGAAACCATTTGGGTCACTCAACCCAAACATCAACTTAATTCAATTATTGAAATCAGCAACTGACCCGATTAGGGTTTAGATGGTTAATGGGCCTTTGATTGGTGAACCACTTGGAATTAATTGATGATTTTTGGTAGGTAATTAGTATACATTATTCTTAACAGACCCCCAAATGGTCAACACCTGGTCAATGCTCCCAAACGGTCTTGGACCGTTTGCTTCCATGCGTTCATGTGAAACTGTTTGCATTCAAACGGTTTGAAACCGTTTACTCCAAACGGTTTGGCAAACCGTTTGAGAAAAGTTGGGAGACCGTTTGCTAAAGTAGATTTTTAGATAAACATAGAAATTAACATCATCATCTTCTACCTCAAGAACAGAGGCTGTTCTTCACGGAAATGATAGCAAGAACATACAAAGGTATCTAAAGAAAAAGTATAAGCAACGATTTTAGGACAGAAGGATGCATTAACAAAGCTTAAGGGTTAGAGTTATAAAACCCGCCTCTAGGACTGATCTAGAGCTAAAAGATTCATATCTTTAATGGTGGATGAAGCTCCAGTAGTTGTCCAAGCTTCATTCTTCAATTTTTGGATGAACAAGGTGGCCAGAAAAGGAAATTGTCTGAAGAAAACCATAAACCAAACCTTGCTTTAGGGTTTTCCCCCAAGAATCCGAGGTAGAAGATGCCCAAGACTTACCTATAGGTTGATCGTCCTCCCTCTTCTCAAGAGCTCTTCCTTGGTCGGTCTAAGAAAGTTTGAGAAGAAGGAAACTAAGGAAACAGTTGTTATGTGTTTTTGGGTAGGATATACATAATAGATTTGTATATGGGTTTATAGGGAAAATGGAAAAAGAAGATTATTTCCTTTTATCTCTCAAATATATCCACCAAGTCCCCCTCCACTTATTGGCTACGTGGCCACCTTCTAAAACCTTGCAAGGCTTCTCAATTATCCATGGTTTCAAGGAAAAGACTAAGCATCTAAAAGAGTTATGTGTTAATATCCATCCTTTTCTTGGATATTGCTTTATTTAATATTAGTGTGAGTAGTTTCCACTTCTACCAAAATCATTCAAATGAGGCGCCCTTCTCATTTTCTTTGCTCTATGTGATGCCAAGAAACATGAAAGATCCTCTAGAGGGTATATTTTTACATGTTCGACCCTAGGTTTTGGGTAATTTGTACATTACACTAGAACTAGGTTTTAATGCACAAGGATTGCTCTACAAGCTATATCTTGGTGCTCAAGATTGTGAAATCCATATCACCACATCATATTTATTCTTATGATGTCTCAACATCATAGGAACATCTTAACATGTGCCAATTGCAAATAAACCCCTCAACTTGGGTAATTTGCACTTTAGCCCATTATTAACAAAACAATGTTTCAACGTTATGCAAAAAGGTCTGAAATTGAAATATAAGTTCCTCAAAAGCCTTAATTACATTTCATAGGATAAACACAAGCATATAATCACTTATTTAAGCAAAACACCTAGGGTTAGTACATAACCCAGGTTAGGGATGTTACAAATTATCCACCCCTTACAAGGATTTCGTCCCTGAAATCATTACAAAAACATATTAAGAGAAAAGAGTAGGGTATTTCCTCCTCATCTCTTCCTCTAGTTCCCACATGGATTCTTCAACACCACGATGATTCCAGAGGACTTTCACAAGACTTATGTCTTTCTTTTTCATCTTTTTAATTCTCTTGTCAAGGATCAACACAGGTCCTTTGATGGAGTTTTGCAACGCCACTAAAAATCCTAGAGATGATGAATCCCTAGGTTTAGCCTTGCTTGTACTATGGTATGATCTCCACCCACGTGTACTGAAACACGAAGAAGTCTTATCGTAGTATAGTTTAAGGGTCGGATCCACGGGACAACGGTCTTTCTTAGAGTTTAACAAGATGGAAAACATTTTAGTCGTACTTAACTACTTAACAGTTGATATTTAGATCGAAAGTTTGATTTGGTTGTTTAAGCTAGGTGCGAGGAAAGTAAAAGCAAGGAAGTGGAAATTAAGGTTGTAAACAATGATTAAAAACCACTAGGATGTTATCAGGTTTCACGCCACTACACATGGATCAAAACATGCAACATAATAAAACAACCTGCAAAGAGAGTCTAATCAATTAGTATCTTGTAGACTTAGTTTCCTTTCGGATAACTAACTACGAGAAGTGTGGAGTATTGCAACGCCAGCCATCCCATAATGAATGGTCACTTGCTTTGCATTACTCCTTCATAAAGTGTGTTCCTCGACCTTACCAAGGTTGCACTTTCGTACCTCAACTGATTCCATTTCATAGTGTGAAAGTGCAACGATGGGAGTGAGTTTACTCCACTCATGAAAGCACTCCTAGATACCGAGACAGACATATGGTGACTACATACATCCAAAACCAACATTCAATCGATATTCAGAGCTAAGAGTACAAACGTAGACAATTCATACCGATAGACAATAGGTAACACAAGTTGATGATCAAGCAACAAGCATTCATTAAACGATTGATGTTGAACCGAAAAGAAGAGTATCTCTATTGCAAACGGTTGAATTACATTGCATGGAATGAAAACATGGGTAGCGGGGCTAATCCCCACACCCTAGTGAATGGGACTACTCGCTCATATCAAAAACAAAGAAGGAGGTAAGAAGAGAGAGAAGGAACGTCATCTCCACGGAGGAGGGAAGGTTGAACCCTTGGTGAAGAGAGCAACGATCTTCGCACTTCGTGGCTTCTTTGATGATAGATCTTCTCTTCCCACCTTCTTTGTTGTTGAGAGAGAAGGTAGCCTGATGATGGAATGTGGATCTCAAACTGGCAGCCTTGGGGTGATGGATGAAGTATGGAAATGCTCTGGAACTGGAGAGGCAGCCTTTGGGCGTCTGAGAGTTCTCTCTCTCATGAGGACCCCTTTGGGTCATATTTATAGGTTTAAGTGGAGCCCAAATAGTCTAGAACCTGTTTGGGTGCTGAACTCATTTGGGCGCTGAACTCGTTTGGGTGTTGAACCCGTTTGGTTATTGAACCCGTTTGGGTGCTGAACCCGTTTGGGTGCTGAACTCGTTTGGGCGCTGAACCCGTTTGGTTGCTGAACCCGTTTGGGCGCTGAACCCGTTTGGGCGCTGAACCCGTTTGGGCGCTGAACTCGTTTGGGCGCTGAACCCATTTGGGCGCTGAACTCGTTTGGGCGCTGAACCCGTTTGGTTGCTGAACCCGTTTGGGTGCTGAACCCGTTTGGTTGTTGAACCCGTTTGGGCGCTGAACCCGTTTGGGTTTGAACGGTCTTGGGACCGTTTGGGCTTGAACGGTCTTGTAATTTTTTTTTGTATTTTTCTACAAGGATAAAGAAGAGAAAAGTTAATCTATTGATGTGTCAGCAATAAGGTAAAGAGTTAATGATTCGATCTAATTTATCTAAGAAAGAGTATGAAAAACAAGGGAAAACCAACAAAATAACATCACAAAGTGAGAGGTTATCACCCCCCTAACTTAGAGTCTAGCTTGTCCTCAAGTTAGATAGAGCTAAGGCATGCAGTGGCGAGGCGATTTTATTTAGTTAGGGTTTCCATACTCTTTTTTCAATTCTCAACCTGAGTTCTCCTCAAATCATATCAGATCTTATTGCTTGCCTTGACTCTTTCAGGTTTTTGAGAGATGCATGGGTCTCAGGTTCCTTCCGTATCTCGTAGCTTGCATTGGGACCACTTTTATTTTGTGCATGTTGTTGACTCTAATCAGCTTTATACCTCTCTGAAGAACCTATCGGTAACTAGAGTGGGTATGAGGGTTGGCTAAAGGTTTAAAGTGTAACTCTCCCTTTTTGTGGGAGAGGGCTTATCTATGCTTGTAGAGACTCACTACCAGGCACGACACATCTGCCTTCATGAGGGCAGCTGAATGTACCGGCCGGGTGAGCTCTTTATCAGCCTTTTCTTATATTTGGAGACCTTAGGATCCCACTACCGGGCACGACACATCTGCCTTCATGAGGGCAGCTGAATGTACCGGCCGGGTGAGACCTTTATTAGCTCTTCTTATAAGTCCTTATGCATGGCACAACTCTCATGTTTTTATTCAACACTCTGGCTTTTATTCGAAAAACTCACATGCTTGGGATTTGGGGATTATTTTGGAATTTATTTTGGGCGGCCAAGCCTCTTTTATTTGAAGAGAGAAAAGTTGTTCGTAGAGTTTTTCAACATGCACTTATTGTGTGGTCCTCTTGAAAGACTTCTTAATTCGGAAGGTGCCTGATACCCCTCTCGTCCTTGAGAGCTCAGCTTATTTCTGCCTTGATATTGACCTGTGGAGAGTCAGATATAGAAGTGAAACAAAAGCATAAAAACCAAAAGTGAAGGTGATTTATTAATTCGCCATTACACGCCTATATGCTAATCATATTATTGCTTTTTGAAGACAAATTGGATTCTAAGTTAGATGAGGATGTCCTTTCAAAAAGGAGTGTTATTTATTATGCACAAGATTTATTTTAACTGGGATAGTACTAAAAAGAAAGGCTAAATGTAAAGATAAAAGGAAAAGAAAAGTGAGTTTTGTTCAGCGGAAAAAAAGTATGAAAGAAAGAGAGAGTAGAGGGAAAATTGTACCTCGCCCTTGTCAAATGTACTCCCCCCCAACTTATCCTTCACTCTGTCCTCAGAGTGTCAGAGTGATAGGTTGAGAAGTGTATTGACAAGGACATTTAGGCTTCTGTGAGTTCTTTATTTGCCCCATGAGTTCTGAGTAGATTGGCTGCGAACTTTCCACGGAGAGCGTGGTAATCCACGGCTGTCATATCCTCTACTGGTTTGTGAATGGCCACGATGGTGTACATCCAGAAGAGGGTGTGGAAGCCGCAGTCATTGGATTCGCGAATTTGCTGGGGGAACTTGTGGCTGAAGGTTGGGGGTTTGAAGTGTTCTTTACCATAAGCCCGTGTGTGCTGGCTTAAGAGATCGTGTAGTTTGTCGGCACACTCCTTTGCTACTTCCTCCGTTGGCGTCCTTGGTGCCGTAGTATACTCTTTCTGGTCTGGATCATACTGACTGTTGGAACTGTTATAAATTGTTGTTGTTCCGTCGTGTAGGTTGGTTTCTAGTAGCATCCAGTGCTCTTGATGAAGGAAAGGAAGCATGATGAATTTCGGAGTTGTGTGTTGGAGGTAAGATATGAGTGTCACCAGCGTTCCGAAATTCTTCAGACCTAAGAGATCGTCCTTCATGTAAGCAGACGCCATGTAGACCATGTGATGATTTCGGCCGAGTAAGTATTGATAAGCGGTCATCACACTTACGGACATAGAACCTTTGATTTGTACGGTCTCTCGGAGGTTATCTGCCATAACCAAAATGTCTCCATATAGAAAGACAAGATCCTCTTTTTCGGCATGTAGTCGTGACATGATAAGCCGAAGCTCATTGTCGGAGAGAGTCTTGCAAGCCTCAAGATCAAAATTTGGAAAAGTTGGTTCAATGGTAGATAGGGGCACCTTTTGTGATGGAGATCTCTTAATGGGTGCCCCAGTTAACAACTCTATGTCACCCTTGTCTGGAGCTAGGTCAAAGTTGTAAGGGTCCCATTGACTGGTCTCGGGGACCGTGGTTGGTTGTTTTTCTTTCTCCAACTCCGCCAAAGTTTGTCTGTAAGGTTTCTTCTGCAGACGTTGGATTGCCAAAAAAAGGTAGCGAGGGATGTCATCTGGTGCCATTATAGGATCGTTAAAGAACCGTCTATCACAGATGAGTTCCATGGCATAACGCCCTCGCAGAGAGTGAAAATCTTCGTTGATGAGGTCTGTGAAAGGGACTTGTTGATTTAGCGCTAGTATGTGTCGAATGACGTAAAAAGTGTTGTCCCCGAAGCCTTCAGCAGCTTGGGCCTATGGGTTGATTATCCGGAACCAGGGTTGGCTCCAACCCTGGAGGAGAGACGGGCATGCGGCCCAGATGAGTTTAAGAAGCCGGAAAGGGATGCATCTTGTCTCCCTGGCTTCAATTCCAACGAAGTTAATTATACCGGCTCTTAGATCACTGGCGCAGAAATTGTACACCTTGGCGTCGCGGGTGACAGTGTCCACAATCATAAGCAACCAGTGACTAGAAACTTGGAAAGGGACGGTTATATATCTAGCTTTTCGTGCGATCCCCCTGTGCAACCTCTTAATGGATTTGTGTTGTAGTTCTTTGTACAGTAAGCACAAAGTCAGAGCAGGTGAGGCATTGAGAACTGGTTGCTGTCGCTTGGAGCTCCTGTAGATCTCGATAGAGTTGGCAAGGAGAGTACGGAAGATCGCCATCTTCACTGTTGACTGGAATCGAAGGATGGAATGAAAATCTTCATGTGTCAAGTTGCGCTTAGTCTTCGTGTTCTGGTATATGACATCCCCCATTCTTTGGCATCATCTACTATAGTGTTAAGGATGAAGATATCCTGTGCGTCTAGGGTAGAGATGGCCGCCATGTCTAAATCGTGCATTTTGTGAGGTAGAGGTGGCGGGGGAGGTAACATTTCTGGGTTGGGGGCAGAAAGCTGCTCAGGATCGTTCATGTAATGTTGCAGATCTTCATCGTTGTCAGAATTGGAAGGGGTATCTAGCTCTTCGTCAATGTCTAGACATACTCGTTCTGGTTCTTCATGATCTGGGGGAAAGGGCATCGAGGGTTCAGGGGTAGAGGGATGTTGAGATGCTGAGACATGTAGGCTGGTGCTGGCTCCCAGAATGCATTGTTCGAACTCGGCAAAAGCTACTTCTTTCGCAGCCTCCCCCAAAGATCCCAAGGCAGAATAGTTTAGGAATTGGTCCCCATAAGATATTGTAACGTGCTCATTGTGAGCAGGTGATTTGGGATCTTTATCATCGTCATGGTGATCCTGCTGTTGTTTTGGTTCTGTTCCTTGGCTGGGACCCTCCCCAGCATCATCTGGTTTATCAGAATCATCACTTAAGGAGGTACTATTGTTGGAGTCAGCCGAAGAATCATAATCTTCATCTTCCTCGTCTTCATCTGCCGCTGATTTATCAGTTGTTTTCTTTTGTGCTTTCTTCTTGCACTGACAATGGATGGATTGAAGCTCGTCGTAAGCCACTTGTATGTGCTCGTGTGTTTCGAGCAGTGCGTCGTGGGTTTCTTTTAAATCAGAATAACGTGCTTCAGCCGAGAGGAGTCGTGCGGTGAGGTCAGTTACTTGGGCTCTTAGTTGAGTAAGCTCATTGTTTGATGACTCCTCTTGGTGATTGTGTAGGTGTGTGAGGCTGATGCTGATATTGTCCAAGCACGTGCTGAAAGCTTCTTGTTGCTGCTTGAGCTCGCAGAGGGTCTCAGGCAGAGGTTGAGTCTGCATTGAGATCCTCTCGACTTGTTGTGCCATCGCCTTGTGCTGGCTTTGGACTCAAAGGACCAGCTCGGGCAAGGTTTTGTAGTGGCTGTCGACGTGATCAACTTTCTTAGCCACTAAATCTTGTCATTGCTGGAATTCTTGGAGGATGCTTGGCATGGCGTGGTTTTGCTCATCGATCTTGGCGACCTGTTTTTTTAAACCCTGAACACATGAAAAAATAGAATTTAATATGTTAGAAGGGTCGGTGAGGAGGTTTCGGATGGTGTCAAATTGCCGACCGAATTCCTCACCGACGTTAGTGAAAGGGACCCCAGTAAGAGAAGGGTGGGGCGGCTGGGGTCAGGGTGGAATGGTGGTGGTAGTGTCATGCGGAAAGGACACTGTTGATGGTCCCGCGAACGGCGTAGTGACTGTGGAAGGGGTCACTAGAGGTGTCGGGGCGGCGGCGGATGGCATACCTGGAGAGAAAAGTGAGTCCGGTAATGTCGATGGAAAGTCTGTTGAGGTGAAAGAAGTGAATTCTGGCATTGTAACGGAAAATGGGATGCCCGAAGGGAAGAAGGGTGATGTGGAAAAAGGTGGGAGAGTGGTTGATTGTGGAAAAATGGAGGATGGTGGGGTGGTGGTTGGTGTGGTGGAAGATGGTGGGGTGGTGGTTGTTGGGATGGTGGATGGTGGAGTGGTGGTATCGAGATCCACATTTAGACTCATGATGAAAGAGTTTAGTGATGATGTTGTAATTTGTTCCTCTGGGAGGGTGGTTTCTGTTTCAGGGTGGGGTTTGGATGTTGGTGTCCCCGACAGCTCTTGTTCCTTCAAAAGCCTTCTAGAAGGTCGTTTTGCAGGAATTTTTGTTGTTTTTGCTGCCGGGGCAGTTATACTAAGCTCTGTATGTCCCACTGGTGCTTTCTTTTCGGCGATTGTGACCGAAGACATGAGTTTTGCGATCTCTTCATTGGAGAATAAGAGCTTGTCTTTGTCATAATCAGCAAGATCTGGTAGTGGGAGCAGCGTTTTGAAGGATTTTGCTGTAGGGCAGAAGACGTAGTGTAGCTTGCCATCCTTTTCTTTTATGATGAAGGAGTTCTTTAACGTTTGCTCGTTTGTAAGGATGTCGCCCTTTATTTGTTTGCATCTGGGTAGAAGTCCATCCATCTTAAGGTATTTGATAATTGATGTGATAAGACCACCCATGCATATTTCTTTCCCCAGGGCGTAAGCTGATAGTTTTTGAATTATAAGACGTCCAATGTTGACTGGTAACCCATTTAGGATGGACCAGATAACAAAGAGGTCTGATATGATTACATTTCCTCCTTCTGACCTGGGGAAGAGTGCGCCAGCAAGGATTTTGTGAAGTGTGCGTACTAGACCCGATTGAATATTTGATGCTTTACATGTTTTTGCATCATAAACTGGTAGCCCCGTTAAAGATTTCCAGAAGTTGTGTTTGTTGAACTTGGGGTTGTCTGTGCCAACAGCCTTGGCTTTCTTCAGTTTCTCTTGGTTATCTATAAAGATTTCATTCAGCATATTTTCAGTTATGACCACTTTGTTGTTGAAGATTCTGGTGGATATTCTACGGTCACCACCGTCCTGTGCTTTATCCAAGGTATCCACTGGTTCTTTAGTGAAAAAGGTGAAGAATTCCGTTGTAGGCTCGACGTATGAAGATTCGGTGACGAAGCAAAGTCGAGAGAGGTTGGAATTGTCAAGCAAAGTGAGGATTCTATTGTAGATCCCCATCTTCATAAGTATGCTTGGGCAAACGTACTTTGTCGGTTTTATAGTTTGTTTAATGGATGGGAGGGTATGGATGTAAAGATTTCCTGGTGGTGGTGCAGTGGTGGTGATGGGGGGGAATAGGAACGGTAATGGTGGCAGGGGTGGTGGTGATGGTGGTGGTTGGTTGGAGGGAGGATGGTGGGATGAAATTTGGCAGGATCTGTTCCCTTGCAGTGGCAGGGCGAACCTGCTTCCTTGCCCTCTTCTTTGGTTGTGGTGCTGAAGTGGTTGCTTGAGCCTTCCTTTTCCCCATGGACTATGTGGTAGGGGATTCTGCCTCCGGTGAAGGCTCATATTTTGAGGATTCGTCGGATGAGATTTCTTCGACTTCCTCTTCAGAAGGTTCTTCATCTAAGCAGTGGTTGATGTGTTTTATATCATGCATGACATCGATCAGGTCCACCTCTAGTGGGACCTGTCCAGTCTTTTTATAGTGGTCGACTATTTGTTGAAGGTTCGCCCGTTCAGCTATTAATTCCTCTTTTGTCCAGAAGGGATCATCGGCTGTTCCTGTTGGTTGCTTTGCAGGTGAGGCCATTCTGAAATTTTTTTCAAGAAAGATAAGAGTTAGAGTTCTGAAATTAAACAAGTTTATTAGAATAGAGCAGTATTATTGAGTTTTGGTTGAATTCAAACGGGTTGAAGACCATTTGGTTCCAAACGGGTTGCACACCGTTTGGTTCCAAACAGGTCCTGCGTTCAAACGGGTGCAAACCCGTTTGGTACCAAACGGTTTGGAGACCGTTTGGGGCCAAACGGTTTGGAGACCGTTTGGGGCCAAACGGTCCTGCGTCCAAACGGGTGCAAACCCATTTGGCACCAAATGGTTTGGAGACCGTTTGGGGCCAAACGGTCCTGCGTCCAAACGGGTGCAAACCCGTTTGGCACCAAACGGTTTGGAGACCGTTTGGGGCCAAACGGTCCTGCGTCCAAACGGGTGCAAACCCGTTTGAAGCAGACCATCGGGAAGGCGAAGAGTCGGGCCGTTTGGCGGCGAGGGACGGCGGGAGGGAGACCGAAGAATGAGGGAGAATGAAGAATGAGGGAGAACGAAGAACGCTCGTCGGCGGTGGTGACAGCGACGGCAGCAGTGAGAACCGCGAGAGGCACGCTCTACCTGTTAGCGGATGACGGTGAGGGCAACGTCGGCGGAAGAAGAAGGTTAGGAGGGAAGCAACGATGAGAGAGTAGAGGAACAGTACGTGCAGAAGATGGCAAAGAGTTGGCCGGAGACAAGAACGGTGGTGAGAGACGGAGGTGGTAATGGTATGCTCAAAAAAGCAAAGGTGCTCGCGGGAACTGGAGTGAAACAGTGAAAGCGAGAAGACGAGATTCTAGAAGAGAGAAAGGAGGGTACGGGGAGTTATTTATAGGATTTGGGAGGGGCTTCCTTACAAATTCCCGAAGTCAAACGGGTGCGAGACCATTTGAACTCCAAACGGGTGCGAGACCGTTTGAACTCCATACGGGTGTGAGACCGTTTGAACTCCAAACGGGTGTGAGACCGTTTGGGGAGGTCTAGGTTTTTGATGTTTTTGATTTTTATGTTTATTTTGTTTATGTGGATTTTTTTTATATTTTTCAGGAAAAAAAATTAAGCTAAAAAGAAGAAGAAGATGAAAATAAGGACAAACGAAAAAAAGATGATACTCAGATCTTGGGTTGCCTCCCAAGTAGCGCCTGGTTTTAATGTCGCTGGCTCGACGAAATTCTGCTCTGGCTATGCTGATATTATAGGATCTTGGATCTCTATAGTTTGTCTTGGCAATTTGTCTGCTGGAGTGTAGTATTTCTTTAATCTATGACCGTTGACGGTTCCTTCACCCCCGTTATCATCAAGGATAATAACTGCTCCTGTCGGGTAAATATGTTTGATGGTGAAAGGTCGCGACCATTTTGTGCGCAGTTTTCCAGGAAACAATTTTAGTCTGGAATTGAACAGGAGAACCTTATCTCCGATGATTATATCCTTTCTTTTTATGTGGCCATCATGCCACATCTTGGTTTGTTCTTTGTAAATTCTGGCATTTTGGTAAGCTGTCATTCGCAGTTCTTCCAATTCTTGTAATTGAAGTTGTCTAGATTCACCGACTCTTTTGAGGTCAAGGTTCAATTGCTTGATAGCCCACCAAGCTTTATGTTCTAATTCGACTGGTAGATGGCACGACTTCCCATACACCAATCAAAACGGTGTTGTTCCAATTGGTGTTTTGAAAGTTGTGCGATAAGCCCATAGGGCATCAGGAAGTTTGGTAGACCAGTCTGTGCGGTGCCTATTAATAGTTTTTTCCAAAATGGCTTTGAGTTGCCTGTTGGAGACTTCAACTTTTCTACAAGTTTGTGGGTGATAAGGTGTGGAAACTTTATGGTTGAATCCATATTTTCTTAAAAGTGCTTCGAAACTCCGCTCTAGAAAATGAGATCCGCCATCGGATATTATTGTTCTTGGAACGCCAAATCTGGGGAATATTATTTCTTTAAACATTTTGATGACTGGTTTGGAATCACAAGAAGTAGTCAGTAGAGCTTCCACCCATTTCGAAACATAGTCCACAACAACTAGAATGTACGTGAAACCGTAAGATGGGGGGAAAGGACCCATGTAATCTACTCCCCAAACATCAAAGAGTTCGACTTCTTGCCACATTTTCAATGGCATTTCATTTCGTTTGGTTATTCCTCCTGAGAGTTGGCATTTGTCACATGATCGCACATATTCATGTGCATCCTTTGCGATGGTTGGCCAGTAAAAACCCAATTGAAGAATTTTAAGAGTGGTTTTCTTAGAGCTCATGTGCCCCCCAGTAGGGCCTGAGTGACAGTGCTCTAAAACTGGGATGATTTCTGTTTCTGGGATGCATCGACGAAAAAGTCCATCAGCGCATAAGCGAAATAGGCAGGGCTCGTCCCAGAAATACTGCTTAGCGTCATGAAGGAATTTCTTTTTGTCATGGGATGATGCAGATGGATGGATGATTCCTGTTGCCAAATAATTCACAATATCAGCATACCAAGGAAATCCAGTTGTAATCTTCATTAGTTGATCATCCGGTAAAGAGTCTTGAATGGGTATGTTATTGGTGTCTCAATACGACTGAGGTGATCTGCGACGACATTTTCAACCCCACTTTTGTCTTTAATTTCTAAATCAAACTCCTGAAGCATTAATACCCATCTGATAAGTCGGGGTTTAGCATCTTGTTTTTGGATCAAGTATCGTATAGCAGAATGGTCAGTATATACTATGACTTTTGACCCGATTAGGTAAGACCGAAATTTTTCAAAGGCATAGATAACTGCCAGGAACTCTTTTTTGGTGGTAGTATAGTTCTTCTGTGCCTCATCAAGCGTCTTGGAGGTGTAATATATGACATAAGGCTTTTTGTCAATTCTTTGTCCAAGGACTGCCCCTATAGCATAATCGCTAGCGTCACACATAATTTCAAACGGTTGTGACCAGTCAGGAGCTCTTAGAATAGGGGCAGAGATAAGGGCATTTTTCAGAGTTGTGAAGCTATTAATGCATTCTTGGTCAAATATAAAATCTGCTTCTTTGGTCAGCAGATGATTCATTGGCTTTGCTATCTTTGAAAAATCTTTTATAAATCTTCTGTAGAATCCTGCATGACCAAGGAATGCCCTGACTCCTCTGATGTCTTTAGGTGGAGTCAGTTTTGAGATGACATCAACCTTCGCTTTATCCACTTCAATCCCTTTATCACTTACTTGATGTCCTAGGACCACACCTTCAGTCACCATAAAGTGACATTTTTCCCAATTCAAGATCAGGTTGGCGTCCTCACATCTTTGTAGGACTTTTCCTAGATTGAGTAAACAATTATCGAAAGAATCTCCGTATACAGAAAAATCATCCATGAAGACTTCCATGATAGATTCTGTTAATCCGGTGAAGATAGCAGTCATACATCTTTGGAAGGTTGCAGGTGCATTACATAACCCGAAAGGCATCCTTATAAAAGCATATGTTCCAAAAGGACAAGTGAAAGTGGTTTTTTCTTGATCTTCAGGATGGATTGGAATTTGATAAAATCCTGAATATCCATCAAGGTAACAGAAAAATTTTTGGTGGGCGAGTCGTTTGAGAACTTCATCCAAGAAAGGCAAGGGGAAGTGATCTTTCCTTGTCGCTTTGTTAAGTATTATGTAATTGATGCACATTCTCCACCCAGTTATTGTTCTAGTAGGTACCAGTTCATTCTTATCATTAAGAACAACAGTGGTCCCCCCTTTTTTAGGGACCACCTGCACGGGACTTACCCATTGAGAATCCGAGATTGGGTAGATGATACCCGCCTTCAGAAGTTTGAGAACCTCGAGGCGAACTACCTCCTTGAGATTAGGGTTCAACTTTCTTTGATGTTCCCTTGATGGTTTGAATTCTTCCACCATAGGCAATCTGTGCATGCATAAAGCTGGATTTATACCCGTCAAGTCAGTCATCTTATATCCGATAGCTTTCTTGTGTCTTTTTAGTTCATCAAGGAGCATGTTTTCTTGGTCCACCTCCAGAGTGGAGCTGATAATCACTGGACAAATTTTCTCGTTGTCAAGAAAGGCATGTTTGTGTCCCTCAGGTAGGGCTTTCATTTCAGGAGCCTTAGGTGGCTCGATTGCTTCTATAATGGTGACAGTCTTGAGTTCTTCAAAGGTGGTCGTTGGGGCTTCTTCAGCTTTTTCTAAGTATTGAAGGCATTGTTGCACAAGTTCATTTGCTGAAAATTCTACTTCCGGATTTGTCAAGGTATTTTCCAAATCATCGGAGGGTTCATACATTTCTAATTGGGACATTTGATATATAGCATCCAAAAGAAAAACTTCCTCTTGAATGCTTGGACCTTTCATGCTATTAAGGAATCTGAACTGAAAAGCTTCCTTCCCAAGTCTCAAGATAATAGTTCCTGCTTCTACATCGATAAGTGCTCGGGCGGTAGCTAGGAAAGGTCTGCCAAAGATTATCGGGTATCTTGGGTCTTCTTGAATGTCCATAATAACGAAATCGCACGGAACATAAGAATTTGTTCCTATCCTGATAGGTATATCCTCAATAATTCCAAGGGGAGCAGTTATGGTAGAGTCGGCTAACTGAATTGTCATTGTCGTAGGTAAAAAATCAGTGAAGCCTAATCTTTTACACATAGAATAGGGCATAATGGATATACTTGCTCCTAAATTTGCTAATCCTTTCTGGCTGGAGCCATTTCCAATTGAACACTGAATACCAAAGGAACCTGGGTCTTTCTTTTTCTTTGACATTTTGTTAAGCAGAATGTCTAAAGTGGTCTGAGCTAGTTTCACTGCTTCATGCTCTTCTATCATATATTTTCTTGACAACATGGTTTTCAGGTATTTAGCCCAAGCGGGCACTTCAGAAAGAGCATCGAGGAATGGGATATCAATGTATAGTTTCTTCATAGCTTCTTTGAATTTTTGGAACCTAGTGTCCATTTTGGTTCCTTTCAGCCTGTCTGGATAAGGAATTCTGGGTGGAACTTCTGGCATTGGTTCCTTTTCTTTTTCCCTTTCAGTGGTATTAGTAGATTTTTCCTTTTCATGAGTTGAGCTTCCTGTTGGGGAAAGAATAGCTACATCATCATCATCATGGATGATTTTAGTGGTATCAGGAAGGACATGACCAGACCTTGTGGTTACAGCATTCAGTTTCTCAGGTCTATTTTGGTCATGCCTTGGGTTTGCCTCTGGTTGCCCAGCAAAGGTACCTGCTGGTGGTTTCAACTGAGCAGCAATCTATGCTAATTGGGCCTCTACAGCCTTTTGTTGAGCCTGTTGGTTCGCAAGCATAGTTTGCTGAGATTGTAGCATCTGTCTAATCAACGATATTTCATCAGACGGTTGAGGAGGAGGACTCCTCTGTTGATATTGAGTGACTTGCTGCCCTTGTGGTTGTTGTGGGGGTGTTGTTAACTGCGGTTGTTGTGGATGCTGCAACTGAGGTTGTTGCAGTTGTGGGTGCAGTCATGGATGGGTATATTGGTAAGAGGGATTCCTAGGATAATTGGATCGTTGGAACCCATTTCTATAATTCCCCTGATTTTGGTTGAAGTTATTCTGAAATCCTGGTGGTTGTCTATTGAAAGATCCACCTTGTGTTTGTTGTTGTGGATTGGCAGTTCCTGCAGGATTCCCGTATTGAAAACCAGGGTGGTTTCTTAGTTTGTCTGGATTGTAATACACCTGGCCAGGTATTGAGTGAATGGAGTTGACTTGCTCTAGCATTTGGTCCTCGGGATGTTCAATAATGGGTTCGTATTGCGGCACTGGTGGTTGTAGATCCATCATAACATTGTATAACAGACCACATGATAATGTGGGATGATCAGATGCATGACAGGATTCACAAGTTCTAGTAGCTGCTTTTACTTGATGAACCTGGGTGTTTTTCTTCTTGTCGTATTCTCCGAAAGAAGTTTCGAGTGCTTGTTGCTTGTTAGCAATAGTCTTCAGGGCTTCTGCAATGGCCTTGAGTTCCATAGATTCTTCATCCTTGTAGACTTTAAGAACTCCCTTGGATTGGTTGGATGACCTTCCCCAATTGGATTGGTTCTTGGCCCCTAACGTAACTATATTCCAAGCATCTTCATAGTTCTTTCTCATAAAGTTTCCTCCAGATGAGGAATCTAAAAATTGCTTGATATCATCACTCACTCCTCTATAGAATGTTTCTATCAGTTGATTTTGGGATATGCCATGGTGAGGGCATTTCCTCAGGAGTTCCTTGAATCTTTCCCAAGCTTCCGCAAGTGTTTCTCCAGGTAGTTGGGCAAAGTTGTTAATCTGTCCCCTAATCTCATAGGTTAGTGAAGGTGGAAAGAATTTCTCAAGAAACTTTTCTTCTAAGGGAGTCCACGTAGTGATGATAGGATGTCTATCTAAAGCATTGTACCAGCTTAGCGCTCTTCCAGATAAGGTGAAGTGGAAGAGGTGTAACATTATTGCTTCAAAGGCAACTCCTGCTTGAGGTACAAGTCGGCAGAGTGACTTGAATCTCTTAAGATGATCCATGCAATCGTCTCCAGGTCCTCTAGAGAAAGAGATGCCTTGCATGATCTGGATCCATTGCGTCTGGATTTCAAATTTTGGTATGTTAATAATTGGTGGTCGGGCTGGGTGATCATCTTCATAATTCTTTGGGACTGCGTAGTCCCGCAGTTGCTTGTTTCTTAACGCTAATTGAGCAGCAGCGTTCTCAGCTTGGATGCGGGCTTGTTCCTCAGCTCGAATCTCAGCTTGCACTTGAGCAAGAGTGTCAGCGATGAGTTGTGCTCGTTGTGCAGCTATGGCAGCGTTAACTCTTTCTACAACGAGGCGTTGCTCTTCAGCCATCTGTCTGGCTCTTTGGCGGTTAAGTCTAATCCTTCGGTGGAAACTTCTTTCTACCTCAGAGTCGTACTCTGGATCAGGGGAGAATCCGATGTGATGCGGGGTTTGCATACACGTTTTCTACATGAGTAGAAAGAAATTCGCACGTTTAGATGATGGAAGGAAACGAGGAAAACAAGAAGATTTGGAGTAGTTATCAAAAAGTGTAAAATCCTAATCAACCAAGAAGTTGTTAAGTAAAAACTAAAACATTCCGTTGTCCCCGGCAACGGCGCCAATTTTTGATGGAGTTTTGCAACGCCACTAAAAATCCTAGAGATGATGAATCTCTAGGTTTAGCCTTGCTTGTACTATGGTAAGATCTCCACCCACGTGTACTGAAACACGCGGAAGTCTTATCGTAGTATAGTTTAAGGGTCGGATCCATGGGACAACGGTCTTGCTTAGAGTTTAACAAGATGGAAAATGTTTTAGTCGTACTTAACTACTTAACAGTTGATATTTAGATCGAAAGTTTGATTTGGTTGTTTAAGCTAGGTTCGAGGAAAGTAAAAGCAAGGAAGTGGAAATTAAGGTTGTAAACAATGATTAAAAACCACTAGGATGTTATCAGGTTTCATGCCACTACACATGGATCAAAACATGCAACATAATAAAACAACCTGCAAAGAGAGTCTAATCAGTTAGTATCTTGTAGACTTAGTTTCCTTTCAGATAACTAACTACGAGAAGTGTGGAGTATTGCAACACCAGCCATCCCATAATGAATGGTCACTTGCTTTGCATTACTCCTTCATAAAGTGTGTTCCTCGACCTTACCAAGGTTGCACTTTCGTACGTCAACTGATTCCATTTCATAGTGTGAAAGTGCAGCGATGGGAGTGAGTTTACTCCACTCATGAAAGCACTCCTAGATACCGAGACAGACATATGGTGACTACATACATCCAAAACCAACATTCAATCGATATTCAGATCTAAGAGTACAAATGTAGACAATTCATACCGATAGACAATAGGTAACACAAGTTGATGATCAAGCAACAAGCATTCATTAAACGATTGATGTTGAACCGAAAAGAAGAGTATCTCTATTGCAAATGGTTAAATTACATTGCATGGAATGAAAACATGGGTAGCGGGGATACTCCCCGCACCCTAGTGAATGGGACTACTCGCTCATATCAAAAACAAAGAAGGAGGTAAGAAGAGAGAGAAGGAACGTCATCTCCACGGAGGAGGGAAGGTTGAACCCTTGGTGAAGAGAGAAACGATCTTCGCACTTCGTGGCTGATTTGATGATAGATCTTCTCTTCCCACCTTCGTTGTTGTTGAGAGAGAAGGTAGCCTGATGATGGAATGTGGATCTCAAACTGGCAGCCTTGGGGCGATGGATGAAGTATGGAAATGCTCTGGAACTGGAGAGGTAGCCTTTGGGCGTCTGAGAGTTCTCTCTCTAATGAGGACCCCTTTGGGTCATATTTATAGGTTTAAGTGGAGCCCAAACGGTCTAGAACCCGTTTGGGTGCTAAACTCGTTTGGGCGCTGAACTCGTTTGGGTGTTGAATCCGTTTGGTTGCTGAACCCATTTGGGTGTTGAACCCGTTTGGGTGCTGAACTCGTTTGGGCACTGAACCCGTTTGGTTGCTGAACCCGTTTGGGCACTGAACCCATTTGGGCGCTGAACCTGTTTGGGTGCTGAACTCGTTTGGGCGCTGAACCCATTTGGGCACTGAACTCGTTTGGGCGCTGAACCCGTTTGGTTGCTGAACCCATTTGGGTGCTGAACCCGTTTGGGTGTTGAACCCGTTTGGTTGTTGAACCCGTTTGGGTGCTGAACCCGTTTGGGTTTGAACAATCTTGGGACCATTTGGGCTTGAACGGTCTTGGGACCGTTTGGGCTTGAACGGTCTTGTAATTTCTTTTTTTTGTATTTTTCTGCAAGGATAAAGAAGAGAAAAGTTAATCTATTGATGTGTCAGCAATAAGGTAAAGAGTTAATGATTCTATCTAATTTATCTAAGAAAGAGTATGAAAAATGAGGGGAAACCAATAAAATAACATCACAAAGTGAGAGGTTATCATCCTTCTATATAAGATATATCATCATTCAACTCTACTTCCATAGGTTGCAGAACTGATTCTGTATCAGGATGACATTTCCTTAACATTGAAATGTGGAACACTGGGTGTAACTTCTGCAACTCTGATGGTAACTCTAGCTTATAAGCTACCTTTCCAATCTGTTCAATAATTGGATAAGGCCCCATAAACCTAGGAGCTAACTTTCCTTTCCTCCCAAATCTAAGAACTCCTTTCCAAGGTGAAACCTTGAGGTACACTCTGTCTCCAACCTGGAATTCTAAAGGTCTACGATGCTTATCAGTATAAGATTTCTGCCTATCCTGTGCAGTCTTCAATTGTTGTTGTATTATTTTAATCATCTTAGTGGTCTGCTGCACAAGATCATGACCTAAAAGTTGATATTCACCGGTTTCATACCAACATAAGGGAGATCTACAACGTCTACCATACAAAGCTTCATAAGGTGCCATATCAATACTGTGTTGATAACTATTGTTGTAGGCAAACTCTATCAAACTTAGGTGCAGATCCCAACTTCCTATAAACTGAAGGACACATGCTCTGAGCAAGTCCTCCAAGGTCTGTATAGTCCTTTCTGATTGGCCATCAGTCTGTGGATGAAAGGTTGTACTAAACCTTAACTATGTGCCTAAAGTTTTATGAAGTCGCTCCCAAAAATGACTCATAAACTGGGGACCTCTATCAGAAACAATGGTAACTGGGACCCCATGCATCTGCACTATCTCATCTACATACAACTGTGCCAGCTTCTCAGCAGAATAGGTTGTTTTGACAGGTAAGAAATGTGTTGTCTTTGTCAATCTATCAACTATTACCCAGTTGGAATCATGACCTTTGGCTGTTCTAGGTAAACCAATCACAAAATCCATGGTCACATGATCCCACTTCCATTGTGGTATGGGTAAAGGTTGCATTGTTCCTGCAGGCTTCTGGTGTTCAGCTTTAACTTGCTGACACATTGAACACTGCATAAAAAACTCAGCAACGTCCTACTTCAAACTCGGCCACCAATACATATCTTTTACGTTACGATACATCTTGGTGCTTCCTGGATGCATAGCATACATTGAAGAGTGAGCTTCTTCCAGGACTAACTTCCTCAAGTTATCCACATCCGGCACTATCATTCTACCATGATAACAAGCTACTTGATCATTTGAGTCATGGAAACCATCTCGTTTCTCACTACTATACTCCGATCTGATCTGTTGAACTACTTCATCAACTTGCTGTGCTTCCTTAATCTATTGTCTCAGAGTAGGTTTTATGTGCATCTCAACTAACAATCCTGCTAACAACGATACTATTAACTGTACATTGTCTTATCTTAAGGAGATGAGCATATCCCTTCTAGAGCATACCAAAGAATTCAGTTGTGCTTTATCTAGGGCTGGTGTTGCTGATTTCCTACTTAAAGCATCAGTAACTACATTGGCCTTCCCTGGATGGTAATCAATTGTACAATCGTAGTCCTTAATTAACTCCATCCAGCGGTGTTGCCTCATGTTAAGCTCATGCTGAGAAAAGATATACTTTAGGTTCTTATGGTCTGTGAAAATATGGAATGTCTCTCCATAAAGATAATGTCTCTAGATTTTCAAGGCATGAACTACAGTAGCTAGTTCTAAATCGTGTGTCAGATAATTCTCCTCGTGTTTCTTAAGCTGTCGAGAAGCAAAAGAAATCACTTGCTTATCCTGCATCAACACACATCCTAATCCATTCTTAGAGGCATCACAGAAAACTATATATCATTTTCCTTGTTCAGGTAGCACAAGCACAGGTGCACTTGTCAACCTTTCCTTTAACAGCTGAAAAGATTGCTGACACTTGTCACTCCAGGCAAAAGGAACATCCTTCCTGGTCAACTTAGTCAAGGGTAAAGCTATAGAACTGAAGTTCTTAATGAACCTCCGGTAATAGCCTACCAACCCTAAGAAACTACGGATCTATGTCGGTGTCTTTGGCTGCTCCCATTGCAGGACAGATTCTACATTTTATAGGGTCAACACGTATACCTGAAGCAGATATTACGTGTCCAAGAAAAGAAACTTCAGGTAACCAGAACTCACACTTGCTAAACTTAGCATATAACTTATGATCTCTTAGAAAAGTTAGAGCCTGATGAAGATGCTGCTCATGCTGCTGAGTATCTCTACTATAGATCAGGATGTCATCTATGAAGACAACAACACATTGATCGAGAAAAGGTCGGAAGATTCTATTCATGAGTTCCATAAATGCAGCTGGTGTATTAGTTAGTCCAAACGACATAATTGTGAACTCATAGTGACCATACCTTGTCCTAAAGGCAGACTTTGGTATGTCACCATCCTTAATACGCAGTTAGTGATATCCCAACCTCAAATCTATCATTGAGAAGATGGTCGCACCACGCAACTGGTCAAAGAGATCATCAATCCTCGGCAGAGGATACTTATTCTTTATTGTTACTTTATTTAACTGTATATAATCAATGCACAACCGCATTGACCCGTCTTTCTTTTTAACAAAGAGGACTGGAGCACCCCAGGGTGAAGTACTCAGTCAGATGAAACCCTTCTCAAGCAACTCTTGCAACTATTTCTTGAGTTTTTCCATCTCAGCAGGCGCCATCCTATACGGTGTTTGTGCTATAGGTTGTGTGTCCGGGATTAGATTAATTTCAAAATCAATCTCTCGGGGCGGAGGTATACCTGGAAGTTCTTCAGGAAAGACATCTTCAAATTCACTGACTACAGGAACTTCTGCAAGATTAGGACTCTCCATAGTGGTATCTACCACATGGGCCAAGAATGCATAACATCCTTGCCTCATTAGCTTTTCAGCAACCATGGCTGACACAAGATAGGTTGGTAGAATCTTTCTATCTCCTTGAAAGATCCATGTGTCACTATCATCAGTGAACACAGCTTGCTTGGACTCACAATCCAAGACTCCCTTATACCTTTCTAAGGTATCCATCCCGAGGATTATATCAAACCCTTGCATCTCAAGTGGTATAAGATCCACTTGAATGCGATGTTCAGAAAAGGAGAGGAGGCAGGGAGAACATACCTCCCACAAAATAGCAGATCCCATCAAAGGAGTTTCTAACTTCAAACTATCTACTCTATGACTTGTAGTCAGGTTGCGGTCAAGAATCACTCTTTGAGTGATAAAGGAGTGTGTAGCACCCGGATCAATCAAAACAAATACAACACAAGATGTAGACATATCAGAATTAAACAACTCCATCTGACCTGCCACAACCCGAGGGTTGATCACTGCCTCAGGTGGATTCATCGCATAAAACCTAGTCGTTACCTGTGGTTGATTCGGTGCTCGATGACTAGATGTCGATGATCCAGCTTGGGATGCTTGTCCATGTCCTCTAGCTCCTCCTAGAAACTATCTCCTTTGAGATCCTTGTTGACTCTACCTTTGAGGTTGAGTTACACTCACTTCTCTGGCTCTGCAATCTTTCATCAGATGTCCCATCTTTCCACATATGTAATAGCTTCTATTTATTTGTTGTGGTCTGGGTGGTCCTGTAACCGACATAGATGTTGAGCTACGAGCTCCTTCTAAAGGTAAGATTCATCCTCTACCCCTATTTGGCGTCTGGGCACTGAATCTAGGTGGTGATGTAGGTGCAGAAAACCAAGGTTTCTTGAAACCTTTGGATGAAGATCCTTGGAACTGGGGGTACATCTTCTTGTTCTTGGTCTGTCGCTTCTCTGACATATACCTCTCTATCCTCCTGACCGACTCCACAAAGGTAGCAAACCTTTCTCGGTTCTCCAGAGCAGACATAGGGGTGGTCAACTCAGCGTTTAACCCCTTCTCAAAATGCCTAATCATGTCTTCATCTGTAGCTTCCATATGCGGACAGAACTGCAACAGCTCCATGAACTTAGCCTCGTATTCGCTAATGTTCATTGGTCCTTGTCTTAACCTCTCAAACTGAGAGATTTTCTCATCCAAGAACATCTTAGGGAAGTATCTATTGATAAATTCCCGTCGGAAAACTTCCCATTCGATCTCCACACCTGGCCTTTTCCCTTCCTCCATGGTCCACCAGTGACCAGCACTCCCCTTAAGAAGATACACAACATGTGTAACCTTCTCAGCTTCTGGGATGTTCAGGATTCTAAAGGCCTTCTCTAGTTCAGTTAGCCACAAGTCAGCATCTGTTGGGTCAACTTTTCCCGCATACTCTGTGGCTCCAACCCGGCGTAGTCGTTCAAACATCTTTCCTGATCCTTGTCCTTCTGGATGGGTAGGTGCCCTAGGTATAGGTATAGGCATCCTATCAATCATATGTGTCATGGCAGTCATGAACTGCCCAAACATAGCTTGGAAAGATGGGTTCCCCATGTCGACTGGATTGAACTGGGGTGGTTCAGGCACTAGTTCCTCCCTTTCTTGGTCTCTTGCACCTTCTCTAGGTGCAGCAACACTACTCTCAGCAACGTGTTCCTCGTGTGATCCAGACATCTTTAGTTTTCTCATCTCCTCCTAAATGAGCAGAAGACACTATCAGATATATTGGAAGACACTAGAACAAACTCTACAACCTAAGTCCTATGTCTCTGTAGACTCAGCGAACCTAGAGCTCTGATACCACTAATTGTGGTGACCGACTCATGAAAACCAGATTAACTAATTTAAACTAATGCGGAAGCATTTCGTTAGCAGCAGAATTACTGAAAATCACTAAAAATTAAAAACTTTTTATAAAGAGATCCACAAACTGTAAACTCTTTCATAAGGAAACATGATAAGTTATTTACAAGCTGATACATCAACACATCTATGTATCATCACATCTCGAGGGTTACAAGCATCAACTACCCTATTAACTGTACAAGGCAAGATACAAAAACTCGAGGCATTACGCCAAAATTCTCAGATCTATATTAAACCATCTACTGACTCCTAGGACCTGAGAGTACAGAGACGACGCATAGGACTTTCTATATACAAGACCTAACAGACAGTGACTCCACCTGTGGATCACTGCTATCCTTGATGTTGTTGCTGTTGTTGTTGCTGTTGCTCACCCACTGAGGGGTTCCTCCTTCCTCGACGTCTACCTAAAAAGTTGAATTCCACTGGGGTGAGACAATTGAATAATTGTCCCAGTGAGAGTTATAACTCTTTGCCAGAAGCATTATTATTGCAAATAATTGAATAACATTAAGCAGTAGGATTATAATTATTTAACAGCAGGCAATTCATTGAATAGACTAAGTAGAGTAGTATTCTCTAAGCAATCATTTCAATTATAACTTGATTGAATGACAAGACAAATATCAATAAGGAATATGAAGAACATGTATACTAGTTATTCAACTAGAATATTATAAACAATGTATCATCAATCATTGTTTCTCGTAGTTCAACCTAAGTAATTATGCTATACGACTGATTACATTTTTCAAACATATTTATGCCCTGAGGAGATGAGGTATACCGCTCATACTCCAACCGACCATTACGAAATCGCAATCAGTACCATACATAGGTCATCAGAAGAGCCAGATTTCTATGACCTCATCTTCCTCAGTCAGTGTGAGGTACAACCTGCAGGACATCTTGTGTCTCTACTTAAATAGCTTTCCAGGGTATTCTGGCAACTTTACTATTAGAGTCACATTGGCATGCTATACTCTGTTCGCCATCGAGGGATTTCTTGTTTATCTCACTTCGATGCGGCATTATCAACATCATCGGGAGATTATTGATACATCATCCCGACATATACATATAATGAAGGATTGAGAGATTAAATGTACATCTCACATCAATTCCCTCATTAGGATGTAAGGATATTCGCATCCATAACCCCCACATACTCAAAAGTATGCTCTCCAGGAGTTCCCTTAGGAAAACCTATTTCACCATCATTTAACTTCTGACAATGATGGATCTATGGTCAGGGCTCTACATGATATCATTATACTTGATTATTTAAGTACATTATGGCATTCTTTTAGCATCAGGCATGTTTTCAAACATAAACTAATAAGAAAATTGCTATAAAGAAAAAGTACTAATTGTATCAAGTTCATTTCACATCTAGTTAACATTGGGATATCAATCCCTAACCATCTCATCATTGTGATTCAGGAATATGGGTGTTCAAACCCTTAGATCATCGAACACTCGTTACCAAGTAACATATTGCCATCAAGTCATTTAATAGTATGAACATGATTGTAGCAATACCGATATTTCTCATGGCTCATTCAGCCTATCAGTCTCATTTGTTACCTCTCACTAGGCAACATAGCATATCATTGCTTCCAAAGCTTATAAAGTGCTTTTAATGAATATTGCATCATAGCTCTTACCTGGCTATTCTCACTATTTCATAAAAACATGCATGATTAATATAAATGATAACAGGCACGTTATTTCTATATCAGCACAATGTACAATAATGATAGCATCACTATTGGTTAAGGTTTACTTGCAAATTAACTCCAAGTCAAGTATAGAGTACCACGGCCATGCAGCCAAGAACGGCCGTGCAAGGGGAAGCTACCACGGCTGTGCTACCTTGCACGGTCGTGCTACAGAAGATCACCACGACCGTTTTACTCATATAAAATCAATACTTCAAACCGAATAGAGTTTACTATTCATATCACATCACTCAAGGTTAGAGTTCTTATTTAGCATACTCTGAATTAGGATTTACTATACTCATCACATTATCCTGAGTTAGGGTTTACTATTCATATTAAGTTATCCTTTATTAGGGTTATTACTAATATCTCACCAGTAGGGTTTACTATTCACCCTAAGTAGGAAAGATCAACAAAGTACCTTTAATTTAAGGGTTACCATGTCATCATCATGAATTAGGATTATATCATCATCATATATTAGGGATACTCCCATAATTTCCCTCAATTAGGGTTATGATTCATTAGCTGTCATAATTAGGGTTTCATGATCTCACTATCATGGATCATACCCTAATTAGGTATCCATCCATATTGGGAGTTCATTACTTGATTAATCATTCATATAAGAAGTCTTCTCTCCCCTCTTTCTATAAGTTGATGTTTGCATCACCCTTGATTAGACTAAGTCAATTCAACATTGACATCATAGGTTATCTCATTTATATTGTGGTCATTATGACTTACTTATTCAAAGGGTATTAGCCACTTTATCCCATCAAGGGTACCATTATTATCATCATCATTGATTACATCATGTATTAATCAACTAATTACTTGGTCCTTTAACCACTTTAAGTATTCATGAGGTTTAAGTTAATCAACCACTAAACCATCTTGACCACTAAGGCATCAAGCGATCTTAACCTTTTTAGACCTCAAACGGTCTTGTACACTAAACCTTCAAACGGTCTTGGACTGCCCTTGAAACCGTTTGGTGGTGAAGACCGTTTGGTCATGTTGACTTTTGAAACTGTTTGGTAAAGTGCACACTCAAGACCGTTTGCCCAAGATGGGGTGAAGACCGTTTGGTCAAGTTTGACTTTGAAACTGCATGGGCACAACCGACCTTGAAACTGCATGAGCACAAACGGTTTGGGATCGTTTGGTCCCAAACGGTCTTGAGACTATTTGGACTCAAACGGTCTTGAGACCGTTTGGTCCAAACCACCTCAAAACTGCAAGGACCAAAAAGTGTCTCAACCACTACAATTGAGTTAGGGTTTCCAATGTTGAACCCCTCAATTAATCATGCACTTGTTAGCCACTCATCAATTGAGTCAATTAGGTCAACCCTCAACTGATTTGACACTCAATTAACCCTCAATTGATCATCAATTAGGGCTTGGATCAATTGGATTAGGGTTTGAAATTGATGACCCTTCAACATACTTCAATGTGAGTCTAATTGATTTGAAACCATTGAACCATCATTCAATTTGATCATGACCTGACCCCAAACGGTCTTGGGATCGTTTGAATGACCTCCAAATGGTCTTGAGACCATTTTCTCAAGTCAACATCAAAAACCAACTCAACCAATTAAGGTTTCATTCAATGGATTGATCACTAGGTCAACAATCAATTACACTTCAACTAGTTACCTTTAAATCTTCAACCACTTGACCATAGTCAACCCTAGACCTCCAA
The DNA here is from genome assembly GCA_963693085.1 of Alisma plantago-aquatica. Lineage (NCBI taxonomy): Eukaryota > Viridiplantae > Streptophyta > Magnoliopsida > Alismatales > Alismataceae > Alisma > Alisma plantago-aquatica. The sequence continues at coordinate 793,741,858 of OY856409.1, forward strand.
ACGGTCTTGGGTGACCCCCAAACGGTCTTGGGATCATTTGGATATCCTCCAAACGGTCCTGAGACCGTTTTCCCATTATTTTATCAAAAACCAAGTCATTCAATTAGGGTTTGGATCCTAGGTTTAGTCACCAAATCAACAATCGATTACTCATCAACTTGATATCATTGGATCCTTAATTGGTCAACCATGCTTAACCCTAGACCTCCAAATGGTCTTGGGTGATCACCAAACGGTCTTGAGACCGTTTGGGTGATCCCCAAACGGTTTTGAAACCATTTGGGTCACTCAACCCAAACTTCAACTTAATTCAATTATTGAAATCAGCAATTGACCCGATTAGGGTTTAGATGGTTAATGGGCCTTTGATTGGTGAACCACTTGGAATTACTTGATGATTTTTGGTAGGTGATTAGTCTACATTATTCTTAACAAACCCCCAAATGGTCAACACCTGGTCAATGCTCCCAAACGGTCTTGGACCATTTGCTTCCATGTGTTCTTGTGAAACTGTTTGCATTCAAACGGTTTGAAACCGTTTACTCCAAACGGTTTGGCAAACCGTTTGAGCAAAGTTGGGAGACCGTTTGCTAAAGTAGATTTTTAGATAAACATAGAAATTAATGTCATCATCTTCTACCTCAAGAACAGAGGCTGTTCTTCACGGAAATGATAGCAAGAACACACAAAGGTATCTAAAGAAGAAGTATAAGCAACGATTTTAGGAAAGAAGGATGCATTAACAAAGCTTAAGGGTTAGAGTTATAAAACCCGCCTCTAGGAGTGATCTAGAGCTCCAAGCTTCGTAGCTTTAATGGTGGATGAATCTCCTATAGTTGTCCAAGCTTCGTTCTTCAATTTTTGGGTGAACAAGGTGGCTAGAAAAGGAAATCGTGTGAAGAAATTCATGAACCAAACCTTGCTTTAGGGTTTTCCCCCAAGAATCTGAGGTAGAAGATGACCAAGACTTACCTACAGGTTGATCGTCCTCCCTCTGATCCAGAGCTCTTCCTTGGTTGTTATGTGTTTTTGGGTAGGATATACATAATAGATCTGTATATGGGTTTTTAGGGAAAATGGAAAAAGAAGATTATTTCCTTTTATCTCTCAAATATATCCACCAAGTCCCCCTCCACTTCTTGGATATGTGGCCACCTTATAAAACCTTGCAAGACTTCTCAATTATCCAAGGTTTCAAGGAAAAGACTAAGCATCTAAAAGAGTTGTGTTAATATCCATCCTTTTCTTGGATATTGCTTTATTTAATATTAGTGTGAGTAGTTTCCACTTCTACCATAATCATTCCAATGAGGCGCTCTTCTCATTTTCTTTGATCTATATGATGCCAAGAAACATGAAATATCCTCTAGAGGGTATATTTTTACATGTTGGACCCTAGGTTTTGGGTAATTTGCACATTACACCAGAACTAGGTTTTAATGCACAAGGATTGCTCTACAAGCTATATCTTGGTGCTCAAGCTTGTGAAGTCCATATCACCACATAATATTTATTCCTATAATGTCTCAACATCAGAGGAACATCTTAACATGTGAAAATTGCAAATAAACCCCTCAACTTGGGTAATTTGCACTTTAGTCCATTATTAACAAAACAATGTCTCAACATTATGCAAAGAGGACTGAAATTTAAATATAAGTTCCTCAAAAGCCTTAATTACATTTCATAGGATAAACACAAGCATCTAATCACTTATTTAAGAAAAACACCTAGGGTTAGTACATAAACCAGGTCAGGGATGTTACAAAAAATGTCAGGTTGTTTTTTGGGGGGGGTGGCTGGTTGGTAGCACGGCCGTGTTGGGAGCTGGTAGAACGGCTGTGCCGGGTAGCACGACCATGCTGCATGGCACGGCCATGTTGGGTTAGAGGTAGAATGTCCATGATGCGTGGCACATCAGTGTTGGATGGTCACAGCATGGCCATGCTGCATAGCACGACCATGTTGGGGTATGTATTGCAGCTGCTTCAAAATTGAGATTTTTTCTGTGATTTCTTCATTTACAACACGACTGTCCCGTGTTACCACGTCCATGTTGGGGGCTTTGCTTGCACTTTGAGCTTCAAACTTCATGATCCATGGACTTCTTTGCTTAAGCTTGACTCTTGGACACTAGGGGTAGGTTGGGGGAGCTTTGGGGCCTTCTTTGGGCCCCTCCATCTCTCTTGCCCATCCAACTGTGGTCCAAGTACCTGAAAAACATGCAAATAATGTCCATAAGTACATTTTACACAAATATGCATATTAGGAGAAATATCATGTAATCTAACATGTATAAATGTGATTGAAATGTATGACACAAGATGGTGCCCTAAAATAGGGTCGCCCCAAACTTAAAAGATACTTGTCCTCAAGTATGTTCCAACTCAATCTCTCTGCAATTTTTCCACAATCAAGAAATGACAAATGCAATGCAAAGGATGATTAGTGCTAAATGGGATCAAAAATGACTAAGTACATGCATTCCACCTCTCTCCTCTCTTGCTTTCACAAACCAATCATGAAAAGAGAACAAAGTGTATGAACTTCAAATATAGTGCATAAAACACACAAGCTATCCATATTTCTTTCATGTAGTCCCGGGTAGACCGTTTCATGATGGCATTAATCAAGAGGATGACCAGGAGTTCTATTTGACCTTCATGTATTCAACCTTATATTTCAAATCACACCAAATGGCCTGCGTGGTTGTGGAAAGGGAAAAATGAGCCAGGTTAGATGTTTCCTAGCTCAATGGGTATGAAAATGGAAGAAAGGACTGTGGTAAGATTTTGGAGTGCTATTACATAGAGTACTCATCTTTTATTTATTAAGACGCTCTTAAACAGGAGCATATTTTATTTTCTTTTTGCATTTTTTTTCTTTTTTTTTTCTTTTTCTTTGCTCTTGGAGTAGATAGGGCATATGGTGATGAGAGTGAAGCGGTGAGATGTAGATTGGACCACCCCAAACTTTTGGAGGTTTCCACAGCTGATATGTGCACTTTGGCATCCTTTCAAGAGGTAGAGGGGTAAGAAGATGGTGAGTGAAAAGTCAGGTCAAAGAGGGGTCACTGGCATGATTCTCAACATAAGGTATCCTGCATGAAAATTAATCCAACACTTCATCCAACAATATCACACCACATGAATGAACAGCCTAAAATTGATACTTCAATCAAGTGATTTCATAGGCACTAAGCGATCATAGCTTGCTCAAGTCACAATTCAACCAAATCATTCACAAACATAAGAGAGGTGGTGCGTATGTAAAATGTCAAGAATTGATATCGTTTAGCAATAAACAATGATAATTCACTTGCATTTGTCAAAGGTCATCATTTTTAATCCAAAAAGTAGAGATTGGGTTGAAACACACTTTTAGGCAAGAAATCTCAAATTTAGGCAAAATTGGCCAAAATGGTGCCAAGTTGCCTTCAATCAAATCTAATCCTATATTATTGAACTTAAAGCAATAAACAAGCAAATACTAGCTAAAACATGCAAGAATTACCAAAACAAATTACATGATATGCAATGCATGGCAAGAAGAGTAAAAATTTTGAAAATTACACAAAAATTGCAAGAAAGTAAACTACATGACATGCAAGTATGGAAAGCAAGCACACAAAGTATGGATACACAAGTATGAGATATGGTTATACTATTTGATCATCTTAAGAAAAAATTTAGAACAAGGAACATAGAGAAAAGTGAGGTAGAGAAAGGGCTTACCGCCCTACCATCCCAAACTATTAAACCATGTTGTCCTCAACATGAAATAGAAGTCTAGGATGATAGGGTAGGGGGCATGGAGTCATGGTATGCAAATGCCAATGAGGGAGAGATATCTCAAGGTGTCTAATGAGAAGGAGAGAGCCACCACGGCCGTTCTATGCAAAACGGCCGTTCTAGCTTTCCGGCACCACGGTCGTGCTATGTGGAACGACCATATTGGTCACCTTCATGTAGCTTTTCCAACAATTTGTAATTTTCTTTCAATTTTGATCTCCTACTTGGTGATATCAACCATGAATCCTCCTCCTCCTAATGCACATGTCCTAACATGATTCACAAACATCTAGAACCATCAAGTATAGAGTGTGTGTGTGTGTGTTTTCTTAGAAAGTGTAAAAACAAAGCATAAGTATCAAAAATTGAAGTTAGGGTGAAAAATTTCCCAAACCTAGGTGGGTTGCCTCCCACAAGCATTGAGCTTCATGCCTTCGGCTAGGCTTGTTGTTCTTTCACCATCAACCATTGTCCAAAAACAAAATGTTTGCATCCCCATCATAGGGAATCCTCTCAAATGCTTTCCTTGGTTAATCTTCTTCCCAAGGGTCATGCGAGCTTCTCAAGTGTTTTTCAGCAGTTTTCTCTCCTTGAGGATCATTATCATAGATCTTAATCAGCCTTATGACTTTTAGAAGTTTCATGCCATAGTTTCTCTCTCTCTTTAGGAATGGGTCTTCATAGGCATCAAAGAGAGGGGTCTCAATCATATGGGACACTTGCAAACAAGGACTTCCGGCAATGGCTCTTCATTAATATCTTTGTCAACTTGATTCCCTCCCTTGATAAGCTTCTCAACAACCTTGTCACACCCCCATGATTGAAATCATACCCATTTCCTCATAGGAAGTAGGGGGAGCATGTGATAGTTGTGGTGGTGGCATTGTTGTTAATGGTCTTTGGATGTGAGGTGGAGGAGGGAACTGAGGTCGGAAGGTGAAGTGGTGGGAAGGTTGTGGCGATGGAGGTGGTGGGGGTGTGTAAGGCTTAGGATATCCTTAGAGGTAGGGTAGTGGAGGAAATGGATAGGTTCGTGCATTTTGGCCTTCCATCTTATCTTCCCCGAGTGGCTTGTCACATGCACAAGGCAAAACCAAACAAAAGAGAACAAGTTAGTAAGCCAATATATACAAAGAAAGCAAAGAATAAAGAATAAATAATAGCAATGATGAGGGTAGTATAAAATGTCAAAGAAAAACTAACTAGCTAGGCTGAGCGCCTTTCTCCCCAGCAACGACGCCACAAAGCTTGGTGTGCCCCCGCCAATGGCGTTAAACACCACTCATTTGAAGTTTGAATGGATGCAACTCCGCAGACGGAGGCACGTGGGAGGATTCACATTCAAAATTTATAAAGACCTAGACTTAAACACACCTACGTCTACCAAAACACCATCTCACAAGAGCATGGGGTTGTGTCGTAGTATAGGAGGGTGGTAAGTATAGGGTCAATCCACAGGGAGAAAAGGGGGCACTAGAGCTAGGTTTGTTTTTCTAGGTTCCTACTATGGAGACTAGGGTTAAGGGTTTGAAGTTTGTTTTGATTGTTAAACTAAGTTAAGCAGGAAAGCAATTAAGGGTGAGAATGAAATATAAGTTAACCCTAGACTAGATTAGGACTAATTAGACAGGAAAAGACTAAGCTAGGTATGAAAAGGAAAATTACACTAAGGCAAGCAAGAGAAAATCAAAAGAGAAAGTAAAGACCTAAGCTAGCAAGAACAAGGAAAAAATAGGGCAAGAAGCTATCTAAGCAAGAAATGATCTAACTAAGCTAACACTAGTTGAGCAAGATGAAAACTAGGGTTTTAAAGAAATTAATGAAGATGTGGGTTGTTTAGGGGATGCACTTATCAATTAAGTTTGGGGATGACATATTGACATCATGATACCATTTAGGTTATCCAAACCAAACAACAAGTTAGAGTCTAATGAATTAACCTAAGCTACTAACTGGCCATGGATATGTTAGGTTGTGTATAGGGGAATTAGCCCCTAACACTACCTACTACCCTTGCGAGGCTCAATTGGGTTAGGGATTAGGTTCAATTCAATTAGAGTCTAAATAAGCCTATGTTTCTAGGTTAGATGATCTTAGGATGATTAGGGGCTGAGACTAGTATAGGGGTTGGAAGTAAGGTTTTAGGCCTCCCATCAACCACATTCTAACATTGAGAAAGCTCCATGCTAAACACACCAATTTCATCTAAACTAGCTACTTTGATCTCTCAACTAGGGTTAGGAGAATTGATTATGATGTAGGAAGATGAGTAGCTAGCTAGGGATCCAAGAATTGGACGTAGGAGCAAATACCAAAATTCACACATATAAGCAATTTTCCTAAATTCCCAATTGATTTCAAGAACAAACCAACAAGAAACTTATGGAGAATGAGATAGAAATAGAACACAGTCATTAGCAAATGGAATTACAAAGTTTACATATCATTTTCCCCCAACATGGTATCAAAGTAACATTTTACACCCCAAACATCCCACCCAAGGGCATAGCTACTCATAACAAAGCAAAATACAAAAAGGAAAGGCAAAGAGGAAGGAGTGGCCATGGAGATCGGTGTAGATGAGTGAATCCTCCTCTCCAGCTACTGCAAGGTCGACCTCCTCCTTCTTCTTGGGTGAAATGGTGTGGAATGATGGTGGGAAGTGGATGGAAGGCTTGGAAATGAGGGTTTTGGTGGTGGAAATGGTGAAATGGAGTGAAATGAAGGTGGAAATGGAGTGGAATGTATAAGGGGCAAAAATGGGGAGCTAGGAGGTGGTGGAAGGTATCTAAGGGTGGCCAACCTTGACCTATAGCTACCACCCCCTATATATAGGTGTGGGGGAAGCAATAGGTCAAGCAGGAGTAGATTGGTAGTGCACTGGCAAAAGTAGCTAGGTTTTGTGAGTAGCACAGTCGTGTTGGATCACCACAGTCATGGTGGGTAGAGGTGATAATGATCATGGTGGGGTAGAATGATCGTGGGAATTGAAATGGTCAAAATGTCAGGTTGTTTTGGGTGGGGGGGTTGCTGGTTGGTAGCACGGCTATGTTAGGAGCTAGTAGCATGGCCGTGCTGGGTAGCACGACCGTGTTGGGTTATATGTGGCATGGACATGTTGGGTTAGAGGTTGCACAGTCGTGCTGCATGGCATTGTCATGTTGGATGGTCGCAGCATGGTCGTACTGCGTAGCACAGTCGTGTTGGGGTATGTTTTGCAGCTACTTTAAAACTGAGATTTAACCTGTGATTTCTTCATTTGCAGCACGACCGTCTTGTGTTACCACGGTTTTGCTGGGGGCTTTGCTTACACTTTGAGCTTCAAACTTCATGATCCATGGACTTCTTTGCTTAAGCTTGACTCTTGGCCACTAGGGGTAGGTTGGGGGAGCTTTGGGGCCTTCTTTGGGCCCCTCCATCTCTCTCTTCCATCCAAGTGTGGTCCAAGTACCTGAAAACATGCAAATAATATCCATAAGTACATTTTACACAAATATGCATATTAGGGGAAATATCATGTAATCTAACATGTATAAATGTGATAGAAATGCAATATGACACAAGATGGAGCCCTAAAATAGGGATACATCACTAACCCACATCGCTCGCAAAGTCAATGCTAAACTTACATGATTAGAAGCCGCTCTTGGGATGAACTTTATTAATCTCAAGATCCTTATCTCTATAGTTATGACTGTTAGGGACCCTTCTAATGACAAAAAAATTCAGGCAATATTTTGTTGATCATGGTGATGTGTTCATTGAACCCCCTGATTTGCCTACAATCACACCTAACAAACATCCACAAGCACACAGATGGAGTACATTTGGGCTATACCTGACTTCTAAGATCTTGATGGCTATGTTCAATGTCATTTTGATCAGCAGGATGCCCATTTTCACATGATGAGTCAACAACAGTCTAACATGCACGGTATGCTCCAGAGAGTAGACATGTGGCATATCTTTCAATGCCACTATACCATGCCTCTACTGCCACCGACACCACCACAACCTGAGATACCTAATACAAACATTCATGATGATGATCTTTTGAGGCAACATTTTATGATTGGAGATGAGGTCACTGACCCTTCTTCTTGATTCATCATGATAGGTACCTGGTTGCTACCAACTTGAGTTTGATTGATGCAGTAAGGACACTACAAATTTCAAGATTGGGGGGAGAAACCGTCTGACAGTATAGTTGTATTTTCCTTTCATCATCTTGTTTCTTGTTTTTGTTCTAGTTTATGTTCATGTTTGTGGAGAATCCAGTATGATCTGAGACTTATTCCTTGTGTTTGGATTGAAATCCCTTTTATGGTTGAACTATGTGTACTATTTTGTATTGAGAAATATAAATTGAAGAAAGAAAGTCAAATCATGTATTATTTAAATGGAATATTTTTCCAACAACCTCCATTTAATCTTGGTTTATTACTTACATTCGCATGTTCACCTTTCACACTCTTGCCTTTATAATACAGGTAACAACTAAAATCTTCTTGGAATAATGAACACTACAACCTTATTTAGTGTTCTAGATGACTTTATCAAATTTGTAGCATGTTTTTAATCAAACACTCAATAAAAATCTTAATAAATGACTAAAGTCCTATTAACTAGACAATCCAACCAACTCTTTTATGCTTGGGGAAAAAGTTTTTAGTTTGAGGCTTTGTGGTTCTAAAGTAGAACCTGACTCACTTTTGATCATTAAAGGCTTGTTTTTACATTCACCCCTATAAAAGATGGATAAACTGCACACGTAACATGCTAGCCTAGTATAAGTCTGATCTGGTTGCAATGGTTAGGTGTTACATCTTAAAAGAGGGTAAATAATCCCAAGCGGATTCCATGTGTGTATAAGTATACATTAGTTGCTGAGTGCCGGAACCCATACTTTAATTTTTATCTAAAGGCAAAAAATTTGTTGCTCAACTATTTTGTTAATTTGGATTTCATCCTTCACATCTTTAATAAATGAGAGAATTAGGTTGCATATTCACTACCCATTTGGTCTATTCATCAAAATTCTACCTAATTTTGGTTTGTTGATTCTTCCATTTAGACTTATACACTTTCACTGAACTAAATTTCAATCTTGATTGTTTAAGGCGGTCGTATGGCTACTTGTAATAAACTTTGTCTGTGGTTGAATTGGCTTGATATCCCATTTGATTGATACATGAGCTTTACAATTTCTTCATCTGTGTTGCCATGTTCTTTTTCCCTGAGGACAAGCAATAGTTAAAGCTTAAGGGATTTGATGTGCACAATTTATATAGACTTTTACCCACTTTTGCACACATTTTCAATCCATTTTGTACCTTTTTTTTAGGAAATCCATTTTGTACCTTTTTTTTAGGAAATCCATTTTGTACCTCATTTTGCCTCTAATCATACTTTATTTCCACCTTTTTAGTTGTTTGAGTCGCCTCATGTCTGTGATCACATGTACTTGATTATGATGAGAAAATGGGGCTAACCCAGCCAAAATCCGACCTTAGTTGGATTATCGAGGAGACTGTATGTATCAGAGAACTTCTTGAAGATTCTAAAGGAAATAGGGTGTGAGTTATTTACTACACACCTTGTGAGTTTACATATGATTTCCATCTCCCCCTGGAGAGAAGAAACACATCGTGTCTGTCAGGTCACATGGTGTGTCCCCTTAGTCAGATGTATGCCTCAAAAGTTCTGTCAAGATACACAATGTGTATTTAATACGACACGTTATGTCCATCGCGACCTAAACTACCCAAAAATCAATCAAGTGCTAGATACATGTCGTGTGTCAGATTGTGCACGTTATATCCAATCTGACCAGAGTGGTTCCAACATCAGTTACACACTGTGACATGCCATGTCATCCTTTATACATGGCGTGTCTCTACTAATTTCTAAAGATCTCAAAAACAACAACCCCTCATTTTAAATACCAGAACACACATATGGGGTGGTTATCTCTCGTCATTTTGGAGACACTTTTGACCAGAGAACAACCCAGAGTAGAGAAAGGGTGATTTTGGGGAGGAAGAAGCAGTTATTTGAGGGAGAACCTCCATTCTTCTTCAAGGATTGCAGCGGGAGCTTCTCCACCTCGTCATACCTCTCGGGAGAGAAGTTTGTTGGAGAAGAAGCACTAGAGTGGGTGGAATTTTCTTCTTCAAGTCAAATTCCTTACTAGTTCTTTCTCTTTCCTTGGGTTTCCTTTGTTCTTTCTTCTCTAGTCATGTTGAACTCTGAAATATGTTACATGTGTTTGAATTTCACCTACATGGATGACTAGTTTTCCTTTTCTTGGTCATGGGTGAGTAGCTCCAACATCATTTCTCATATGAATTCAAATCTTTTAGTCAATGCTTGTTAATTTTGTTTCTCTAAGATAATCTATGGTTTCTTAATTGCTTGTATGCACATGATAAATAGGTTGCATTATCCATGTTCTATCATTCACATCACAGTAAATAGAGATCTTGTTGTAACACACCATTGGGCAAGTAAAATTCAAATTGGGAAAAATTGGCAAAAATTGTTCCTATTTGCATTCAACCACATCTAAACCTACATTTAGGAGATAAAAATCATAAACCAAGAAAACCCTAGATAAAACACACAAAATTATGAAAAATGTACTTGAAATGCAATGCATGAGATGGAATGGCATAGAAAGAAAAAAAATAGAAAATTATGCAAAAAAATGCAAGAAGTTGACCTACATGATATGCATATATGTAAACAACACACAAAGTATGAGTAGACAAGTATGTGTGTTGCTTATTCGATTTGATCATCATCAAAAAAATAATTAGAACAAGGAACATGAAGGAAAATGAGATAAAGCAAGGGCATACCACCCTACCACCCCAAACTTCTAAACCATGTTACCCTTATCATGAAATAGAATTTCAGCATGATAGGGTAAAGGACATAGAGTTGTGGTAGACAATTACCAAGAGGGGAGAGTGATATCAAGGTGTCCAATGAGCAGGGAAGATCCACCATGACCATTCTACACAAAATTGTTGTTTTGGATTGCCATCACCATGGCCATGTTGTGTAGAATGGCCATGTTGGTCTCCTTCCTATAGCATGCCTATGGGTGTCTTGCCTAATCCATCAACCATAAGGAGAATGCAGTCATCTTCTTCCATCCTTCCCAAGTCAAGATTTACATACATGATATAAGGTATGATGCTTATGCTTGATCCCAGGTCTAGAATAATGTGCTCAATGAGATGAGAATTCATATAGCAAGGTACAAGAGGGAGGCTCGGGTCTATTATCTTTTTGTGGAAAGGATACTCTAGAATGAAGCTTGTTTTCTCTATTAGCCAAATTACCTTGGAAGGCCTCCCTATTACTTTCTTGTTTCCCTTTAAATAATGACATGAGGGTTGTGATGCTTGCCTTTCCTTGATTGATGGTTTTCAAGAAGTTCCAAGTGTGTCCATGTGATTCTTGGGGGAAAGGATCTTTTAAAGCATCCAAGAAAAAGTGCCTACTTTCATTAACATCTTCTGACTGGCCTAAATCACATGTCAAATACAGAGTGGATCCAGAGTAGTGAGACTCTTAGATTTATAACCCGACACTCAGATCCCCTCAACTATTATACAATGTCTGATGTAGTAGATCAGGGTCGAACTACAGGTAAAAGTAACAATAAATGTTAAGAACGAAGAGCCTTTAACTCGAATACACCAAACAAAGGGGTATATTGAGATGGTGTTCCTTATATAACGATGTTACTCCAAACAAATCAAGAAAAGAAAAGGTAAGGATACAAAACAAGAGAATAAGATCAAACAAGAAAGATCTAACCAAAGTATGGTTGGGAACTTGGGATGGGTTTCACCTACTAAGATCTCTCCCCAACATGCAATACTCACGCCCTTTGTACACCCCTATAAATATTACAAGAAATCATTATACATGTCTATTCCCTCCTCTCTCGAGCTTAGGATAGATCTATATTATAAGGCTCTCTTGAGAGAGAGAGAGAGAGAGAGAGAGATGGCAAGTAAACAATCACAAAGTAAACCATATGATCATTAGATTTAGCATTCCAACATTTTTATGCATTCATGCAACTCCATAACACTTTGATAAGATTAATACTACTCTTTCGAGGCATTAACAATCATACATCACAAGATGGTAGATAATCATGCAAGTGAAGCATTAAGAATAAGAGTATGGAGATAATCTTTTCTAGGTGCATATATCCAAACAAGTGCAAGAACATACATGTTGGGAGAGCCTCATTGTCTACTCCCAACCCAAGTAACAAGTTTAGCCACTCATGTTAATGGGAAGCATAATGGGGATACAAAAGTGTAGATACATCAAGATAGATGAAGAGGATGGATGAATGACATGAAGGGGATGATAGATCTAAAGAAGGGAGAAGGTGATACACCAATAGTACTCCTTCATATCTAGATCTGGCATCAACATATAAAATGGCAACTCGTTCTCTCTTGAATAAGAGGATGGTTGATCTTCTCTCTCCTCCAACTTTTGTCTTTGGAGATCCAAGATTGATGGAGGGGTTGATGAGTGAGTGTGGAGTGTAGCAACACTTCATTGTCCTAATGATATGATGCCCCTGCATGTGTGAAGTTGAGGCCTATTTATAGGCGCTTCCCACCGACTCAACTCTTTGTTTCGGTCGATACTCATGTCACGATCGTGACATCTGTCTCGATCAAACAGTCATGATTGCTACTCATGTCCTGACCGAGACCATCATCACGGTCGCAACCACTATCATGGTCGTGTCTTCTACAGCAGTTTCTTCTTCTGTCCTGGTCACGACCTTTGTAACAGTTGTGATAATTGTCTCGGTCGAAATCGTGCATCACGGTCGCGACCACTATTCGGCAATCACAGTCGTGATAGGAAAATGTTCATCTTTCTTGAGACAGATGTTGAATCTGTCTTGGTCGAGATACCTAATTATTCCTTGTGGTCGAGACACTTGTCTAAACAAATCTATCACGATCGCGATGTTGGTGTAGTAGTCACTGATAGAGATTCTACATGAAGTCAGTAGGGATGTTAGCCTGGTTAGTTAGATCCAGTTTTTTTTCAAGGGCATCAAAAATAGAAAGAAAAGTTCATAAAGGGATATCATTATAGAAATAAAATGGATGCAAAAGTTCACAAAATATCATGTTATCAACTCCCCTAAACTTAGAATCTATGTTGTCCTCAGACTAATAGATAGAATCAAAGCATCAAGTAATTATCCAATGTTATTTTCTTTTTGATGTACACACTACTAAAAGAATATTTCATCCTTACAACAAAACCCTTGTGAAAGGCTTAGTCCACACACTGAGATCTTATTCCCTCCATGTATTTCTAGAGTTACATGACTTTATGCGTCAGCCACTTCCTTTTGTAGTAAAGGACTCTCCCTCATAATATACTCCTTTCCTCGGTTCCTAGCTATACTCATAAATGGTTCCTACAAGGGGTATCTCTCACACCCTACCTTTATTTTGGTTGTATCTAGACTATTGTGCTGGAGAAGGTTAGGCTTTAAGTATTTTCCTACATTTCTTAGTTTACCTCAATTGTAATGTTGTTGTAAGACAGTGTCACCCAGTTGGGTCCTGATGTAGAGTTAGGTGGTTGCCTAAGGTCTACTTGGAAATGTAGGTGGGTTAGGGTAGGCTTCCATATTCCACTTCTAGGAATGACATATTTGCATTCTTGAGTGCAGAAATACACCGGCCATGTGAAACCCTTCGACGTCTTTTTGGGCACAATTGTCATGATTATATCTCTTTCAACTCTTTATTTTTCTCACTGGCTTGGGAAATTTTATTGGTGAGAGTTTTTTGGGCGGCCGAGCCTCTTTTGATACTAAAGTGGGGATATGTAGAACTGAACGGGGTTGTTGTTTCTGTCTTGCTGGAGATGTTACTTTCAAACAAGTACTATTGATTGGGCAATTGGTTGGGAGTGTGACTGATTGTGTCCTCCTTAATTCTAGAGGTTTCATAGGTTCAGAAGTGTTCTTCCTCTTTACATAATATTTTGCTATAAGAATGAAATAAGATTGAAATGTTGTGTCGATATCTATTATGAAAATTAGTAGCTCATTTGTACCACTCTTGAAGTGATTATGCTAAAAGGTAGCAGGAGGGAAAATAGGTCTAAGAGGGGTAATTGAGTAATACTTGGAATTGTAGATATCAAAATTCTTCAAAAAAAATCAAAATTTTACTACATTGTAGGGGTAAAAGCAAATCTGTATAAGACTTTCAAAATTAGACTTCAAAATTAGAATCAAAATTAAGTTCAAAAATTGTACCTCTCATGCCCGTTTATAACTTCCCCATAAACTTATCATTCACTCTGTTCCAAAGTGTCAAAGGTGAAGCTTTGTGTATAAATGGGCTTGCTTTATTGTTGTTGATGTTCAACAACTGCGCATTTAGATCATAGCAGCATGTCAGCATACCCTCATCAGAGTGTGTGATAATGTTCGTGTTGTAGGCTTTCCACTTTAGCATCCTTTAGGGCTAGGGTTGTCATCCATTCTAGGAAGTATAAACCACAACCATTAGATAAAGGCATCTATTTGGACTTCTGTGACAGAATTGTGTCTTCTTGAATTCTATGCTTTTTACATATGTGTACCCCTTGCCATGTTTGCGGATCATTTCTATAATTACTTATGCATAATTTAGTGCCTTTTCTTCAATTGTCATCTTTGGTGCAGTCATGTTGGTGTACTTGTTTAGTGTGAAGGCTGAGTCTAAACTTTTGTATAGAATGGCAATCTTTACCTTGATGTTCACTACAAGGAGGGTCTAGTGATTATCATGTAGTATTGGTAAGAAAATAAAATTAGGGAAGGAGTCTATCAGACACAGTCTTAGACGTTCTTTATCTCCTAACTTCTTGTCTTTTAATATGTCATCAACCAGCAAGAAGTAGGCCATTTGCACATGAGGCATGTCATCACCTAGCAGGGGTTGGTATGCAGACATGACATTTATGGTGAGGTATGCTCCTGTCTCCAGCGTATAAAATAGGTTTTCTTTAATCACTCAACTTCCATCCCGTTCAAAAATCACCTCCCCTACATTATCATCCTCTGTCCATTATCAGCATTAGCGAACCCTGAGATATATCTTTGCAGGCCCATCTATCAAAGTCATGGAAAGTTGCTTCTATGGCCCTTTCTACCTCACCTGTCCAGATATCCTATAGATCTTCATTGATCTCTCCCTCTTTCGGTTGATCTGTAGGCTTCTCTTCATCTTTTTTATTATGTGTGTGACTCGTGGATCTTCAATAACTTGAGGGTGTTGCTCCTTGTTCTGTGTGGCATTATTTGGTTGATTGTTGGGTTTCCACCCTACCTTCCAGCAGAATCTCGGGCTGGCTCAGTAGGGTCGATCCATGAGGTCCTTAATTGCTCTCACCGTGACTTTTTTTGTGGTAGAGGAACTTATGTATATAATTTGTGTGGCACAACGTTAGGAGGAATTGTGGGATCTTTGAAGAAGCGACGATCGTATATGACCTCCATAGTGTAGGTTCCTGGCGATCCATGCATATCTTCAAGGAAAAACACTTCTATAGGAATGCCCTTGTTTATTGCTTCCATCATTCTAAGTACGATGAAGGTGCAATCTCCCGATCCTTTTTCCTCTTAAGGGACATTATTAGAAATAGATAAATTCTTCCAGTTGGGTTTGTGGCAGTTTCCTGCCATCTGAATAGCCCATTGGAGACATAGCGGTACTTTCAAGATGTCGAGCACTTCTTTGTCTTTGAATATTAGTGAAGTTCAAGGTAACTTACTAGCACATCAGTTGTAGATAGTCATATGTCTATCATACATGTTTATGACAATCAACACGCAATGCTTGACAGTTCTGATTGGCAAGGTGACAAAATGAGTTTCTACCATATCCACAATGCCTTAAAGCTCCTTCATAGATTCTGAGCTAATTTTATCTTTGTCCAACATCTGTTCTAGGTGTGTTGTCTCATTGAATACCAGTTGTACTTTTTTGGGGTGGAGGAATTCTTCTAGCAAAGTTGTGTAGAGTACTTTAAAAAGACTTTTGTGCACTTGTGCTTTCTTTGAGAAAATCCCTCTGAATTGATCTTTCATCAAAGTCTTTCCCTTGTTGTTGTACAGAATATCTCCCTCAGGTAGATTTTCATTCAGCACTTCTGCTAACACATGTACGTCCTGACAAGTGATGTGGGATATTGACGTCATGTCCATACATGCCAGTTTGCACAGGAGCGGAGGAAGTGCAACCATTTTGGTTCCCTCTATAGGTTGACTTTGTTCCTTATTAGGTGCACCAACAAAGAAGGAGGACATGCCACCTTTGTCATCATCTGATGTCCCTTCGCCATCTTGATGTGCATTTATGTCTAGTGTAACAGTAGTTGGGATGTAGGTAGAAGTAAGATCTTTAGTGATCTTTAATTCTTCCTCAACTCTGGCTTCGTCTGTGCCTAAGTTGGCAGCCTCTTCTTCGTGTTCGTTTGCAGTAGACGGTGTTTTGAGCACAGTTTTATTGAGTTGTGCGGCTTCCATCTTACCGTCATATATAGTGTCATTGTGTTTGTTGTGGATAGGCTCCTAGATGTATATGTCAACAATGTCCATGTTGATATTCATTTCATCTAGGAATTTGTTGATTTTTCATCATGTCGTAGGATGATGATATTTTGGCACTTGCTTCGATGGTATCTTCTACCAGTTGCTCCATCAGATTCTCCTCATTCCCTATAGGTTGAGAATTCAAGTCAAATGCTTATACGACATTGTTTGTGCCCTTGGAAACCTCTGGCTCCAAAAGACTTATTTGCTCCTTTTGCTTGGAAGCATCTTCTAAATGTTTTTGTGTACATTTATACTTTCTTCTTTGTGTTACGGGGTTGCACTCGCTGCTTCATCACCTTTTTTTCGTCATCATTTGAGAGGTTGGAGGATGCTTGAGATGGTGAACGGTTGGCTCTGCGTCTTCATGCTTGTTTGGCACACCATTCCTCCATTTGTTTGCACTCCTCTTATAGATATTGCATTGCTTCTTTGTAACCCTTGCACATCAGCTCTTTCTCAGTGTGTATGATGTCCCTTTCTTTCCAGAAGTCTACCATCTCTTCTGACATTGTCTTGATGGCTTGTATCACTTCGCATTGGTGTAAGAGCACATCCCTCATGAATTTTGGGAGGTCGGCGGTTCTCATATCTATATTGGATACTTGCATTACCAGTGCTTGCAAGTTATGGGGAAAGAAATGTTCTTGTGAAGAAGAGTTGCACACATGTCGAAAGATAGCATCGACTTGACGTCCCAACTCCTCCCCGAATGTCAGGATATGTTGTCGATGTCTGTCTTCGGGTCTCCTCAGTGTAGATGTTGGTTGTGATGATGTAGTTGGTTGTTCTTGTTGAGGGGAGGATTGTTGGTCTTTTTCCATTGACAGTGCGGTATTCTCCTCCCCATGTTTGGACTGAGTGTTTATTGCTTGTTCAACACTTGATGTCACAGGTTGACCTGGTATCACTAGTATTGTGTCACTTGGAAGTATTGTGGTTGACTGCTTTCAGTTCTCAGGACTATGGTTTGGTACTTTCTCAGCCTCTAGAGTAAGTTCTTATTTGATAATAGGAGCACTCGGTCTATCTCCTTTTTCTATGATTGGTGCCTCCGGTACTTTGACTGTAACAGGGGGAAAGTGGTGCGTTATTGAGCCCTTCATCATTGTGACTTGGTTAATCACCCAAGGATGGTTGCTTTTTAGTTTCTACTTTGTTCGACAGAATGGTTGATGCCTCAACTTTGTGTTGCTAGATTGCTGATTTCTTTCTCTTCTCCAACTATCGTTGTTGTTCCTCCTCTGGTTGATCCTCTGTGTCATGGATGATGGGAGGTGATTCTTGATCTGCAGGCCTCCTGATTGCACTTGAGTGCATTTTATCCACTTCATCTATACCTGGTCTCAGTGTTTTTGGCATCATAGTACATCAATTTTAGGAGAGGAAGTAGAAATTTGAAATTGATTTTCTTGTAGAATAACTTTTCCCTTTTCTGCACTAGAATACAAATAATTATCATGTACTTAATGTCTATCTTTGTGTACCCTTCTATCTCCACATATCTCTTTACTTCTCAATTGATAGGAAGTAGGTGGTAATTGGGGTTATTTTTCCTCCCATGTAGAGATCTTTTATCTTCCTGGCGCCATTCCCTACAACGGTTGATAGTTTTTCAATTAAAATCCTCCCTATGTGACTGGCCTCTTATTCAGAATTGATCAGATGAGGAACAGGTCTCCCTTGAACACTCCCCATGTTTCAGATCTTTTGAAGATTGTGTTTGATGTTATCTTATGCATTACCTTAATGAAGCACGAAGTGATTAGTGTTGCCTTGGACTTCTTTGGGCTATGTTCAGGTTCTCCTGTGAGCGTCTCCCACATCATGTGGCTTCTATATCCTACATTCTTCTTCTTACCTGGTGCTACCAAAGAGGCTTTTACCTCTTCTTCATTATCTGTGAAGATCTTATTCAGGATCTCCTCTATCACATAATATTCATTGCCTCCCATCCTCACCTACATCTTGAACTCCCCCTTCTTCCTATCTTTCCTAGTTATCAATAGAGACTACTTCTATAATGGACATGAACTCAGCAGTAAGTTATGTTAGAGAGACTGCCTTGGTTGAGCTGGTGCAGTGTAGATTTGCTCCCCTGAGGAAATTCATCACGCTGTCATGGATCCCTAGTCTTCTAAAATCTTTGATGTCGAGGTATCTCATAGGCTTTAATACCTTGGTCCTCTTGATCATATCATAGTTGGACTTGTGCACTTGGTCCCTTGGTATGAAAGTGATAGAAAACACTGTTGTTGTAGTCTTGAAAATTGGTTCTACTTTTTCTATTGGAGCAGTAGTGAGAGACCCAGTCTTTATCATCACTTTCCTCTTCTTTGTCTTTGGTCCTTTTGGCGTGGTAGCTTTTCTCTTCTCTCTTTTATGAGGTTCCTCCTCCTCCTACCCATATTTAGAAGTTTCTATCTCCACAGTGCTTTGGGACTCCTTGGTCCCCTTTGGTGTCTGGTGGTTGAGAATGTATTCATACTTCTTATTCAGTAGTGGAGCTTCTTTTTTGGTGACATGTTGGGGTAGTCATTCAGTGACATGATGATTGATTTGAGAGCTTCTTTTGCCCTTTTTGAGGTTGCCTTCCTGGTCAAGGTATCAGAAGTAGAAGTCAATATTACGTAGTTTCAACAATAGGAGTTTGTCAGACATTACGTATGATAATAATAACAAGAACAATCCAGATATGGGGTAGTGATTTTCATTGATGTTGTGCCATATCAGTCGAGACAGGGCATCATATGTAATGGTTGAGACATAATTTAATTCAATTTTAAAGCGTAGAAGCCTCTATGCGTTCTGCATGTCACGACCGAGATGGGAGTCGCGACCGCGACAATTGTCTTGACTGAAACTATTGTCACAACTGAAACATCAAACAGGTGCGGCATAGAATTGCTTACTTTGGGGGTTTCATTTAGTAGGAGTAACGATCAAGGAGGTGTTAGATCCTATGATTAGGGATTGGAGTGTCAATGATGAGAAATATGCAGGTGAACAAATAAAAGATAATGGGAGTATGAAGTGGGGACTCTCGTTGCGGTTGAGATAGTTAGATTACTTGAATGGAAAACATGGGTGTGTAGCAACTGAGACGACTGACGCGACCTCAATGAGTGTTACGACCGCAACAACTATCTCGACCAAACTGTTGTCACGTCTGAATCACAAACACTCAGGGTCCATTTTCATGGGAAGACAAGGTAAAATTGAATGATCCAACTCTAGTGGATAGGTGAGGGATGTGTAAGGGAAGCGAAATAGTAAGAAGGTGAAATGGCATGGGGTGGTCGAAGCAGTGAGTAGGGTGTAGCGACCGTGATGATGAGGCATAAGAAGGTGAAAGATCGAAACAAGGATTTAGATTGTGAACAAGAGGAGGAAACAGGTCGAAAGGGATGATTGGGGTAATACCATTCATGATATTACAGAGAAGTGAACCGAATGTAGGAAAAAGAAGAAGGTGGAGTGGCACAAATCAGAGAAATCTTGTTTAGACAAAGGAGAAGTGATAATGGGTACCTTTCGGAAGTTTAAGAGTGAAGGGGGAAACAAATCTGTAGTGGAGCAGGTGATGGCGATCTTGATCAGTCGTCGCTACAGTGAAACGTCGTGACTGTCATCCTGGTGTCTGCTTTGATCCCATATGAGTTCTCAAGAGAGTCTCTGCTAGGATTTGTCTGAGCTCAAAGCAAGGGAAAAAGGATGGGTTGCTGTTCAGGAGTCATTTTATATCAAACTAAAGGAGTGATGTCTTAATCGTGTTGGTGGGTGGTGACACGACCAAGAAAATTGTCACAACCGTGACGAGTGTCGCGGTCGAGACTATTGTCTGGACCAAGACTAGTGCTAATGTGATGTGGTTGTGCCAGATAAGGAAGGGGGGATATCATTCGAAACAACTAGTCAAAGTGTTTTGATCGATCCATAGGTTTTAAAAGTAACTAAACAAGACATGAATCAACACTACTCTTGCTCATTTTAAAGGAATTGAAAAATGTAATAACAGAGCTTGTACATCAAATTTGACTACCTTTTTAAGGGAAATTTGAGTTACTTAAAGCAAGAAAGTTCAAAATTAAACTGACAGATATGTACAAAGTATAGACTAAAATGGAGACAAAAGAAAAGCCTTGAAATACTAAAGAAAGTAATAAATCCTTGGGTTGCCTCCCAAGAAGAGCTAATTTAAAGTCTTTAGCTTGACTCTCATGTATGGATCCTCATGGTTCTTTAGCTGATGTTGGTTGTGTCTCTTCCATATTGAGTTCTGGTCTCTTCACAAAGGCTTCATCTTCATAATATGTTTTTACTCTGTCTCCATTCTCCTTGAAGGTACCAATTTTTTCACTAGCAATTTCCATCATTCCAGATGGATAGATTTTCACCCCAGAGAAAGGGCCAGACCCTCTGGACCTGAGCTTCCCTAGAAACAACCTAATACTGGAATTTAATAAAAGAACCTTGGCCCCTTCAGAGACATCCTCGCTTTTTATGTGGGTATCATGCCACACCTTGGTTCTCTGTTCATTCTCATAAGTGTGTAGTCTGAGCTCTTCCAACTCTTGCAACTATTGAAATCTCTTATTTCCTACCTTATCCATGTCCATGTTCATGAACATTATAGCCCAAAGGGCCTTATGCTCTAACTCTACCATAAGGTGGCATGACTTTCCATAAATCAGTCGATAGGGAGTTGTTCCTATCAGAGTTTTATACATTGTGCGATAGGCCCACAGTGCTCATCTAGTTTCATCAACCAGTCTTTTTTTTGTTCTATGAACAGTCTTACCCAGAATTTGCTTTATTTGTCTGTTTGATACCTCCACTTGCCCAGAGATCTACGGGTGATACAGTGTTGCTACTTTGTGTTCGAATCCATATTTTTTTAGTAGGGCTTCAAACTATCCTCCCCAAAGTGGGATCCCTCGTCACTTATGATGGTGCATGGGACCCCAAATCTCAGAAAGATGGTTTTTTCAAGAAGATTAATAACTACCTTTGAATCATAGGCTTGGGTAGCAATAGCTTCTACCCACTTTAAAACATAGTCCAAAGTGACAAGGATATATTGATTTCCTCTTGAGGATGGGAATGGTCCCATTTAATCTCTTCCCCAGACATCAAAGATTTTTACTTCCATCCATTTTGTCATTGGCATCTCATTCATTGTTGAAATATTTCCTATTCTTTGGCATTCACTGCATGCTTTAATATAGGCCATTTCATCTTTAAAGAGGGTTGTCCAATAAAAACCTAATTGCATGACCTTAGCTACAGTCCTTTCTCCTCCATGGTGTCCCCCGTAGGGAGAAGCATGGCATTCTATCACGATTTGAGGCACTTCATCTTCTGGCACACATCGATGGTACAAGTTATCAAAACATCTTTTGAACAACAATGGGTCATCCGAGTAGTAGTTCTTCAAGTCAGAAAACAACTTCTTCTTTGGATTATATGTTATGTCAGGAGGATGTTGTTGGCAAGTTAGGTAGTTACAAATGTCAACAAACCAAGGTAGGTTAGGTTCAAACAGACTGGCCATCATCAGGGCTTTGTCTGCATAATCATTGTCGATTGGCATTTGATTTCCTTCTGTGACCATGATTCTTGAGAGATGGTTGGCAACAACATTCTTTGTTCCTTTCTTATTGATGATATCATGATCAAATTCTTACAAAAATAAATCCAGCCTTAACAACCTTGGCTTTGTATCTTTCTTTTGCATCAGGTACTTTATAGCCCCATGGTCTATATAAACCTTCACCTTGGATCCTATCAACTAAGATATAAATTTTTCAAAAGCAAACACAATTTCTAGCATATCCTTTTCTTTGGTGGTGTAATTTACTTGCTCTTCATCTAGAGTCCGACTGGCATAATAGATTGTGTGATACTTCTTATCCTTCCTTTGACTAAGAACAGTCCCAATGGCATAGTCACTAGCGTCGCACATGATTTTGGATGGGAGTTCCCAATCAGGGGCTTACAGGTTAGGGGCGATTTTCAAATCATTCTTTAGGACATTAAATGCCTCAAGGCACTTATTAGAAAAATCAAACTTTGTATCCTTTACCAATAGGTTAGACAAAGGCTTGGCTATTTTAAAATAGTCTTTAATAAATCTTCTATAATACCCTACATGTCCCAGGAAGCTTCTCAGTCCCATGACCAATTTTGGGGCTGGGATTTTCAATATATCCTCAGTTCTCCTCAGATCAACTTCTATTCCTTTCTCATAGAAATTGTGCCCTAGCACTGTACTATCTTGAACCATGAAATGGCATTTTTCCCAATTCAAGACTAGATGTTTTTCCTGACAGCGTTGCAAAAGTAGGGAGAGATTCTGGAGACATCTATCTAAGTTTGTTCCATTACTGAGATGTCATCCATAAAAACTTCAATTATATCTTCCAGAAAATCAGAGAACATGGAAATTATGCACCTTTGGAAGGTTACAGGTGCATTGCATAATCCAAATGGCATTCTTCTAAAAGCATAGGTGTCATAGATGTAGGTAAACATAGTCTTTTCCTGATCATCTAGGTGGATTGCTACTTGATAAAATTTGGAATATCCATCCAGAAAATAGAAATATGCATGATGTGCCAACCTTTCCAAGACTTGATCAATAAAGGGTAGAGGAAAATGGTCTTTCCTTGTAGCAGCATTTAATTTCCAATAATCTATGCACATATGCCAACCTATCACCGTTCATATTGCTACCTCACTCCATTCTCTCCTCTTACAACAATCATTCCTCCTTTCTTTGGTGCAACATGAATTGGGCTGACCCAATTACTATCACTTATCGGATATATGATTCATGCATCTCACAACTTGATGACTTACTTATTTACAACTTCTTTGAGCATCTGATTTAGCTTCCCCAGTGGTTGGGATAAAGGTTTGGTAGTGTCCTCCAAATTTATGTGGTGCATACATAGAGCTGGGCTCAGACCCTTAATATATTCCACATAGTACCTTATAGCTTTCCTTCAAAGTTTGAGTTCCTTCAACAACTTTTCCATTTGCTCATTTGATAAGTTTGTGTTAACCATTACTGGATTCCTTTCTTCCTTATCTAAGGATTTGTACCTTAAGCCTTCAGGCAGTGGTTTTAACTCGGTCTTTGGTTTTGGCACTTCTTTTTCTTCAGGAGTTTTCTCTAGTGATGCATACTTAACTCTTTTGAAGGTTACATCTTCTTCATCACTAAACCCCTCTTCTGATTAATTCAAATAACCTAGAACTTCCACCACCTCAGAGTCTTCCAAACTGGGATCTAGATTGTTCAAGGGTTTCATGAGTGAGTCAATAATTTCCTTATCTTCTTCCACTTCCTCACAATATTGGTTATACCTATCCATGAAGTAGACTGACTCAAACATAGAGGGTCCTCTCATGGTGTTCTGGACATGAAATTCAATATGGTTATTTCCAACTCTGAGAGTAATGATTCCTTCTTCTTCATTAATCAAGGCTCTACCCATGGCAAGGAAGGGTCTTCCAAATATCATTGGTTAAGTCGGGTCTTCTTTGGTGTCATTCACTACTATGTCACAAGGTCTAAAGAATCGCCCAATTTGAATTGGGATGTATTCCACTATTCCCATTGGCTTGGTAAAAGTGTAATAAGCTAATTCAATCCTCATTCCACTATTTACCATGTTCGTTTGTCCAAGCCTTTTGGCTAAGGAGAGAGGCATCAGACTTATGCTTGCTCCCAGGTCAGCTAACCCCTTCCTTTCCACATTGTCCTCAACATATAAGGGAATATTGAATGCCCTTGGATCCTTCTTCTTTGTAGGTAATTCATCTTGGATAAAGGCACTTGAAATTTTGTGCAGTTGCACTATCTCGATATGGTCCCCTCTCCTTCTTTTTGTGATTAGATCATTGAAGGATTTAGCATATTTAGGCATCTCTTTGATTGCATCTAGAAATGGAATATCTAGGTGTAACTTTTTTACTACCTCCAAAAACTTCTCATATTTTTTCTGCAGATAAGCTCTAATAAGTTTGTAGGGAAACATGACTCTTAAGGATCTCATTTGGTGAAGGCTTCCTCAGTGGGATATGGCTTCTTAGTTTCTATACTTTTCTTCTTCTTGTCTTTTTCTTCACTCTTGTCCTCCTTCGCTAACTCTTCCCCTTCATATTCCTCCTCTACTATAGTAGGTTTAGTTTGTAGCTTGGTAGCATCTTCTCCTTCTTGGTGAATTTCTTCTTGTCTATTCTCCACAACTTTTCCTGACCGAAGAGTAGCCATCTTTTTTGTCTCCATGTTGGAGGGGATCTTTCCTTGGGGATTCTTCATGAGCTCATAAAGTTGTGTGAGCTACTGGTCAATCTGTCTTTGATGAGTCTGCTTGTCCAGCATTTGGGTCTACGTAGTGCTCAAGACACTATTGTTTATTATGGCACTCTAAGTTAATTGTTCATTAAAAGTTGCTTGTCTCCTTGCAAATTCAAAATGCTCCGACACCATGTCTGATTTACTGTTATTGTTGCTCTTGTCCTGACCTTGGTCTTGGTTCTGCCTGTTTATATTCTTGTTTTGATATTGGCCTTGACTTTGTCTTTGACCTTGATAATTGTTCCTATTCTGGTAAGTTGTAGTTTTGGTGTACTGAGTTATTCCACCTCTTTTCTTGAATCCAGATGGTGGTTTAGACGAGCCACCTAGTTGATGAGCATTCTCAACAGCATCTTTGTTCCCATAGTTAAAACCAGGGTGATCTGGTCTTTTAAAATTTATATAAGAGACATTCTCTTTCTCTTCTTCTTCACTTTCTTCACTATACTCGAGTCGTGTGTAAATGTAGTTATTGACTCTGTGACCTCCTTCACCGCATGTGACACATTTCATAACCATCTCGACAGATTTCTTACCTTTGCCTCCAGAGTCCTTCAGTTTTTTGACATATGTAGCAATCTTTTGAATCTAGGAAGTGGTGTTCTCTAGAGCCTTGTCCTCTATAGAGGGTCCGTTAGAGTTAGCCTTCTTGGCTAAGCCCCTATTGCCTCTTTCATATTCCATGCCTATTTGAATGCAGTCATGTTATCAATTATTATCATGGTATTCTTCATATTCTTTCCAATAAAATCACTCCCAGTAGCGGCATTCAATAAAGTTTGTTCTGTGGGAGTTAGCCCATTATAAAATGTCGTCACAAGAAAACCTTTTTTGTATTTGTGATGGGGATAATCCCTTTGATACTCTTGGAATCACTCCCATGCTTCACAAAAATTCTCTCCATGTTTTTGCATGAATCTAGTGATATTTTGCCTATTTCGAATAGTCTTCTCAGTGGGATAGAACTTGGTGACAAAAGTGTATGCTAGAGGCCTCCATCCATTAATAGATTGGTGAGGTAGGCTGAGATACCAGGACAGACCTTTATCCTCTAGAGAGAAGATGAATCCCTTACAGTATATAACTTCTTACAACACTCCCCTCATCTTGATGGTGTCACATATATTCTTGAAGGTGTCAAGATGATGATAAGGATTCTCATTCTTTGAGTTACTTCTGAAGGGCTTATTGTAGATCATTGAAATGACTGTAGGCTTCAACTCAAAATTAGCAGCATCAAATTGTGGGATAATGACTAGGCATCTTGATTCATTAGCTCTTATTGCAGCCAATTCTCTAAGTGACTTATCTTCTTCATCATCGTCTTCCTCACTATTATGGTTGTTATGTTTGCATTCACGATGGTTCCTTCTATGTCTTCTTAGATTTATAACCCAACACCCAGGGCCCCGTAACTATTATACAGGGTCTGATGTAGTAGATCGGGGTCGAACCACAGGGACAAGTAACAATAAGTGCTAAGAACATAGAGCCTTTGACTTGAATACACCAAAAGAAGGGTATATTGAGACGGTGTTCCTTACGGAACAGTGTTACTCCAAACAAATCAAGAAAACCAAAGGTAAGGAAACAAAACAAGAGAATAACATCAAATAAGAAAGATGTAACCAAAGTACAGATGGAAACCTGGACTGGGTTTCACCTACTAAGATCTCTCACCAACATGCAATACTCACACCCTTTGTACACCCCTAGCAAGATTACAAGCAATCATTATATATGTCTAATCCCTCCTCTCTCAAGTTTAGTGTCACGCCCCAATCTCACATTATCCACAAACCACAAGAATAGGACGCAACAGGATGGGATTTACACATAAGCCAATCACTCTTCACTTTTTAAAACATTTTAAAGATATTAATAGGAAAATCTGATTTATGCTGTCAAATGAAACTAAACAAACTGCGGAAGCATCTTTATTAACTGACTAGCAATATAACAGAGTCTACAACATTTTACATTTGTCCGACATAAAATAAAGCATAACAGACAATTTACATCTTTATACACATTCACTCTCTCACTCACACCTTGTCCCAAAGATCGAGGGGAAAGGACTAAGAGACCTCTAACTACTAACTACGAACCTTCTATCGACTAGGCGTAAGGATAAATCGATCCTTCTGATTTCCTGCTGTTGATGATAACCTGAAAATGTTTTGAGTAGAGGTATGAGCCTACTCGCTCAGTGAATAGTATTTCACTTAGCTATCACTAAACAACTCATCAGGTTTATAATATTGAAATTAAACATAAATGCAGAACTAAGCAAGGCAGTTCTAAATACATAGCAGATATACATATATTAATCACATTTCTAAGCATCAACAGATAATTCAGGTAAATAAACAGTTATATAAATTTACTGTGATCCTACATGATTACTTATTCATATTATTATTATGCCCTAAATATATGCAGTGTACTATGCATATAAAGATCCGCAGCACGTTCATGCTACGGTCCCACCGTATAAGACTTAGCGACACACCCGGGAAATGCTAAGTCTGACTACTCGTCCTGGTCTGCACAGGACCCCAGGCTCCACGGCCTCAATGCACAACCACGTGTGCTGCACAACCACGTGTGCTCCAGACTCTGCAAACCTGAGCACACAGGCAGAGAGTCTCACAGGGTTACCACCAGAATTACTCAACCAGTTGTTGTTGGATAACCCTTTACTTTATTTATTATTTACCCCAGTGCCACCGAAATTACTCAATCGGTTGGTGTTGGACACTGTCTATCAACCCTCGTGCCACCAGAATTACTCAACCGGTTGATGTTGGACACGAGTTTCACCCCTAAGTTGCAGATACCTCTTAGGGGTTCTACGGTGTTAGGGCACCTAAGTCTAATAACTGATTAACAAATAAACATTTAAACAGGAATATCACATTTCATGCATTTTGCACAATCTGAATAACACATGAAGCAAATATATATCCTTTAGCATCATTAAACAAGATTCAGTATCATTTATCCACTTTCGATGCTAAACATCTATTTTTAAATCAGCAAATACATTGTAAGTATAATACAAGAAATTTCATCAATTTCACTAAGCATATTAGGTATTCCAATGAAACTAACATACTCTATTGTATGTACTATGCTGCTTAAAAGTTATACTAACTGATACAGAAGTAATTAAGCATTTAAATTGAGTTAAATAATGATTTCTAAATGAACTACTACTCACTCTTGAAACTTGGCCGACCACTCTGGGAATTCGGCCGATCGGCTGACAACTCGGCCGATCCACCCGCAACTCGGCCGATCCAAACCCTGATCGATTTCCTATAAAGGGAAACTCGGCCGAATCACACCCAACTCCGCCGATCAAAACGTTGTTCGTCATTCTTAATAAAGAAACTCGGCCGAATCATTCGAAATTCGTCCGAACGACACACAGACAGGAAATATTCAAACTCCCGAGTTTATTAATGATAAATGAATGAAACTCTACTCACTTTGATTTGCGATGTCCGGATTCGTCCGGAAATACGTCCAGAGCCGGTTTCCGGGCGATATTGGGTTGTCTTCTACCTTTGGATTCTCTTATTTACTGATATGTTGCTCACATAAACCACACGCACAGGTTGGAAACATACTGATTGATGGTTGATCTTGGCTAGGAGTTGTAACTTCAAGCTTGGACCCCTGAATCGGAGCTCAAGGTAGCTCCCCTGCTATTAGGCGCCCTAAAAACCTCCCTGGTTGCTGTCTGCTGCAAGCTGGCCGTAAGCCAAGGTTGCATGGTGGCTGGGCCGCGAGTTGGTTGCTTGAGCTCTAAGGCTGAAGTCGAGCGGCGATCTGGTGCTGCTAGCTCACCCAAAGTGGCCCTCTAGTTGCTGCTCCGAGCAGCTATTGCTACTGCAACGCAGGGGCGCCGCCCTTCTGTTCAAGGTGTAGGTGGCGGAATAGATGCAAAAATGCTTCGTTTTCTTGCCTTGGGCTCTTGGTCGGAGTCGAGGGCATCCTTTGGTGGTGCTGGTCGTGCCCAGCTTCTATTGGCCGGCATCGCTGCAGCAGCAGGTGCTGCTTCTGTCCGCAGCCGCGGTTCTGTAGGTTGGGCGATGCTTGGTTGGTCGTGGTTAGGGCAAGGAAGGGAGAGGGAAAGGAAGGGAGGAGTGGAGGGTTGCTGGTCGGAGCTCTCTCTCTCTCTCAAGCCCTAGGTCGCGTCGCCCCTTTTCCTCCTTGGCTGGCCGATCGAGCTAGCAGCTGAGCGCTGCTCCTGCGGCTCTGTTCTATCGGGTAGCCGATTGAGAAAGAAGGAGATAAGGAGAAACAGAATAGCCGACTTACTCAAATCAAAACCAATTAATGGTAAAATTGCATCCAAGTCCAAGGTAACTGAAAAGGCTATAACTTTTTCCTCGAGGGTCCGATTCAAATGATTCTTCTTGAAAACTCTCAAGCACGAGATTCTCTATCATCCCAAGGCATAAAAATTATGTTAACTAGCTTGTCACAACAGGTCAAATCACTAATTGCAACAGTGAGTACTCAACTCAACTTAATTAACTAATTAATCAACATTGATATCATTAGTCGCCTCAGGTGGTTCAAACTCAACTATTGATTCACATATTAACTTATTTTGATTATCTATGATATTTAATTTGATGTTCAACACTAATTGGGGTGTTTCACGTAATTCGAGGTATTTATTAGTTAATCGTGGAGTGGGTCATAACAACCTTTTCCCCTTAAAAGAATTTCGTCTCGAAATTCCTAAAAGAGAAAGGGAACTTGTCATTCATTCTTGACTCGTGTTTCCACGTGCCTTCCCTTAGGTTAAGATTTCTCCACAAAACTATCACTAATGGTACCTCACAATTCGTGAGTTTCTTGATCCTCTGATCAACCATCCGCATAGGTCCCTTAACCTAGGACACATCTGATCTGATTCCAGATCAACTCACAAGACATTGTCTTACCAGAACCGTTATAACAGTATCTCACTTTATGGTAATTACCAAGAAATTATTATACTATTCATGCAAACAAACTAAAATTCTTAAATAAACAGAATGCATGTCTATTTGGTACTAAAATTAAATCATGCAATTTAACTGTTAAACATCACTACATATCATACTGAGAATTGATATCAAAATACTTGATTCATCGTACACCCTATCCTTAGGGTTTCATTTGCCTTGTTCATTCATCACATGCCAACACCCTACTCTTAGGGTTATCTCATTCACTAATCACATGGCAACACCCTACTCTTAGGGTTCCCATTATCTCATCTGTTTGATTGCAATTCAAATCACAATACGGTATCATTCTGGAACTGGCAGAGCAGTATATTTCAAATCATTGTAATTACTGAGTAATGTTTATATCATGCATGCAGACAGATTAAAAATTCATAAATATTCCAAACTCAAATCAATTTTGGCACATACATACTGAATTTCATGTAATTGAACATCCTATGACACCAATAAAAGTAATTTTCTCCACTAATAAGAAACCATCTGTAATATTTATCAATTATCTGAAATTTCTCGAAGTACGTGCATATTAACCAAATTCCTGGTTTATGCATCACATAACTCAATTAAGAGTTATTTACGTATCATATCACAAATATTTAATAGTACTTGAGAATTCTAATAATACCTCAGAGAAACGTGCCAATTCATGTAAATGCTAGGTCATACACATTAACATAACAGGAAGCATGCAACCAGGTTTATTTGCATATTTTAATGCTATCTTACTATCTTGAAATCATGCACCTAATGGTTTACCAAATTTGCATTGCCATCAGTTGTGTATTTCTAAACTCAACATTCACACTAGCAAACTCTATAAGACTTAAATGTTCTTCCCATTTCCACTGAAAAGCAAAACACATGCTCTCAGCATGTCCTCAAGAGTCTGAATGGTTCTCTCAAACTAACCATCCGTCTGCGGATGAAAAGGTTGTATCGAATCTTAACTTTGTGCCCGAAGCACAAAGCAACTGTTTCTACAATCATAGATGTGAACTTAGGTTCTCAAAATGGCATGATTGAAACTGGATTACCAAGCAACCTAATTATTTCATCCATGTATATCTTAGTCAAGTTTCGAGACATCAAAGGTTGACTTAATATGAAGAAAGCGAGCAGACTAAATTAGTCTATCCACAATCATTCATATCAAATCACAACCTCTAGGTGTCCTGGGTAATCTTACCACAAAATCCATTGTGATAAATTTCCATTCCCATTCAGGCATAGAAAAAGATTACAAGGTAGCTATAGATTTCTAGGGTTCAGCCTTAATCTACTGGTACACACTACTTTTAACCACATACTCAGCTACATCCTTTTCACACCAGGTTACCAATACAACTCCTGAGATTCATATATATATATATATATATTTTAGTGTTTCCTGAAAGCATAGCATACATCAATACACGCACTTCCATAAGAATCTTTTCTTTCGGCCTTTTCCCCTTAAAAGAAATTTACTCTATTTCGAGGTACACATAACATGTCATGCTAATACAATCACCTTATCATCTAAAACTTAAATTCTGATCTCTTTTCCTCCTATCATGTCATGCATGGTCTGGTTTAATTCACTATCACCCTCTTGTAGTTCCTTGATCTGATTATAAGATGTAGGCTTGACTTGCATCTGTGCAATCAAACCACTCTGTGCTGTCACCCCTAAGTCTAGGTTCAACTCCCACATTTCTACTAACAAGTCTCTATTGAAACCTTCCATAGAGAATGCATTAACTGTTGAACTTGACTTTCTGCTGATAATGTCAGCCACCACATTCTCTTTACCAGGGTGATAATCTATTGTCACATCATAAAGATAGTAACGCCATGTCTTAAAAAAAACATGAACTTCATTAGCTATCTGCAGATCATATATCGGGTAATACTCCGCTTTCTATGCCACTTACTTATTGTCACATTTTAGGTTTATGTTTTACTCTTTTCTCTAAATCATTTCATGTTGTTCATGTACTGATCAGATTATCTACCTTAAAACCCTAGATCACTATCACTACCAGATTACTTTACATAGAACAAATCTCAAGATCTTATTTTACAAAGTTACTAGTATTCAAGGTTACCTCACTAATGATATCCCTTAAACTACTACAAATTTAATCATTCTAGGGTTTGATCCTTTATTAATAACATAGCATTATTGTGTGTGTGTGGTCGATCATATAAATCGATTTGAGTTGCTTGGTTCAATGGCATATTAACCCAACACTCAGCTTTAATTATATTGGCTGAAAATTCAGTTTTCATAATAGTTTCTATAATTCGTTTATTAAATGGCTAACAGAAGTTCCAAAAATTCTGAAAATTTTATATGCTATACCTAATGAAGTTTCAAACCTCCAGTAAAAATTTGAGATCATTTCTAATTACCAATAAATAATTAAAAATCAAACAGTGCGCTGCTATATAGCAGTCTGCAGCAGATTCGGTCGAGTTGCAACTCGACCGACACCTTACTGTAGAGATCAAAAGTCATCCAGAAATTACGCCAAATTAATAGAGTGTCTAAAAATTGTGATTTTCAAACACAGTTAAAATTTGAGATCAATTGGATGTACCAATAAAAAGATAAAATTCAATTACCATACTGCTATATCATTCTGAAAATGTGATTGGTCGAGTTTGAAACTCAGCCGATGAACAGGTCAGAACACTCTTCAAAAATTCTGATATTTTCCAATGTTGTTCACATTTTATATATCCAAATCATATCCCAATTTTAGCCAAATCAGAGTTACACATAAAATACTAAAAATCATTTAGTGAGACATTCTATTTATCAAATTCTGTATTCATGTGTCATTTGAATCCTAATTTGGGCCAATTAGGGTCTATGCTTCTCAAACCCTAATTCTCAAGAGAAAAGAACACTTAGACTTCTTATCATAATTAAAACATCCCAGTGTATATACATTCTCACCATGTTACAGGTCTAATTCATCCAGAGTCTACTCTTATTTTACTGTTAATAGGAGTCATTAGATCCCAGTAACGCATCCTGCCAGCCGGACCAGGCCGAACCTGTAGTCCTGAAGCCAAGAGCTACTCGGGATTAATCAACCCCTATTAATCTTAAACATGTGGAAAGAATATCCACCTAGGGCAACTCATTTATACATGATTTCGGGTCTACTTTAATACAAAGAAAACAAACATTAAACAATTCACTTCATGTCACAACAATATAAAAGAATCATACTTATTGTACAAACTGAAAGTCTAAATTCATGCATATAAGAGCGTTTCTAGTGATCTTTAATCAAATAAAAAATGATAAACAAGAGTTGAATCGCATCTTATATGTAATCTCTTATTCCTTTATTAATTTCTGATCTCTTAACCCTAAGATTTCTAGGGTTTTCTCTCTAGCCTATCCTTCCTCTGCATACCTGGCCAGGGCATCCAGAGAAGAACAGACAGAGTAGCTTGATACTGGTCAATCTAAGTATTCAGACACCTGGCCAGGGTATCTAAACACTCAGACCTTCCAGAGCTAAGACACATCGTTTATTATTCGCCTTACTTATAACTTTATCTTTTGACCTTAATGATTCTTAACGACTCAACTTAAGCTCATTACTTGATTCTCGTGACCACATCATCTTCCTGCTATCTGTAATAACATAACAGAACACTTTCTGTTAGAAAATTACAGATAGAAGAAAGACACCTAAACCTTAATCCTATTGGTCTCTTATCGTCCCCTGACCTTGAGTAACTATGTACTCAAACCAAAGCTCTGATACCAAAATTGTCACGCCCCAATCTCACATTATCCACAAACCACAAGATTAGGACGCAACAGGATGGGATTTACACATAAGCCAATCACTCTTCACTTTTTAAAACATTTTAAAGATATTAATAGGAAAATCTGATTTATGCTGTCAAATGAAACTAAACAAACTGCGGAAGCATCTTTATTAACTGACTAGCAATATAACAGAGTCTACAACATTTTACATTTGTCCGACATAAAATAAAGCATAACAGACAATTTACATCTTTATACACATTCACTCTCTCACTCACACCTTGTCCCAAAGATCGAGGGGAAAGGACTAAGAGACCTCTAACTACTAACTACGAACCTTCTATCGACTAGGCGTAAGGATAAATCGATCCTTCTGATTTCCTGCTGCTGATGATAACCTGAAAATGTTTTGAGTAGAGGTATGAGCCTACTCACTCAGTGAATAGTATTTCACTTAGCTATCACTAAACAACTCATCAGGTTTATAATATTGAAATTAAACATAAATGCAGAACTAAGCAAGGCAGTTCTAAATACATAGCAGATATACATATATTAATCACATTTCTAAGCATCAACAGATAATTCAGGTAAATAAACAGTTATATAAATTTACTGTGATCCTACATGATTACTTATTCATATTATTATTATGCCCTAAATATATGCAGTGTACTCTGCATATAAAGATCCGCAGCACGTTCATGCTACGGTCCCACCGTATAAGACTTAGCGACACACCCGGGAAATGCTAAGTCTGACTACTCGTCCTGGTCTGCACAGGACCCCAGGCTCCACGGCCTCAATGCACAACCACGTGTGCTGCACAACCACGTGTGCTCCAGACTCTGCAAACCTGAGCACACAGGCAGAGAGTCTCACAGGGTTACCACCAGAATTACTCAACCAGTTGTTGTTGGATAACCCTTTACTTTATTTATTATTTACCCCAGTGCCACCGAAATTACTCAATCGGTTGGTGTTGGACACTGTCTATCAACCCTCGTGCCACCAGAATTACTCAACCGGTTGATGTTGGACACGAGTTTCACCCCTAAGTTGCAGATACCTCTTAGGGGTTCTACGGTGTTAGGGCACCTAAGTCTAATAACTGATTAATAAATAAACATTTAAACAGGAATATCACATTTCATGCATTTTGCACAATCTGAATAACACATGAAGCAAATATATATCCTTTAGCATCATTAAACAAGATTTAGTATCATTTATCCACTTTCGATGCTAAATATCTATTTTTAAATCAGCAAATACATTGTAAGTATAATACAAGAAATTTCATCAATTTCACTAAGCATATTAGGTATTCCAATGAAACTAACATACTCTATTGTATGTACTATGCTGTTTAAAAGTTATACTAACTGATACAGAAGTAATTAAGCATTTAAATTGAGTTAAATAATGATTTCTAAATGAACTACTACTCACTCTTGAAACTCGGCCGACCACTCTGGGAATTCGGCCGATCGGCTGACAACTCGGCCGATCCACCCGCAACTCGGCCGATCCAAACCCTGATCGATTTCCTATAAAGGGAAACTCGGCCGAATCACACCCAACTCCGCCGATCAAAACGTTGTTCGTCATTCTTAATAAAGAAACTCGGCCGAATCATTCGAAATTCGTCCGAACGACACACAGACAGGAAATATTCAAACTCCTGAGTTTATTAATGATAAATGAATGAAACTCTACTCACTTTGATTTGCGATGTCCGGATTCGTCCGGAAATACGTCCAGAGCCGGTTTCCGGGCGATATTGGGTTGTCTTCTACCTTTGGATTCTCTTATTTACTGATATGTTGCTCACATAAACCACACGCACAGGTTGGAAACATACTGATTGATGGTTGATCTTGGCTAGGAGTTGTAACTTCAAGCTTGGACCCCTGAATCAGAGCTCAAGGTAGCTCCCCTGCTATTAGGCGCCCTAAAAACCTCCCTGGTTGCTGTCTGCTGCAAGCTGGCCGTAAGCCAAGGTTGCATGGTGGTTGGGCCGCGAGTTGGTTGCTTGAGCTCTAAGGCTGAAGTCGAGCGGCGATCTGGTGCTGCTAGCTCACCCAAAGTGGCCCTCTAGTTGCTGCTCCGAGCAGCTATTGCTGCTGCAACGCAGGGGCGCCGCCCTTCTGTTCAAGGTGTAGGTGGCGGAATAGATGCAAAAATGCTTCGTTTTCTTGCCTTGGGCTCTTGGTCGGAGTCGAGGGCATCCTTTGGTGGTGCTGGTCGTGCCCAGCTTCTATTGGCCGGCATCGCTGCAGCAGCAGGTGCTGCTTCTGGCCGCAGCCGCGGTTCTGTAGGTTGGGCGATGCTTGGTTGGCCGTGGTTAGGGCAAGGAAGGGAGAGGGAAAGGAAGGGAGGAGTGGAGGGTTGCTGGTCGGAGCTCTCTCTCTCTCTCTCAAGCCCTAGGTCGCGTCGCCCCTTTTCCTCCTTGGCTGGCCGATCGAGCTAGCAGCTGAGCGCTGCTCCTGCGGCTCTGTTCTATCGGGTAGCCGATTGAGAAAGAAGGAGATAAGGAGAAACAGAATAGCCGACTTACTCAAATCAAAACCAATTAATGGTAAAATTGCATCCAAGTCCAAGGTAACTGAAAAGGCTATAACTTTTTCCTCGAGGGTCCGATTCAAATGATTCTTCTTGCAAACTCTCAAGCACGAGATTCTCTATCATCCCAAGGCATAAAAATTATGTTAACTAGCTTGTCACAACAGGTCAAATCACTAATTGCAACAGTGAGTACTCAACTCAACTTAATTAACTAATTAATCAACATTGATATCATTAGTCGCCTCAGGTGGTTCAAACTCAACTATTGATTCACATATTAACTTATTTTGATTATCTATGATATTTAATTTGATGTTCAACACTAATTGGGGTGTTTCACGTAATTTGAGGTATTTATTAGTTAATCGTGGAGTGGGTCATAACATTTAGGATAGATCTAGATTATAAGGTCATCTCTCTCTCGAGACGGCAAATAAACAATCACAAAGCAAACCATATGATCATTAGCTTTAGCATTCTAACAATTTCATGCATTCATGCAACTCCATAACACTTAGATTAGATTAATGATACTCTTTTTAGGCATTAACAATCATACATCACAAGATGTTAGCTAATCATGCAAGTGAATCATTAAGAACAATAGTATGGAGATTATCTTTTCTAGGTGCATATATTCCAAACAGGTGCAAGAACATACACATTGGGAGAGCCTTAGTGGCTACTCCCAACCCAAGTAACGAGTTTAGCCATTCATGTTAATGGGCAGCATAATGGGAATACAAAAGTGTAGATACATCAAGATAGACAAAGAGGATGGATGAACAGTGTGAAGGGGATGATATATCTAAAGAAGAGAGGAGGTGATACACCAACAATAATCCTTCAGATCTAGATATGGCATCACTGTAGAAGATGGAAACTCCTTCTCTAGAAGAAGAAGAGGATGGTATATCTTATCTCTCCTCCAACTTTCATCTTCAGAGATCCAAGATTTATGGAGGGGCTGATGAGTGAGTGTGGAGTGCAGCAACACTTCTTTGTCATTATGGTTTAATACCCATGCATGTGTGAAGTAGGGGCCTATTTATTGGTGTTTCCCACCGAATCAACTCTTTGTTATGGTCAATACTCATGTCACAGTCGTGACATCTGTCTCAGTCGTGCAGTTGCGGTTGCTACTCATGTCCTAACTAGGACCATCATCACGGTCAAAGCCATTGTTCCGATCGTGTTTTCTGTAGTGGTTTCTTCTTCTGTCCTGGTCACAACCTTTGTAACGTTCGTGACAACTGCCTCGGTTGAAACCATGCATCGCCATTGCAACCACTATTGGGAAATCACGGTCGTGATAGGCAATTGTCCATCTTGCTCAAGATAGACATTGAATCTGTCTCAGTTGAGATACCCAATCAGTCCTTGTGGTCAAGACGCTTGTCTGAAGAGATATGTTCTGATCGTGATGTTGGTGTTGTAGTAGCGACCGATAGAGAATCTGCATGAAGTAAGCTGGAATATTAGCCTGGGTAGTTAAATTTGATTCTTTTTCAAGGGCATTAAAAATATATAGAAAAGTTCATAAAGGGATATCATTATAAAAATAAAATGGGAGCAAAAAGTTCACAATTTATCATGTTATCATCTTATACAATAGTTGGTTGGATTTGGGACAACAATAGATCATTCTTTGACTTGCAGGGTGGAACTTGTGTTGTTATCAACTCCAAATAGGGTGGGACAATAGATATTGTAGTGCACTTGGCACTTTCCTATAACGGATGGACAACAAGGCTTTTGGTGATCTTGGCACCTTCACTATAACTTTTAGGTGGTGATTTTTCATCATGAATCTTAACCATATGCTCTTTTTACTTCATGGGTTCCTCAACAACCTTGTTTACCCCATATGGCGGATACCATGTTCACGTGCTCATGGGGAGGAGGTGGAGCCCATGATGATGGTGGTGGTAGTGGTGGTAGTCTTTGGTTTGGTGGATTGGAATTGTAGAGGATGTAGGTTTGTTGTTGTGGAGGTTGATGTGGGGGTGGTTGTTGCAGGGGAAGATTGGTAGTGAGGTGGAGGTTGTTGGTATTGAGGTGGTGGTTGTTGGGTGTATTGGAGGTTAAGGGAGGGTTCTAGTGTTAGAGGTGCATATGGGTTAGTGGGTCCTTGATATTGTTGTAAGGTGGTTACTTGCCCTTGTGGTGATACATAGGAACCTTGAGGAGTGCCCATAGAACCACTATCATTGTTTGGGTTGGCCCTAGTTTGGGAAGGCAGCCTTTCCCACTCATAGTGGGCAAGTGACAAGGAAATCTAGTCCAACCTTTGTTCAAACCTATCAATAGTTTTCCATGATAGGACACCTCTCTCTTTTCTTCATCAAGGATTCTTAACCTCCAAAGACCTTCTTCTTCAAACTTACATTTGTTTCTTTGACAATGGTGTTGCCTTGTATATCCTTTTTCTTCTTCTCCTTACTTCCAAGAGAAGTTTAGGCAATTTCTCCACTCTAGAGTGTATGTGTTAGACATGGGACCTTGATTGTTCATGTTCCCAAAAGAATGGAGTGCCTTCACTTCTTCATCAATATATTCAATGGCAAGAGTAGATTTGCTAGAAGAGCCTCCAACTTGAGCCTTATTCATATTCATCTTGTCCTCTAGTAATTTCATCATTTGTGGGTTGGCATCATCTTTAGCTTGAGACAGTGCATCCCTTGAGATTCTATCACAACAAGGACCTGCATTGAAAGCTCAGTGATGTGAGTTCTTAGTCAAATGATCAAAGAGGGGCCATGACTCCTCCAGAGGCTTGGCCATGAATGTTCCATCACAAGAAGAGTCAACAACCATTTGACCCATTTCATAGAGACCAGTGTGTAAGGATTGCACCAACTGTCGTATGGGCAGTTTGTGATGAGGGCAGTCTCACAATAGCTTTTAGAAACGCTCCCAAGTATCATGAAATTGTTCATTCTCTCTTTGGATGAAAGAGGTGATGTGCCTTCTCATTTGGGTCATCTTGGCTATGGGGTAGAACTTCTTCAAGAATTCATTATTCATAGCCTCCCAAGTCACCAACTTTGGCTTGGATAGGAACCACTTTTTTCCCTTTTCCTTTAGTGAGAAAGGAAACAAGGTCCACCTTATGGAATCATAATTAGAAGCTATAGTGTGGAAGGTTGAGAACGTATCCAAGAAGGCATTGATGTGGTGGTAGGGGTTCTCATTCTCATGACCATAAAAGGTGGGAAGGAGCCCAAGGGGAATGGGAGGAATGGAGAATTGTTCCCCTGGCATCTGATCTACCCTTATGGCAATTGGCAAAGTATAGTTGCCAGGCATGAAGTAGTCATGAAGCAGCTTGGGTTGTGGAGGTGGAAGAGGTTTATCTGGATGGATTGGGGCATACTATGCTACCATTTCAACTTCTTGATGTTGTTGGAGCATGTGTTGATGTCGCCTTCTCCCTATCTTGGTGTCAACTAGAACCAAGTCAGTAGACATTGAGTGACGTCCAAGCATGCATAGTTGTCACCTGCACAAGGCACAAACAATAAACAAGAGCTAAGTTAGAAGACAAATTTGCAAAATTAACCAAAGAATGACGGATAGAAATGATGAGGGTAGTAGTAAAATGAAGCTCCACTAACTAGCAGGTTGAGCACCACTCTCCCTGGAAACAAAGCTAGCAATCTTGGTGTGTTTCTCCTCTCCCTCGCGTTTTACACACCTACATCAATTGAGTTTTGATTATATGTGCACCTTAAATGTTGAACACATGTGGGATCTTTTGATATATACAAGGGACCTAAACTCACACACCCACTTAGACTAACACACTAACACGCAAGCACACGGAGGCATGCCATAGGATAGGTAAGTGGCAAGTATAGGGTTGATCTACAGTGAGAGAGGGGGAACAAGAGCTTATTTAAGTTGGATAGGTTCCTAAAGTGGAGTTTAGGGTTCAAGGGTTGATTGGGGTTTTTTTTGTTAAATGAAGTTGGACAACCAAACAACTAAAGGAAACAATCAACCAAAACCTAAATTAACCCTAGAATAGTTAAGTTATAACTAGCAAGAAGGTCAACTAAGTAAGAAAAAAAAGCAGTTTAGACTAGAGAAGTAAAGAAAGAGCTAACTAGAAACCTAGAAGTGACAACTAATTAAACTAAGCAAGAATGCTAGCAATTAGCAAACTAGGGCAAGAAAAATACTAGATTAACACTAACTAGCAAGAACTAACATATCAAGCTCAAAGGATCACTAAGTACTCTTTCTTAGCAAGATCTAGCCACCAAGAACAAGGCAATTAGCTAAGAAGAAATTAAAGTAACTAACTAAGCAATCATAAGCTAGCAAGAAGAAACTTAGGGTTTTAAGCAAGTTATAGAGGTGTGGGACATTGGGGGGATGTTACTCGAATCCAAGTTGAGGGGTGTTATAACATGCAAACTATATCCATTAACTCTTGATTATTAAACCAAAAAAATAAGGCAAATACTATAGAATGACCCTAAGCTCCTAGTTGGCCATGGGTGCTATAAGGTGTGTGAAGGAGAACTATTACCCTTGCACACCCTATCCAACCTTATCAGACTCAAATAGACTAGGGCTTAGGTGGAATTCTAGAGGATTTGGCAAACCTAGGTTTCTGGAATAAGTGTCCTTAGGGAAATTGGGAGTCAAAGGTAGGAATGGAGACTGTATGTGAGGGTGTTTCACTTCACATCACTCACCATCTAGCTTTTAGGAAACTCCTATGAAATTGCACTAAGCACTCCTACACTAGCTACTTAGATCTCAAAATATGATGTGTCATCGGCAATACACAAAATTCACCAGAGGAAAATCATCTCTAGATTTTAACCTCTTGATGGCTAACCAATTCACTTTTAAGCAAATGAATTTATGTAGTACAATAGGTATCCATTCGTAGAGACAGCGAGTCAAGAGTTATCTTGAATCCAAAGTAAAGAATAATATTTAAAACAAAGTTTGGGAGAATTCTTAATCTAAATATAGGAAGTAAAATTGCTAAAAATGAAAGTTGCTTAATCAAAAGTGCTGAAAATTAAAGTACTAGAATTAAATTACAAGAATTGAAACTAAGTTAACAATTGAATGTAAAATCAATAGAGCAAAGAGCAGAAGGAATCAATGGGTTAGGATTAATTCAGATATTATGAGTTATGGAAAATCCATGTTTCACCCCCACAACTCCATAGTTAATTTAGATGAATTTATGTTCCTTTTAGATATTTTAGAGGTTAGGACCATGGAGATCGGTCCTCTTCAAAATCAGATCACATGGATGAAACTTTCGATGGTCCTGTGGTCATCGGTGATCTACATGTCCTTGTCTAGTCATTTGATGTGTTCTCATAATGGGTTTCTTATGAAATAACATGTGTCTCATCTGATGTCCAAAAGTCCATGATTATTTTTTCATGCACCGACTGTCATGGAGCATGATGGATCAGGTCACATTCTAAGGTATAAATGGATAATAAGCACCTCTTTGATATTTAAAAGGAGTTTTACAAGTTACTAAATCAACATATGAAGATCATGGAGATAAGGTGGAATTACTCTGACATGATGCAAGAGAACAAGTGCTAGAGAATGAAAAACTTGATCTAAGATCCAAGATACAATTCATGTTTTTCCTTGGAGTCCTCCCTCCTTTTATAGGGGGAAGGGAGGGGAAAACCCAAGAGGAATGTCTTGCTTGAGGCTAAAGTCACATTGGTAAAACTTTGATATCATTTATGACTTTCTCATTTTGGCATTTGACTCAGTCTTTATTTGTATAATTCCTCCATATAAAGTATATGGCATTCATCAACTTTCTTTTGTGCTAGGTCAAAGGAGAACCTTTAGTAACATTAATTGTTTCCC
Organism: Alisma plantago-aquatica; assembly: GCA_963693085.1. Lineage (NCBI taxonomy): Eukaryota > Viridiplantae > Streptophyta > Magnoliopsida > Alismatales > Alismataceae > Alisma > Alisma plantago-aquatica. The sequence continues at coordinate 793,783,919 of OY856409.1, forward strand.
CAAATAGAGAATGGATAATTTTTTTTAATTTCCTTCCCTTAATTACTTTGATCTCTCATTAGCTTCTTCGACTCTCTTTTCTACATAATTACATTACTAGTATTTTGATTGACTTTTGACCCAATTAAAGGTTCCAAAGCAGTCCAAAATTATGATTAAAATTAAATTCCCTTTCCAACACATATTCGCACATTCAATTTGGAGTTGGTATGCAAAAGATATGACAATTTTTCTATAGGGTATATATGTATATTATGCACTATGAGAAATTGTGCAAATATCTTCTAAGAGTCATTTTGGATATTTTTGCGCTTTGAAATAAATTGTCCATTTTTATGAAAAGTACACAATAAATCAACTCAAAACTCAAATTGACTAAAAAAAAGCAAAACTAAGATAATTAACTCTAAAACTAGAAACCAATGACAAAATGCTCCTAAATAGAGAGCTAAAATGTGCAAAAAAATGTAAAATTATACATTTACCAAATCAAAGTCTGATGTGGTCGCCATCACACAAAATTCACAAGAGAAAAATCATCTCTAGAGTTTTACATTTGATGGCTAACAAATTCACTTGTAAACAAATGAACTAATGTAGTACAATAGGTATCGATCTATAGAGACAGTGAGTCAAGAGTTATCTCGAATTGAAAGCAAAGAAAAATATTCAAAACAAAATTTGGAAAAATGATTAATCTAGAGCGAGAAAGTAAAATTGCTGAAAATGAAATTTGTTGAACCAAAAGTGTTGAAATTAGAAGTGTTATAATTAAATTAAAAGATTTAAATTAAGTTAATAATAGAATGTAAAATGAAGAGAACAAAGAGCAGAAAGAATCAACTAGTTAGGATTAACTCAGATTTTATGATTTATCAAAAGTTTGGGTTTCACCCCACAGCTCCAAAGTTAATTTCGTTGTTTTTAGGTTCCTTTTAGATATTTTAGAGGTTAGGACCTTGGAGACCAATCTTGTTCAAGATGAGATCCCATGGATTAAATTTTCTATGGCCACATGGTCATCAGTGATCTGCAAGTCCTTGTCTAATTTTCTGATGTGTTCTCAAAATCGATCTCTTCTAAAATCACGTGTGTCTCATCTGATGTCTAAAAGTCCATGATTATTTCATCATGGACTGGCTGTCATCGTACATGATGGATCACATCACTTTCCATGGTATAAATGGATAATAAGCACCTCTTTCATATTTTAAAGGACTTTTATAAGTTTCTAAATCAACATATAAAGATCGTGGGGATACTCCCCATGTCCTGATAAGGAGGAACTACTCATACATGATGTAAGAGAACAAAGACTAGATAATGAAAATTGGATCTAAGATCTGAGATACAAGAGATATTTTTTCTTTACAGTCCCCCTTCCTTTTATAGGGGGGACAGAGGAGGAAAACCCCCAAGATGAATGGCTTTCTTCAGGTTGTAGTCACATTTGTAAAACTTTAATAACATTGATGACTTTCTCATTTTGGCATTTGACTGAGTCTTTATTTGTATTCTTCCTCCACACAAAGCATATGATATTCATCGACTTTCTTTTCTATTCAGTCAAAGGAGTATCTTTAATAACATTAACTATTTTCCCAAATATAGAATGGAGTATTTTAATTAATTGTCTTACTTTAATTAGTTTGACCGCTCATTAACTTATGTGAATCTCTTTGTTATAGAATTTTGTTACTGGTATTTCGAGAATATTTAGATGTTTTCAACAGTTCCACAGTAGTAAAAAATTATGACTTTCTTTTGAGAAATTAATTCCGCTTTCCAATGCATATTTGCACATTCAATTTGGAATTCATTAGCAAAAGATATGACAATTTTAGTGTAGGGGTGTATGTGTATATCAGGCCCTGTGGAAAATTGTGCAAACATCTTCTAAGAGTAATTTTGGGAATTTTTTAGTTTTAAAATAAATTGTCTATTTTTCTACAAAAGGTGCCAATAAATCAAGTAAAAACTCCAATTGACTAGAAAAAAAAGCAAAACTAAGATAATTAGCTATTAAACCAAATAATAATGACAAAGTGCTTCTAAATAAAGAGATAAAAAATGCACATAAAATGGATAAATATGCATTTATCGAATACCTCAAACTTATTTGTTTCTAGTCTCAAGCAACAAAAACTCATAGACACTCACCAATTATACTAACATCTCGTTCACCTCACTCGTATATCACTACTTTGTTCTCACCACCTTTTCAATGTCAAGCACCCTGATTTCCTAGAACCACAGAAACACAATTTGTAGCATTTCTCAATCGAATTTGCTTTACAACTTGCTTCTATTTCAAAAGCTTGTAAGGGATTAAAAGTTGTATCCCTTCAGTCATTATTACTTTCATAAATTCTTACAAAAAATTGCATACAACTAGGGTTCAAGGATTTAATGGGGTTATGCAGATTCCCCTAAGCATAAAAAGTGGAGTGAAAGGAGGTACGGGAGGAAGTGATTTCTCCTCTATTCAAATAGATATCATTTTATTTATTTGTTTGCAGTTACATTGATTTCATGTTTTACTGTGCTTTTTGGCATCTTTTCTTGATGGTACGACCCTACTAAATTTATGAGGGATATGGAAGAAGCAAAAGAGGTAGTATAAGGGGGTGTGCCACCCCAAACTTGGAGTTTCGCACATTTGCTAGGTTTTTTAATTCTTTTCAAATGGCATATGGAGAGATACGAAGATTAAAGAAGAAGTGTAAAAGAGATTGGTGTTGTTCTTTTATCACTTTTTAGAATTTTACTGCCTTGAGAGTATTATAACATCAATTTGGACCATTCTAAAACAAGAAAAAAGAATTGTAACTTCACCAGTTAACCCCATAGTTCTCATAAAGACACATTGTGTTTTGGTTCCAATCTATCCTTTTCAGGCTTGCCAACTTTTCTAAGAATAGTCTCAATTGACGTCATGGATGATAGATTTTTTTAACAAAATGGTGTTATGATAAAATTGCAAAGGATTCACTTCAATTTAGAGGATATATTGACTACAAGCATATCAATCAAATGGACGACTAGGTAAAGGTCAAAATTAAGGAAGAAAAAGGAAAATTTTGAAAATTTTAAAGATAAATAATATAATTAAAATTGCTAAAAAAAGATAGAGTGGGTGGAAGGGAGACGTACTACCCACCTCCACCCCTAACTTAAAATTTTGATCATCCAGAGAAAAACTTAAATTTGGAATGGAGGGAAGAATTTCTATAGAATCACCAAGCAGCCTTGGTAGCTCAAAAAATGTCTAGTTGAAGGGGATGTCGATGAGGGCTAGAGCTTTGCATGGAGGAGATTCATGGTACACCCAATGATTGTATGGCTCAAAGGATCTTTCTGGTCGGTTGAAATGACATTGCTTGTCACCTTGCAGTCCCTCTAGTAGGATCCATAGATCTTCCTTCATCAGTGGAGGAAATGTTAATGATGATGTGGATGGAGAACTTGATAATATTCATATGTTGTCTTTGGGGTTAACACTTCCCCAAAGACTTGAGGTGTAATGTCTTTTCTGAAAGGTATGGTGGTATGAGATGAATCCAATGTGTGTACCACCAAAAGTGGTAGATCGGGTGGAGGATCCGACTCAAGTTTCTCTTCATCACCTAGATCTACATATAATAGATATGGTGTTGGTGTGGGAGGAATTGTCTTATCAACCTAGTATAGGTTTTTATGTGTCTGTGTTTCCTCTTCATCTAACACTTTTTCAATGTGAAGGTTAATGAAGGCATCAAGGCCCTTTACTGCCGAAGGGGAGATCTGATTCCTTCATAGAACATGTACCCAACTCAATGGGATCAGAAGGGATCACCTCACAATATAACGGAGGCATGTGAGGTTCTTGTGAAGGTGGAATCACCATATTAGGTTCAACTTGATGTGTAACAAAGGGTGGTTGAGGAGGAATATGAGATCTTGATGAGGAAGCCCTTTTTCAAAAGGATCCACCTATATATGATCTAGAATAGTCTCCACCAACTTTTGTTGGTCATTGATAACACCTAGATCAAGGTAGTTGGTGGAGATTCATGGTATGGAGTCATTTCTGGTTGCTCCAAATTTTTGGGGATAACCTTATTGGGTTCAATCTTATGTGGGACTAGAAGTGGTTCAGAGTGTAGGGCTCTTGATGAGGAAGCCCTTCATGAAAAAATCCACAGGTATATGACTCTGAATAGGCTCAACCAACTTTTATTGGTCGTTGATAATGGATGGATCAATGTTTACATCAGAGGTTGGTGGAGCTTTAGGTGCTATATCCAAACAAGGATGACTCCCATGTTGTTACTTTTCATATTGAAGTAATAAAGCCTTTAGATGAAGGGTCAGAATACTAATGTACTCATCACTTAAAGGATGCAACTCCTTAGTTTCTACTATTTCTATCAAATCAGAAATAGTTAACATGAGGATGGTATCACCATTGTCATCAAAGAAAACCATCCTTGGTTACTCCAAGTTCCTCAGGGGTCTCTCTGTTTGATCCTTCAATAGTAAGATTTGGGGGTGAGTTGTACGTTCAGTTGAGATACTAGCACATCAGTTCGTTCAGTCTCAGTTATCCACTCAGTCATCAACATCTTAAGTTCATTAATTTCTCTTATAGATGAGGTGAAGGCTGGTTTTCATGAGAAGGTTCTTCGCAGTATCCCCCATAATTGTTTTGTCCATAGCCCTCCTGATATCGATATGTGTAGCATGGTTCCTCGTAATATCCTATAAAAAATTATAGGTTGTAATTGGAATTATACCCACCATGATAGGAAGATTTGATATTACAAGGTGCTACCATAAACTGAGGAGACTTTAATTGATGTTGAAAACAACATTGTTCTAACCATCCATTTTTTTCTAAACAAGAACAAAGGATGGCAGAAACTTGAGAAGGGAAACAAAAACAAATTATGAAACAAAACTAAAAATTATAAAAATTAACTAAGAAATTATAAAAAATAAAAATATAAAAAACTAAATATTACAAAACAAAACAAAATTTAGATATTTTTAAGATGATAAGATTGATATCAAAAGACATGAAAATTTGTAAGAAAATGTACTAGCAGAATGGAAACTCTGTAGAAGGATGAGTTACACTACCATAATTGGACTCGGTAGGCAAGGAAAAGAGAAGGGGAAATAGAAAGGTGTAAGTGATAAAAAACAACGATCCTAATCACTCAAAATAGTGAAGTTCGAAAAACTCCATGTGATATCCCTAGAAATAGCGTAAAAATTTGATGTGTCATTGCCAACACACGAAATTCACCAGAGAAAAATCATCTCTGGAGTTTAAACATTGATGGCTAACCAATTCACTTTTAAACAAATCAACTGATGTAGTATAATAGGTATTGATCCACAGAGACAACAAGTTGAGAGTTATCTCAAATCGAATGCAAAGAACAATATCTAAAACAAAGTTTGGGAGAATGATTAATCAAAATCTAGAAAGTAAAATTGCTGAAAATGAAAGTTGTTGAATAGAAAGTGCTAAAGCTAAAAGTACTAGAATTAAATTACAAGAACTAAAACTAATTTAACAACGGAATGTAAAAGAAGATAGAAAATAGTAGAAGGAATTAGATGGCTAGGATTAATTTAGAATTTATGAGTTATCGAAAGTTGAGGTTTCACCCCCATGACTCCATAGTTAATTCAGATGGTTTTAGGTTCCTTTTAAATATTTAAGAGGTGAGGATCATGGAGATTGGTCCTCTTCAGAATCAAATCCTATGGATTAAATTTTGTATAGTCTTGTGGTCATCGGTATCTATAGGTCCTTATCTAATCATTCGATGTGTTCTCAGAATGGGTCTCTTCTGAAATCACATGTGCCTCATCTAATATCCAAAAGTCCATGATTATTTCGTCATGGACCGGCTGTCATGGAGCATGATGGATCAGGTCATGTTTTAAGGTATAAATAGATAATAAGCACATCTTTCATATTTTAAAGGAGTTTTACAAGTTGCTAAATCAACATATGAAGATCATGGGGCTACTCCCCATGTCCCGATGAGGAGGAACCACTCAGACATAATGCAAGAGAATAAGGGATAGAGAATGATAAATGGGATCTAAGATCTGGGATATAAGATGTATTTTTCTTTCGATTCCCCCCCTCCTTTTGTAGGGAAAATGTGGAGGCAAAAACCCAAGAAGAACGGATTTCTTCAAACTGAAGTCACATTGGTAAAATTTTGATTGCATTGATGACTTTCTCATGTTGGCATTTGACTAAGCCTTATTTGTATTCTTCATCCAAACAAAGCATATGGCATACATCAACTTTCTTTTTTATCATGTCAAAGGAGTATCTTTAGTAACATTAATTATTTCCCCAAATAGAGAATGGGGAATTTTATTAATTGTCTTCCCTTAATTACTTTGACCATTCATTAATGTCTTCGACTCTCTTTGTTGTAGAATTATGTTGTTGGTATTTAGAGCGACTTTAGATCCTGTCAAGGTTCCATGCAGTCCAAAATTATGATTTTCTTGTGAGAAATTAAATTCCCTTTTCAACACATATTTGTGCATTCAATTTGGAGTTTGTATGCAAAAGATATGGCAATTTTGATCTGGGTATAGTCACCATGGGAAATTGTGTAAACATATTCCATGAGTAATTTTAGGGATTTTTGCGCTTTGAAATAAATTGTCTATTTTCTGAAAAAGACAAAATAAATTAAGTAAAAACTCCAATTGACTAGAAAAAACTAAGTTAATTAAATCTAAAACTAGAGACTAATGGCAAAATGATCCTAAATAGAGAGTTAAAACATACAAATAAAATGGATAAATATGCATTTATCAAATACCCTGAACTTATTTGTTGCTAGTCCCAAGCAACACAAAATCATAATACTCACCAATTATACTAACATCTTGTTCACCTCACTCATATAGCACTTTGTTCTCATCACCTTTTCAAGGCCAAGGACCTCAATTTCCTAGAACCACATAAACACATTTTTCTAACAGTCCTTATTCGAATTTGCTTCACAACTTGCTTCTATTTTAAAAACATGCAAGGATTAGAAGATATATCTTTTTATTCATTATTAATCCCACATATTCTTATGAAAAAATTACACAAGACCATGGTTCAAGGATTTTATGGGGTTATATAGATTCTCTTGGGCATAAAAAGTGGAGTGAATGGAGGTAGGGAAGGAAGCGGTCTCTCCTATATTCAACTTGAAACCTTTATATTTCTTTGTTTGCAGTCACATTGACCACATGTTTTGGTGTTTTTTTTGTCATCTGTTCTTGATTGTACAGCCCTATTAAATTTTCAAGGGGTGTAGAAGAATCGAATGAGGTAGGATAAGGGGGTTTGCCACCCCGAGCTTGGAGTTTGGCACATTTTCTAGACTTTTTCCTTTTAGTGGATGAAGAGATAATAAGGTGGAAGAAGAAGTGAAAAGAGACTATTCTTGTGCTTATCTCGCTTCTCAGAATTTCAGTGGCTTGGGAATATTCTCACATCAGTTCATACAATTCTATAATAAGTAAAATAATCATAACTTCACAAGTGAATTCCAGAGTTTTCATAAAGACATGATGTGTTTTGGTTCCAGTCTATCTGCTTTAAGCTTGCCAACTTTTCCAAGAATAGTGCTAATTGAGGCCCATGACAGTAGATGCTTTTTAACAAAATGGTTTTATGATAAATTTGCAAAGATTCACTTCAATTAAGAGGATATATTGACTGAAGCATATCAATCAAATGGTCGACTAGGTAAATGTCAAAACTAAGGGAAAAAATTGAAAATGTTAAAGCTAAATAACATAATTAAAATTGTTGGAGAAATAAGAAAGTGGGTGGAAATGATATGTACCACCCACCTTTGATATATGATGACACATCAAATTTTGATCATGGGGCTACTCCCCATCTCTTGATAAGGAGGAACTACTCAGACATGATGCAAGAGAACAAGGGATAGAGAATGAAATGTTGGATCTAAGATCTAAGGTACAAGATATTATTTTTCTTTGAAGTCCTCCTGTACTTTTATAGGGGGAAAGGAAGGGTAAAAACTCAAGAGGAATGGCTTTCTTCATGCCAAAGTCACATTGGCAAAACTTTGACTGCATTGATGACTTTTTCATTTTGGCATTTGACTGAGTCTTTATTTGTTCTTCCTCCACACAAAGCATATGGCATTCATCAAATTTCGTGTGTCTAGTCAAAGGAGTATCTTTAATAACATTAATTGTTTTCCAAAATAGAGAATGAATAATTTTATCAAATGCCTTCCCTTAATCACTTTGATCGCTCATTAATTTTTTCGACTCTCTTTGCGGTAAAATTCTATTATTGGTATTTCGAGTGAATGTTGATCCTGTCAAAAGTTTCAAAGCAGTTCAAAATTATGATTTTCTTGTGAAAAATTAAATCTCCTTTCCAACGCATATTTACACATTTAATTTGGAGTTGGTATGCAAAAGATATGATAATTTTGGTGTGGATATATATGTATATTAGGCACTGCGGGAAATTGTACAAACATCTTCTAAGAGTAATTTTGAGAATTTTCACTCTATAAAATAAATTATATATTTTTTTGCAAAAGACACAATGAATCATGTAAAAACTCCATTGACTAGTAAAAAGAAAAACTAAGATAATTAACTCTAAAACTAGAGAATAACGAAAAATGCTCCTAAATAGAGAGCTAAAATATGCAAATAAAATGAATAAATATGCGTTTATCAATCTCACACCTAAGAGTAGGAGAAGGGATTTATGGGTGGGAATATGGGGTTCTAGCTAGGGATCCACTAGTTGTATCTAAGAGGAAATCCCAAAATAGCCTCACATATGCCATTTTTTCTTAGACATAGGTGGTTTCAAGCACAAATCAATAAGTAATTTATGTTTTTAAGAACAAATCACAAGAAGAAATATGGGAAGTAAGATAAAACTAGAAGGCAATCATCATCTAACTAATCTATAGAGATTACAAGTTATTGTCCCCCAAGATGGTATCAAAGTAACATTTTATCTGCCAAATAGCCTCCCTAGAGGGGCTTAGCTACTCATAGTACAAAGAATAACAAAAAAAGAGGTAGAAGAAGAGAAAGTAGCCATAGAATCTCATGAAAGATTCCTTATCCTTCACCTCTACAAGAAAGATCAGCACCTTATTCCTCCTTGGTAGCAAGATGGCATGGAATGGGTGGTAGAAGAAGTCAAAATCCTAGAAAACTAGGGTTTTGAGGTTGAAGAGGTAGGGGTAGGTAGGAGCTCAAGGAGTGAGTGAGTAGTGGATAGAAATGGCCAATAGGTAGTTAAGGGTGGCTAAACTCATGCCTCAGCCACCACACCAAGTATATATAGGTGGTGGGGAATCACTAGGTAAGTAGGGATAGGATGGGAAATAGAGTGCAAAACTGTTGTTAGGGTTGATAGCTACCACAGCCGTTTTAGTCACCACGGATGTGGTGGAGTGGGGTGAACATGGCCTTGGTGGAATGGAATGGGCGAGGTGGAAATGGAAAAAGTTATAGTTAAATTTTGAATTCTTAGAAGGTTGGTAGCATGGTCATGCTGGGAAGCACGACTGTGGTGGGAGCTAGGTATCACATCCAAAGTGGGTGATACCAAGGTGGGTGATACGTGGCACAGATGTGCATAGACATGGTGGGTTAGTGACTACATGTCCATGTTGGGAAGCACGGCCATGGTAGATGGGTGGCAGCACGTCCGTGTTGGGCAGCATGGTCGTGGTGGAGGGTTTGTTGCAGCTTCTTCAAAATAGAGATTTCTACTGTAAATTATTTATTTGCAGCACAGACATTCCATGTCACCATGGAGGTGTTGGGGGCTTCAGACTTTGATCTTCATGGACAACTTTACTTTATCTCGACCCTTGGCCACTAGGGGTAGGTTTGGGGAGCTTTAAGGCCTCTTTTGGACTTTTCCATGGGTGGAGGAATCCTAGAACACCTTCCTTCTCTCTTGTCCATCCAAGGTGTGGTTCCAGTACCTAAAAAACATGCAAAGAGTGTCCATAAGTGTGTTTATTAGGAAACCAAATATTGGGGGAAATAACTTGTAATCTAACATGTCTAGATGTGATTGAACTGAAAACAGACACAAGATGAAGCCCTACAATAGGGTTGCATCAGGTAGAAATCTATGATGTGTGGCATATTAGACAATTACATCATATATTTGTTTTATGATGTAGTAAATAATTTATCTTAGAAAATCCATAATTAACCAAATGTAAGTTATAAAATAAAAAATAAAATATGTTTTAAATCAAAAAAATTAGACATGTCAATTGGTGGTCTTTTGAACCTAAATCATCTTGGTTTAAAAGTCATCTTTTGGATTTCATTTTATAAATCGTATTAAACATATTAATCAACATTAATTCATAACTAATTATTACTAAATCAAATGTGTTTTTGGAAACATTAGGATTTTCTCCAAAAGATGGTATAGGTTTGACCTAATTCAATAATAATAAAAGGTTAGTTTTTAGAGTTTTGGTTATATGATTCAATTAAACCTTAAATTTTATATAAAATCATACAAGGTGTCTGATATCCTAACATGGACTAGGGCTTTACCCTATAATCTTGTAAGATTTAATTTAAGGTATGTGGAACTAGCTGATTTATTGGGGCATTATTACAACTGAATAATGAGTTCCAATATGTGGAATCCACCATGAATATTACAAGTCTTTATCTAGCTCTTATTACCTTTTGAGACTTCTTTAATTTGGTATTACTTCCCTAATTGTTTAGTGAGATTATATGAAACATCATTATTACCTTTGACCTAAATATTCAATTCATGGATGTTTTCATCCCTTATTATCTGACTAGAACTCAAATTGATTAAACGTACATCTTTCCATGTTTGTGCATGTACAATAGACTAACATTGTCAATGGTAGTGTACTTCTACACTACCATAATAATATTGGGTGTGGCTTTCCACCTAGAGCCTTTCCATTAATTTCTATATAAGGGTGTGTCTTTCTACCCAAGGTGTGCCTTTTTGTGATGAACCTAATTTTAGGATTATGATACCCAATATAGTGTTTTAAGACCATGAGTGTCATGTAGATGATTGATACCAAATTGAGGAATTGGTTGTTCAATCATTGTATATTTCCACCCAAAAAGTGTAACTATATATGCAATTGACAATTCAAATATTATTTGAGTTCAAGTATGATGAATAGGTTTGATTAAATTGATTTGGGTACATATGAGTCCATGGGACCCGTTTAATAGTACCAATGGACTCAAGTGATATATTGGTGAACTTTGAGGTATCAGTATCATAACAGGCATTTTTGGACTTGTAGGATCAAGATTTTATGATGATGTGAATTGAATTCAGAATTAATACACATAATTATAAGGTTGTTTGAAGAATTCTTTTGCATACCCAAACCATATATTTAGTGTCTCAATCTTTGATAGCAGCTACCCTAAGATATTATGGGCCTATGTATAGAATTTCGAAATATTAGGAGACTGCTACAAAAAAATGTAACTATTTGAAATTGAGGACATTGATGATAGAAATGTGTTAAACTTTAATCTTTTGACTATTTAGTAGTTAGGCCCACGATAGAATGGAAACTTCATCTCCCACCTCCTGATTCTGTGGAAGAGGTGGCCTTGACCCAACTCAACAAAACTCACGCAAATGTCGGATCCAGGAGTGAAATCAGTAGTTTGGTTGCTTCTTTCTCTTAGAGACGTTCTCGGAGACCTCTCGAGTAAACCTTCTCCTGACCTACAATGAGAGAACCAGATATCTCCCCTCTTCCATCCCCATCGCTGCCTCCAGAATGGGCTAAGGGTGACCGGAGAACTCTGGCGCTGCTGCTGCTTCGTGCGAGAAGGCAAAGCACACACACCCGATCGAGGGCGGAAGGAGACTAGGGACCTAGTCTGTGGCAGTAGAAACCAGTGCTACAGACACTGAGATATCCAGGGGAAGGTTGTGGCATTAAGAAACCATGCCGGGGATGCGGAGAGTTGGGACTCGAAGCCCTTGGGGCGGCAATCTATGTCCGGCAGTAGGAGAATTACGGCATGTCTTGCTAGGCGGAGTGGTCTCCTGCCACGGCACCCTTGCGGAGGTCGAGCTCTACATTCACACCAAGATCGGGTAGATGTGGAGGTCTGTAGTTCGACGCTGAAGACGGTGGTGGCCGTAGGGATCGCCAAGGAGACGACACCGCCAGACAGCGGCGCTCGCACTGAGCCCAGGGATCCGAGACATCGAGAGGTGCTGCACGGAGGAGACTTCGGTCGTCCTCTTTGTGCTCTTCTTTGTGATGGTGCCTCGGCCGGGACAGTGTGTCTGCCCCCTCGCTGAAGGTGGGCCAGGCCGTGGAGGTGGCCTGTGTAAGGGAGAGAGAGAGAGAGAGAGAGATGATAACCAGGCCCTGCGCTCACTGCGGCGGCGGTGAGAATGAGTCATGTGACTCATACGCTCATTTGAGCATGCGAGAGAGAAAGGCAAGCGAACCGGACCTAAACCCAGGCAGAACCGGTCCAGGTGCCCTTGAACTGGCCAGTTCCACCAACAAGCAAGAGCAAGGAGCCGCATCCACACCCCCAATATGGACACATGGCGGCCTCTGATTTGTCGAAAAAGGTAAATCTTCAGTTAATATGTAGATCTTCCAAAATTCATAGAAACTAGATCGTTTATCAGAAAATTACAAATAAAGTACTGAAATGCTTAGAAAAGTGCGTAGAACAATATGGAAGCAGAATATCAGACTTTTGATGCACTAATAATAGTGATATCATGTAAAATGTGTAATGCTTGTTTAATGGATAATAAATAGCAAATGATGACATAAAATCATGGAAAAATAACAGTAAGTCCACAATTATGTATAGAATGCATATGATGTCTGATATGGTCATGTTGATGTACGAAATTACATAATTTGATTAATATGTCTAATTAGGGCTAATAACACTAAAGATGATGCAATTAATACATGCATGCTCAATAAATGATGAAATTTATAGAGTAATCTCATATCTATATTTGAAAACTTAGATTTAATTATGAGATCATGATAATGTATAGAATGCATGTTATATGAAGAGCACCCTTAATACATGTGATGCAACCCTAATATGGTTAATGAAAGCGACATAATGTTGAATATGTCCACATAATAATGTGACACATGAGTATATCCAGTTGATGAACTATAATCTGGAAAATGACATCAGTAAGATAAATATAAGGTAAGAATACAAGTAATCATGAGAATAATATAATGATCTAAGTAAACCCTAAAATGAACACGACTAGGGTTAAGATGATCAGAATCTGATGCTAGTATATGATTTTGTTATTAATCAGGTGCTGACCAGTTTATCTAGATGATCATGGATATGTGAGGAATATCTGAACTCAGGTACGTGGATATAATTATATGACTAGATTTGTTGGATGTTAACTATATGTACTTGCTTGCTTGTACTTGAATATCTTGTTGGATGTACATCTATGTGTATTGCCATTTCCGCCTTAAACAATAAGAACACTAAGGAAAGAAAATGGAGTGTAGTTACTGATGGTTCATTAATCTCCCTATTAGAGAGGGAAAGCATTAATGTTGACTAGCACCTCCCTAATGGTACAAGGTACGCAGGGAGATCCTTAATGGTACAAGGTACGCAGGGATAGGGCCCAATATTTATGTTTGTGCTAAGTCCACCATAGTAATACATGTCCATTGAAATATGAATAATAACTTGGGATTACCTAATTTTCCACCTTTAAATAATGTTTCCTTTCTCTTCCTTCGATTTCGAGTATTTTATATGCCAGCATAGTATAGCTTTTAATTCCACGTACCAACTTTTGTTGCTATTTTTGTTTCTCGTATTTTCTAGGTCCAGAGCTAGAATGGGATAAAGGATTAGCATGTGAGCAAGTTGTACAGGTTGTACCTATTGTCTAAGATCCTAGATAGCATACATGTTTAGACTTATGTAAAATTTTCTATTTAATGTGTAAATCTAATCTGTAATAGTTCATGTTATAATTAATATACATGTTGAATGTTGAGAAATGTTATGGTTGTATGTTCATGTATGTGTATTATGCTTCCGCATCGCTCTCTGATATGATTGGATGATGTTTTTGGATTCTGACATCTCATTCCCAATAGGGTTTGGAGAAGCCAAAATCCGGGGACGTCACACTTTCCATCTGACACTTTAGGGAAAAATTTTACGGGTCACATCCATGCTTAAATAATGTTATTCTAATCGTTGCAACATGCACTGATTATCTTTTTAATATTATTAATGAGAAATTGTTGTGGAAAGTATCTATTCTATTAATCAACTTCTATGTTATTAAATTCCTCATCTATTTGACATGTTAAATATTTTGAATATGTTTCCTTTTGGACTACCTTGATAATTGAAACCCACCTTATTTGAAGTCTTCTTAACTTTTCATTTTTCATTAAAAAATGAATGTGTGTTTTTACTCTATACATACTAAGTTTATGTTGTTTACCTTTTATTTTCTTTTAGTCTTTTCTAGGTGTTATTTTCAACCCACCTAGATATGGGTGAGTTAGGAAGATGACTAAGGTGGAACATGCACCAGAACGTGGAAGAGGTTGCCCTTTGTAGATGGTCATTTTCATATGAGTTAAATTAGTTGCCTCTTATGTATGTTACACCACCATTAATGGGTAAGAACTTAAATCGATGATTTTTTAGTAAATTTAATTGTTATCATGTATAGTATTGCTATGTATTCATGTTTCTTGTATATCATTCTTTCAAGAAATAAAAGAGACATGTAATTCATGATACGTGTTAGTGTTTTGGATTAAGTGGGTTCATTCTTCAATTGAGTAAGAGTGGATCCCCTCGTGGATCCCACTCCTTATAGTCATAACTGTTAGGCCGCATAAGGTGTGTCTCTTAGTTTATCCAAGTAAAACTGAGAGGTTGATAGGAAGAAATTAAATCCAAAATTTGTGTGTGAAAAGAAAATCAAACTAAAATAAAGTGTCTAGAAAATCTGATAAAATAAGATAAGGAGTTCCATGGTATATAACCATGAATCTTAACATGTATGTACTTTTCCTTAGGCATAGAAAACCATCAAACACCCAGCCAATGTCTAACATCTAAACCTAGGATGTCATATGGTTTATACTCTTGTGAGGTTATCTCATTTACTCTGCAAAGCATTACTAGAACCCCAACAAGACCCAATATATCTCTCAAGCATCATGAATGAATACCCCAAAGTGTCTTGGAATGCCTCTTCGGTCTATGGTAGGTTAGAGTATTAGAAGCAATAGTGATTCATTGGGAAACCAAGTAGATTGTCCTCTCACAAGGATCATGAATGAAGACCCCAAAGTATACTGGAGTTCCTCTTGGGTCTAGGATAGGTTAGAGTATTAGAATCAACAAAAATCTATTGGAAAATTGAACATATAGTCCCCTGGACACACATCCTATCAAGGCTCAGAACCAGTCCACCTTCTCTCTTGTTTCTAACACTACTCACTTGAGATTTTTCAAAGAAGTAGCTCATAAAAATAAGAGATATACCAACCATTCAATCATAACCAAAAGAGAAAGAAAGACATTAACATGTTGATCTATATCTTAACTACTTGCATATAGTCAAAGTTTATTAATAGACCCTAAATAGGGTAAATAGCCTAGAAGATGCTCAACTTGGTGGTGGTATGCCGTTAGGGGCATCATGTGATGATTCTAGTAGAGATGCATTGTATATGATTTGATTATTAATAAAAGGGATTACCATTTATTATGCCTACTTCAATATTGAAATCATGAAAATTATAATAATGTCATAAGAATGTTTTGACTGAATGAGATGGGTCTGTTTGAGGATTTGAGCATCAAATCATATGTATACTCAATATGTTATCTCCCTAGTTTGTTCATGATGTGGATATTATAGGACAACAATAATACATAAGACTACTATGTATGTTGGACAATTACAATGTCCCTTTAATCATGATATTGGATTTCAATTCAGATACATAGGTATTTGTTAGAAAACAAGTTTTACTAGACATACACACTTAGAGAATTACATATGGAAGCCATGTCATGGCAATTAGAGTCATATCACAAAGTAATAATGGTGAATATGATCCTTAGACCTGAAGTCGCTATAGTATTTCATGTTGTTATTTGTACTTCAACACTACCCAACATGAATCTTAATAATGGTTGCTATATATGTAGTTATTGGATTCACTATGACACTTATGGATTATTGTGAGTGATGTAGGTTGAATTTATCCCTCCTACTTGAGTGATATCTTAGCCACTTAATTAGTGAGACTATGAAATGCATGGGCATGCTCGTGTGAGTTAATATATGATATTGAGCTCACACAATCTCAATACTCTGCTCTAGTTCAAGAAACATCGATTGATTCTTAAAAGGATGACAACTTCAAGCCTCAGATTCATATTGGATAAATTGTAATAAAAGGATCATACAGTTGATCACATGTAGGTTAAAGTTGTTCTCAAATTATTCCAATTAGTTGGGTATAAATGATGTGTTGCTAGATATTTCTCTTTTCTTTTGAAGTCTTTGACATTGCTACCAACATAATATGAAACCTATGGACTCAAACACATAAGGATGCATAAGGGAAATTATGCTTGTTCACATATGCATGAATGAATGGTTCTAAATTATCTAAAGTCTGATTTCCTACCCAAGTGGTTGACTAGGTAAACTAGTTGGTTGATTGGATGGTTTGTAACAATTGGTCAATTGATTTTCAATTGATTGATTGGCTACATTTGGAAAACTAGCCAATCGGATGATTAGATAGCCCAACTAGTCAATTGGATACATGTCAAGAAACAACAAGGAAAAAGAAGACTTCTTTGATTTAGAATTGAACTTCTCAACTAGATCAAACTAAGACTGGCCAATTGGTCAACTAGATGTACGAACCGGCCAACTGGGTGATCCAACCAAATGACTATGTGACCCAACTGATTGATTGGGTGACCCAACTAGTCGCCTGGACAACCAACTAGGTCAAATCAGAAGCATGTCTGAGTCTTCCTAGTTAGATTATGGTCTAGGTTGTGATTAATAATAGGATTAGACTTATAGAAATCCAAGTCCATGACTTTCTTATATATATGGGTGCATTTTTGAAGGGAGACATGCAATGTCAGACACATGTTTTCTTATATTTCTTCCTCTTAAAGAGAGAAAAGCTCATCCCAAGGATGACAACCTGTAATAGGAGAAGAGAGTGAGAAAAACTAGTACATCATCAGCTTTGAGTTCCAATTCTTCTTAGAAACCAAGGTGGTGCAACAAGATCTCCCACATCTGCATTGATGACGTATATGAGGCCCTTGTGTGGAGTCTTGATGATGAGAAAGTTCTTAAAGGAGAATATAAGGTGTTGTTGCAAGGATAAGGCACCAACAACAATAACAGAAACAACCAGTTCAAATCTGAATCTAAAAGTGTGACTTCTACATGGACATAAGATGTGTCTATTTGTCAGACAACTAGTTTCTACCAATGTGTATTCAATATCACTTCTATGTCTTTAATATAGTGAAGTTTTACGGTTAGGACACATATTTTGGATAAAACTTTATTGAGGATATTTTTTATTATAATGTTTCCCTTCCCTCAAAACCCTACAATGGTACTAGATTCTATTTCATATGCTTTTAGTGTTGGCTTGGGTTAGACCAGCATATTCTTGATGAATGGATAATTGTGTGATTTGTTTCCATATTAATCACCAACAATCATATATTATATGATATCTCTATATTACATACACAAATGTGATTTTGTCTTTGAAATTGTTTGTTTGTTGGATGTGGGTATGGAGACTAGGTCACTATGGTATGTGATATATAAAGCATGTAAATTTATGGTTTTTTATTTTAATTAAAATATTTAAAATGTTTATGACTTAAATGCCTATACATTCTCCATGTAATATTTAATTCTTGTAATCATATTAGTATTATGTATAGACATTACCAGTGGACCATGGTAAATAGAGGACATAATCATAGCCCACACCAACAGTGAAGGTCCTTGGAGGGTTTGTGATGAGTATGAAGTGACAAATCCATCAACAACCTAAAAACTGGCCAAATAGGGAATCCATCTGGTCGGTTATCTTTCCAGTCGATTGAATGGAAATTCATATAAAGGTGTATTTAGGGTTACATGGGATGTGAATGTTTTGTTTGTTTGTTTATAACTCTTGTTGTTTCAAGAGGATGTACTAGGTGCTACATCTTGTTTCATTGCATGTGTGATTGTTGTACTATATGATATGTATAATAATGTATATGTATTGGTGATTGGATACACATGAACATACATCAAATCCCTCAATTTAATATTAATTTTAGGATGCCTTCAAATTTACATACACATAAATTCTCGATCAAATATGTGTTGGCTCGCCAAAGTGTGGTGCACTGTCTATCTTGGAGAAGTATGATAATAATTATGTGGCTCTTCTAATGGGATTTACTAAACTAGGAAATCTAAATAGGATTAAGCATCTAGAGGCATAAATATGGAGTATACTTCATAACATTATTTATGACAAGGAGTTATTTAATCATCTATTCAAGATTTGCATTGTATACAATTGGTAACTATTACCTACCTAAATAATTAAGTTGTGAGCATTTAGCCAAATTTGACTCATGACTTAATGCATTATATAGCTTGTATCACTAGAAGATTGCTCGTTGTAATCTTCCCATATTAATAGTGAGGGCTACATATTTATTAAAATAGTGGAGGCTTTATAAATTAAATGCAAAATTATTATCATGAAATTAAATTAATTTTCAAATAAAATTGTTGACTCATGAAAATATTTTCTATGCATCTAATGGAAAACATACATGAAAACTTCTCATTATGGTTGTTCCTTGAGAAAGAAATTTTGAATGGAAATAACTTCCATGATCTTTTTAGGACATTGAAATTTTTTCTCACTCGTGAGTGTAATCTCTATGTCCTTGAAACACTAGAATGAGTTCCCAATGCACCTAGAGAAAAAAGGGAGTCTTCTTGTAAGCATATTGATGACTTTGTTGACATCAAGTGCCTTACGCTAGGATCCATTAATTATAAGATTCATAAGCAATATGAGAATATGGGATCTCTATATATGGCCACACACGTCTAATGAATATGTTCCAAAAAAAAGACAAGAGAGGTGTGATGTTTCAAAGGCCCAGTTTAAGTACAACATGGCTGAGGGAAATCAGGTTGGGCCTCATTTAATCAAGTTTATTAGGTGTGTGGAAATCCTAGAGAGACTGGAATTCCCCTTAGACCAATAGTTTTCCACTTATGTAATATTATGGTCATTTCTATAGCCAATTTACATGAAGAGTTTTATTGTTGTTAGAGTTGCTTGTCATGTTAAGAATTGTAGAGACTCAGATAAATAAATACAAACAATAGTTTTTTATGGTCAACATAGGAAAGGGCAAGTCAAAGGGAAAAGGAAAAGCTAAGAAGAGTTTGAAATCTAGCTGAAATCCCAAGTCTTTTGCACTTAAAGCTATTGGAGGAGTAGGAAACGAAGCCAATTGTCACCATTATCACCAGGATGGATAGTGGAAAAGAAATTTACCGCTTTACCTTAAGGAACTAAAGGGCATACCAACAAAAGGCAACAAAGGCTCTAGATACCAAGGTACCATCTCCAAATGTCAAATCTTTAGGTTCAGGCAAGACATTCGAGACAATAAAACATGTTGGAGACTTGGGAGTATTTGAGTACCATGGATCTGATGGATGTGGATTTGTGGTTGATGGAGAAAGAGAAGGGTTTTAGATTGTTGGACATATCCAATAAGGAAAATATAAAGAATGTGATTTACTTGTTGTAGGGTAATGTTGGCCATTAGTGGGTCATTAAGGAAAATAAATATCTCAACGAGATGATAACTTGAGTGGGGTTTAGTAGGGACTTTGAGAATAAATACTATCCTCAGACTAGACAAGAAGATCACATGGTTTTAGCAGCTAAGACAAAGGATGATGATAGTGAATGAGTATGAAGAATGTTTCATGGAAATGTCAAGGTTTTCCCTCATATGGTATCGACAGAGAAAGAGAAAATCAAACAATTTGAGAAGGGGTTGAGCATCAATCTAGCCAAGTTACTGTCAACCTTGGATTCATGTGAGAAGTTTTCCACCTTTTTGGAGGCCATGAGAAGGATAGAAAGTATCATGGGTGGCATATATGACCATGATGCCAAATGAAAGTTTTGAGAGACATCATGATGCTTTTTAGGGGGGAAGAGGTAGAGATTTTTTGGACCACAAAGGAGTAGAAGTACTACATTCATAATAGAGCACCACTGCATATGAGCCAAGGGCATATCCCTAGTCAAAATTGTATTTGAGTAAGGGTAGTGGTCGAGGCCTTCTTCCATCTAGATCCTATAATTCAGGGTTAATGTTAGTGATAGAGACATTAGGGTCGCAAGCATCTCCTTATAAGAAATGTTTCCACTGTAACCAACCTAGACACATAGGGATGTTCCGATCATAGTTGAACCAAGAGGTGTGCCTGCAATAAGGGCATAGAAAGTAGGGCACATGATACTACAATGGTAGTTCAATAAAGAATGCATATAGGCTTTACAGGTAGAGGATCTATAGGAAAAGGTTAAGAATGAGGAATATCATATGAAATGGCTCAATTCGACACCATGAGTGTACATGAGGGAGTCATCAGCCATGGGTTGTGATAGGTCAGATGGAACTTTTTTGTTCTGACTTATGTGTATCTACATTTGAATCTCTTTTGATTGATTTGGGTGTTAAGCACTCATTTATCACCAAAATGTGATTGTATGATGTAATTTTCCTATAAATCATAGTCACAAATTCGGTATTCGGGATACGTTCGGTCGAGCTGAAAGATTCGGGATTCGGGAATTATGCGGGAAATTCGGGTAAAAAGTGGTCAGCATACGGTAAAAATATGGTCAACGGTTCGGAAAAAAGTCGGAAAAAGATCGGAGGATTCACACACACAAATATATATATAGTATACATATATTGCATAATATATAAGTACATATCTATACATGTATTTCATACATATATAACACACATACATGCATACATATCTATATGTTTGTGTATTTACATATACACACACACATATATACACTCAAATAAGTTGAGTATTAAATAGTATGAATGCGAAAGTACATTAAAAAATATAAAACCAGAAGAAAACATCAAACGCGAGTAATTCGTGAATAATACGGGAATAAAACATAATATATTGTGACTAAGATCAAATTGGGAATTATTCGTCGGTTTGATACGTCTAGGGAAAAATTCACGTTTAAAACGCGACTTTTTCAAAAAGTCGGAGTATATTGTGACTATGCTATAAATAACACATCTAGTTACCTTTTTATTAAAACCCTTTAGTTGGTTTTGTATATTTGTGGGAGGTGTGCCCATCGTATGTTCTTGTTTTATCTAGGTGTAGTATTCAAGTGGTCCTCAAGCTACGTGACATGCATGAAGTCAATGTAATCCTTAGGATGGATACTTTGATAGGTATAAGGTGGTGTTGGATTGTAAATCTAAGGTTACAGAGTTAAAAGGAGGGAAATATCTCTTGGAATTTTCAAGGAGATAGGAAGACTTTTTGTATGTGTCTTATGTTAGTGGAAATTGATGATGAAGTTGATGAGGTAAGATTGTAAGGCTTTCTTGGCACACGTGGTATATGCTAACATGAAGTCTACTAGTATCTAGGATGCACCAATAGTGTGTGAGTTTAAGGATGTATTTCCAGACAAGTTTCTTGATGTTCCACCCCCTCTAAATATTTACTTTGATATTAATTTGGTCCCTCACGCCCAACCCATAGCACAAAAACTCCATAGAGGGAACCTATAGAGATATATGAGTTAGAGAAGCAGTTTCAAATTGTTGGAGAAGGGACACAACCGATCACGTCTTGTGGGATGCTCCATTATTGTTTATTAAGAAGAAGGATGGTTATTAGAGGTTATGCATATATTATCTACTATTGATGGACCTATAAATGGATATTCGGAATCTGCACATTCGATCTGGGTTCGAGTCTAAAATTTGAAGAAAAAAAATGTCTGACATCTACTGAATTTGGATCGGATTTCGGATATGGAATTTCATATCCAAAATATTCAGATCGGATATCAGATATATCCATATCCACTCCAAAAATCCAAATTTTCTAAATATTTACATATATAATTATATTTATATTATTTGTGTATGAAAATACAAAAATATAGATACTTAACATATATATTTAATGTAATACCATTATTTCATGTATATAATATATTTATTAACATTAAATGTATGATTTCTAGTTTGGATCAGATATTTATTCAAATTTGGATATTATCATTTCAGATAGGGTTTAGATGTTTCATATGATATCCATTAGATATTAGATCAGATATTAGATCAAACATCTTTTTTCAGATCAAGCATCTTATATAGAAGTATCATTTTTGTATTTGATCCATTTATAGGTCTAGCAGTTGAATAAGGTTATAGTGCAGAAAAAGTGTCCCTTGTTGAGGATTGATGATTTGTTTGACCAATTGAAAGGAGATACAATATTCTCAAAGATAGATCTGAGGTCAGTATATCATCAGTTGATGATAAGGACAAAGGAGATACATAAAAAACTTCTAGCTCTAGATATGGTCAATATGAATTTGTGGGTATGTTTTTGGGCTAACAAATGCACTGTTAGATTTCATGAATTTTATCAACAGAGTATTTAGACAACAAGATCAAGTGTTTTGTGGCATATTGATATGCTCTAACGATCAACAGAAGTATGAGAAGTATCTTTGTTTGATGTTAGAACTGTTGAGACAACATCACTAATATACAAAGTTTCGTTTCTAGATTGTGTCCTATCTAAGAATGCAATTTGTATATAAATCTTAGGAAGTCTGAGTCAGTATTGATGTGGGAATAGCCTAAGATGTTGACTTATGCGTGAGAGTTTCCTTAGTTTAGTTGGATACTATAGGTGGTTTATTAAGGACTTTAGTGATATAGCCTTGTTGTTGACTAGACTAATGAAGAAGGATGTACCCTTTGTGTGAATAGAGGAATGTCAATGCAGTTTCTAGTTGTTAAAGGAGAAGTTGACATAGCTCTAGTGTTAGTGTTGCCAGAGCTGGGAAATGTTACATAGTCTTATATGATGCGACAAATATTGAGCTAGGATGTCTATTGATACAAGATAAGCATGTAAACTATTTTTTCTTATGAATAGATTAATCAGCTTTAATAGAACTACCTGACGCATGATTTGAAGTTCGTAGAAATGGTTTTAGCATTAAATATCTGGAGGAATGATCTTTATTGGTAGAAGTTCCCAATGTTCACATATCACTAGAATCTTTACTACCTCTTCTCAAAATTGGAGTTGAAAATGAGGAATAGGAGGTGATGGTAAGGATTATGACTATGATAGAGTATTGCCTAGGGAAGGTGAATCGGGTGATTGATGCACTGGGAAGAAGGTTGTCTTTATCTTCGATGGATCCAGCACAGTTACATTGTATAGCTTGCTATAAGAGCGAGATGTTAGTGTTTTTAGGTTAAATGAATCTACACATAGAAGTTTTAAGTCTTGGTGAATTTTTAGCTCATCTACATGTCAAATTAATGTTGATACAACAGATAAGAGATGTGTAGTGGGTTGATTATGTGATACAAAATATCAAATCAGATACCGGCAGTAGGAAGTGTGATGGATTCCAAGAGTCAAAGGATGAAATAATGTGTTACCACAACATGATGGTAGTTCCTAATGTAAAAGGTTTGAGGGAGATGGTGCTTTAGTAGACACACTATTTGATGTATGAAATTTATCTTGACAAAAGGAAGATGTATTATAATGTCAAAGACTTCTAGTGATGGCCAGGATTGAAGTGAGATGTGGTAGAGCTCACAGGGAAGTGTCAATTTTTCTAGGAAGTCAAGGAGGAGCATCATAGGCCTACAAGTTTGTTACAACCTTTACCAATTCCATAGTGGAAGCGGTATCATGTAATAATGGACCTCATGGTTGGTCTTTATAGAACAACTAAGGGTCATGATTCCATCTAGGTGATCATTGACCAGTTGACAAAAGTTGCTCACCTTTTACCATTCAAGAATACCTACATTGTAGAAAAGTTAGCCTGGATCTACATAGATGAGATAGTTTTTCTACATGGTGATCATGCAATGTAATCTCTGACAAAGGATCCCAGTTCACAAGTGGCTTTTTGAGATAGTCTACTTACAGTCTTGGGCACATAGTTAAAGTTTAACACAACATTTCATCTCAAGATAGATGGTCAGATGTAAAGGACCATACATACTGTAGAAGATCCATAGAGATCTTATGCACTCCAAATTCTTGGAACTTGGGATATTCACCTCAGTTAGTCAGGTTTGTTGACCTAATAGTTATACATTGTCCATATTTGATAATGACTAAACCAATTCATTCATATGTATCTGATATGTCTATTTGAGATTGATTTCAGGTATTACGTACATGAAAATGATCAATTCAATCAAGCCCTAGCTTGATCAAGTTCAAGTCCAAATCAATGCAAATGCACTTTTGTGGAAAAAGCCCCAAACAAATTAGGACAATTTTTGTAATCATTTGTATTGAGGCTATGAATTGTAACGAAGATAAAAAAAATCAGGAGCATTTAATTTGAACTTTTGATCACTTTAATGACATTTTCTAAAATACATCACAGGTTGTTTGATCAGATGACTTTCCCTCCCAAACACTTGTTCGACGCCTAGGATGGGTCTTAGAAAAGTTCAGGTTTGGCTGAGTTTACCTCAATATAAACTCGACCAACATCTTGCACTGGTAAATTGATTTTAAGCCATTGGTCAAGTTTCATCCAGATAAACTCGGACGATAACTCAAAGTTAGCTTGTCACATAGTGCTACCAGTCAAGTTACCTTTATGGAAACTTGACCGACTGCACTGTATGGAATGTGCAAAAAAAGTGATTCTGGGCATTAGAGTGTTGGAAACATCAAAAATAGATCCATTGCAACACCCCAAATGACTAGAAATTGTTCCTAAGTGTTTATAGTGGCTAGTGGACATCTCCAACTATAAATAAGACCCCTTAGACTTCATCCTAAGTTTTCTCTTTCATGCTATTCAAGCTCCTACCTATAGTTGAGTTTCTTTTGTCCACTAGAGCTGCTTTCTCTCTTTTTCTTACAAATCCAAACGTCCATATGAGTGAGATAGACTATGTGTGAGAGAACTACTTCATTGTAATCTTGTGAAGCTTTAAATATTCTCTTTCCCCAACTCCTTTCTTCATGCTATGTTGGTGAAAGCTTCTCCAAGTTGAAGGAGAAGGTGAAGGCTGAAGATCCTTGAGAAAAGTAGGTAACTCCTTAAAGGCAGAAGACTTCTTTCAAGAAGGGGAGATCCTTGGTGAAGGTGTCCAGCTCCTTGCAAAAGTGGGTAAGATCTTTTAGAGGTTGAAGACTCTTGCTTGAAGGATAGGTAAGACCTTGTATGGTTTATTGGCTCTGTTTGCTCCTTAAAAAGGAAGGCTAGTGCTCGGGAAGAGTTTCTATGGGAGGAATGGAACCTAGCTCAGGCAGAAGACATATCTCAGTTTCTTGAATGTCAGGGGGGTCTTCTTCGTAGGGGTGAATTGCTCTAAGAGGATGGGTTTGTGGCTCGATGTCCTCCCACGGGTCCTTTTTGTCATTACCATAGTTTACAGTAATATTGTAATCCATTCCAGAGTTAAGAGATGACTCATGTTTCTATTCATAGTGCACTATCATCTCATTCAAGTGACTAAGAGAAGTTTCAGTAGAGGGATCATGCTCTTATTTGAGAACTGGCTCTGTTAGAACTCCTTGTGGTGATGTCATTTCATGGAAAGGACCGGTCATAAGATTGTTATCTTGAGACCCCTCATCCTCCCTTGATTTTGTTTCATCATCATCAGGGTCAGTGACAGTGGTATGGTCCATCCCTGGATCAGGGTCTTGATTAGTCTCATCCTCAAAGTTTGTTTCAAGATCAGTCGAATGATCAGAGATTTCTTCATAAGGAAAAATCAGATTGTGTTCCAGAAATGGAGTCATTTGAGTCTCTTGCATAAAAGACATATCTTTGTCTGAATCGGTCACATATCCGTCTGAGTCTGACTGCAAAGGAGTGTAGAGTCCTTGTGACATTAATCCTTCTTTTATGGATTTTATTGATGAGACAGCTGAAGTTGAAAAGATTTTGTCATTGAGGGAATCGATTATCGCCAATTGCTCTTCAATGGTTGGATTTGAGTCTATGAAGTCAGAAGGTGGGTGGGTATTGAAGTTTATCCCCCATTGATCTCCTGACTGTAGAAAATCCTCATATAGGTTACTCAATCTTTCACCTAAGGGCATAGTGCATGAATCACTTTCCGAGTCAGGTCTTGGCTCGAAGGATGAATCTTTCTCTTGTAATGTTATGAAGAAATCATCCTTGGGTTCAATTATTAACTCTGAAGATGATTGCTCACCTTGCACTGATGCTTGAAGATCATTGGAAGGCATATCCCACATGATTTCGTAATCATCATCGTAATTGATTTCAACATGTGGACTAGGGATGTGCTTAGTTGAAATGGGTGGTTGTTCTACATGTTGCTCAGGAGCGTTGACAAGTTGTGTAAGTTGATCAAGATCGGCTATCAACTTCTTGATCGCGGTTGTCTGATAGCTAGTTGTTGAGCCACCGATGTCTGTAGAGCACGTAGTTCTTCCATCAATGTGTGTTGATCTTCATGCACTTCATCGTCTTCCAAGTTCCCTTCTACATTGTAGTCCATGCCTTGAAATCCACCATAGTTAGGTTTTTCGTAGTAGCCTCCAGGGTGATACGGATTATAACTTGTGTTATATCCATAGTTGTATGAAGAGGCCACTTTGAGGTTCCCAACTATACGATTCACAATCACTTGACGTAGAGCCATCACGTAGAGAGGAGGGACATTGAAGCAGTAAATTGATGCGTGAGAATAGTCACCACATAGTTGACATCTAACAGTTGGTGGTGTCGACTGCTTCATTTTGAAGATAGTTGGTACCTGAAATCAAGGAAAGAGTGTATCAGGCTTGACCAACCGCTTCAAAGCCAAGAAGATATGCGAGACTAAGCCCTTCACTTTTTAGCTTTTTTTAAAAGAAAATGAAAAACCCTAGAGAAACCTAAATCGACACGAAATTCAAAAACGACGATTCTTATACCGTTGTCCCCGGCAACGACGCCATTTTTTGATGGAGCTAGAACTTACACCAAAAGATTACTCTTGCAATGGAAGTCCTAATATGCACCAAAAACCCTAGAGAGTTGATGTCCTCTCTAGGTTTACCTACAACTGGTGCTAGATAAATGCTCCAACCCCACAAGAGTGTGGAAGCCTTATCATAGTACAGATTTAGGATCAAACCCAAAGGACAACATTAAGAATCTGAGTGTCTTTTCCTTATTTCGTATCAATCTAAGTTAATCATCTAAGACCAGAAGTTTGATTTGAGTTATTTAACCTAAACATGCAAAAGTAAAGGCAAGAATAAAAACTAGTTTAATGATTAAAAAATAATATTAGCAAATGATGATGGATCACTGGGGTGATGCGGGTATTCGCCACCACTACACATGAATTGCACTTGTACCAAATATAGCAAGACTTGTAAGCAAGATACATGGATGTTGTACAATACTGATGTCTTATAGGACAAGAGTAATGCACACATCCTTCACGGGTTGAGTAACTCTCATCTGGTACATATCTACGTGTCAATGAAGATATGTAGTCTCCGAAGAGAAAATCTTACTCAACCTCATGAAACGTGCATCGGAAAACTAGCAAGCGAGCGATGATTACCAAATCGATTAGTATCCTTATAGTCTATCCCTCTTTCGAGGATATAGCTAAGAGAAACGTGGGACTGTTGCAACGTCAGCCATTCCTGAACGAATGGTCAAGTACTTTGCACCACTCTCTCCTCAGAGTGTGTTCCTCGACCTGTCAAGGTTGCACTTTTACACGTCAACTGGTTCCATTTCATAGTATAAAACTACAACGATGGAGGTGAGTTTACTCCACTCCTTAGAAAGTGTTCCTAGATACCAAAACGGATGTGCGGTGGATACACACACCAGAAACCAACACTAAATCGGTATTCGAGTCTCAAGAGCGATCGTAGACAAACCACAACGAAAGACAATAAATGCATACAAGAACGCGGCCAACATTCAAGCATGTATGAAATGATTTAGTATTGAATTGGAATGATAACATCTTTTTAGTACAAGTTACAAGACATGGGCATCAGGGCTAGTCTCTACGCCCCAGTGGATGGAACTACTCGCTCCTCATAGAGGAAGAAACAAAGAAAGAGAAGAGAGAGAAAGGAAGCATCATCGGAGCAGAAGAGTAGATCTGTGACAGCCCAGTGCAGATCGTCACAATTTCCGGGACTACTCCGTCGTGGTCGATGGCGTCCGTCTCTCTACCTCAATCGTCGTGTCTACCTCTGAGATTGCACGGGTAGAATGAGGTAGAACGATGGTAGAACAAAGGTGGTAGCAAGATGGCAGTGGAACAGTCTTCTAGATCTATCCACAGTCTGGCAGCATACCAGATCTGGACTCAGGCTGGGATCCTAGGGCTGTGGGTGAAATTTGGTCGGAAATGGTGCACGGGTAGTCTGGCGGCGTCCCGGCACTGGTCCCAGTCCGGCAACCTTGGGCCGTAGTGAGATTCCCCCCAAGACCATGCCACTACCCTTCTATTTATAGGCTTGCCAAAATATCTTGGGCCAAGGAGTCACACCTTGTGCGTGTCCTTTTGTCCCATGCGGTTTGCTCTTCACAATTGCTTCATGCGGTCTTGGTTTGTGTGCATGCGGTCTGCTCCGCAATTGCTCATGCGGTTTCATGAGCATGCGATCTTGTGCTGCAATTTCTCATGCAGTTTCATATATAATTGCCCATGCAGTCTGCACTTTCTTTTCTTTCTTGTTGTGCATTCTCATGCGGTTTAGGCCATGTGTTCTTATGCTACTGCCGTCAACATGCTTCTGCGGTTCTTGCTGTTTTGGAAGCCACTAGCTTCCTCACGTTCTCATCTATTCATGCGTTCACAATAGTTTCATTCACGTGGGTGCAACAGCTGCTACAGCGCTCCATTCAACTTGTTAAGTCACGTGAACACTGCTAGTCTTTGTAAAGCAAACGGTGCCATGCGTTCTCATACCCACGTGGGGTCATGCGTTCTCATGCCAATGTTAAAGCCATCGGCGCTACTGCTCATGCAGTTTAGCTCCGGCAATTGCTCATGCGTTCTACTGCTTCATGCATTTTTTTCATGCGGTTTCGGCTCAAGCGAGCAAACGGTCTTGCTGCATTTCCACTCATGCCGTCATGCAGTTTCGTAGCTCATGCGGTTTTGTACGCAATTGCTCATGCGGTCTTGCTGATGTGGTTGCTCCATGCAGTTTGCATGGCAATTAGCAAACGGTCTTCACTCAATTCTTCATGTGGGCGCAAAAGCTGCTGGCTATGCATTCTCAAAGCCGTTGGCATTGCTGCTATCTTAGGATGATGGTGTCGGTGGTTGTTGCGGGTGCTGCTTGGCAGCTCGTTCGGAGGTGAGCGGGCGCCGTCATTGCTGTTGGACAGTGCGGGAGGTGTCGCAGTTGCTGGTGTAGGGCCACGGCGGTGTAGCGGCGTAGCTGCTGGTCGTGCGTGGAGTCGGCAGTGGGTGTGTCATGAGGGTCAGGCTATTTGTGATGAGGACGACGACGTCGGAGATCATGTGTAGGTGGGCGCCGACGTTGTTGGTGACGGTGAGGAAGACGACGTCGACGCTTGTGGCAAGCCAGCCATCATGGGCACCGTCGTTGCTGCTGATGGAGACACCGGCGCTTGTGGAAGGAAGGCCGTCGTGGCAACGGTGGTGTCAGCGAGCAGGTCACAGCACCGGCGGAGGTGCTAGTTGCCGCTGCGATGGTGGGGACGAAGGTGGCTACTGGAGCATCTCGTAACACTGGCAAAATTGTTGCTGCGATGGCGGAGACGACAGTGAGGTAGATGATCAGGCACCGTCGATGCTGTTGACGGTGAGGTAGATAACATCGGCGCTTGTGGCAGGCAAGCCGTCATGGGCACCATCGTTGCTGCTGATGGTGACGTCGGCGCTTGTGGCAAGAAGGCTGTCGTGGGCAGCGGTGGTGTCAGCGAGCAGGTCACAGCACCGGCGGAGGTGCTGGTTCTACTGCAATCTTGATTCTCCACTAGCCAAATGGTCTTCACAGCAGCGAAACGGTCTTTAGGCATGTGCTAATCCAAACGGTTTGGAATGCATGCGACCATACGGTCTTCATTGCTAATTCAGTCATCACTTCTCAGACGTTCAAACGGTCTGAGACTGTTACCTCTCCAAACGGTCTTGTATTTGACTGTCCATTCGGTCTTTACAATCGCAGCAAACGGTCTTGAGACCGCATGGGCTCAAACGGTCTTGAGACTGCATGGGCTCAAACGGTCTTGAGACCGCATGGGCTCACACGGTCTTGAGACCGCATGGGATCAAACGGTCTTGAGACCGCAGGGGCTCAAACGGTCTTGAGACCGCATGGGCTCAAACGGTCTTGAGACCGCTAGAGTCATTGTTGTAAGGGTCATGACCGTTGGTGATAGTTGAGGATGATCTGTAGAGGAGAGAGAATGTGAGTATGGGGAAATGTGATCAAATAATCTAGAAACTATAGTAATTAGAACTAGTAAAGCATTATTTACATGAAACTAAAAAGATACTTAAAATAAACCCAAAGTGAGGGTAGATCAGTCGATATGCGCCACAAAATCCTTAGAATTGGCGACTGAGAGGGTGAATCTAGAGGATTCATCACCACACCGAACTTAAGTGTTGCTCGTCCTGAGGAACGAAAAATCCCAAGACAGTCGCCAAAACGCATGCAAGTTGATCTCGTAATTACCTCACCTTCATGCAAGTGTCAGAATTTTTCATAAAAAAGAGAGAAAAGGAAAATGAGGCGAGACAAAACTAGGGCAAAAATGTCAAAATACCTTTGAATTGGTGACTGAGGATGAGTCTGGAGGAATCATCACCACACCGAACTTAAGCGTTGCTCGTCCCGAGAAACGGAAAATGTAAAACAGTTGCCAATGAAATCGTTCATCTCGTGATTGCCTCATCCTATTGTTATATCCTAATTTTGTTCATGGCTCAGATTGATACAGCATCAAAGCTTCCTTAGATCACAGAATACATCTTATGATATCCTCATTTATGAGTTCATTTTGCTGAAGTATTTCCTTCTCATTCTCTGCCGTATCAGTCATGTTTAAAAGTTTTATGAGACTTTGAAAAGACCCACAGAATCAACAAAATGCATATGATCTGTCACTGGTGTTGAAAAAGGAGAGAATAGGGGTATGATCAAGAGATAAGAGTCTCTCCTATGATTGAATCAAGACTCTTAATATTAGTTGACTCATCGAGATACTTTGAATGATTTATGCACAACTCTGGTTGACTTAGCCTTACACCCGATTTTTTTTTCTAAAGGTAACTCAAAAGTGTGTATAGGTTGGCTTAAGGCTTTTGGCTATTTTACCTCTTTGAGAGGAGGTAAGGGGTTATTTTTGGATCCTTAGGATCTCACTACCGGTCACGACACATCTGCCTTTATGAGGGCAGCTAATGTACCGGCCGGGCGAGACCTTTATCGGTTATCCTTATTCAGGGCACAACTCTCATGTTTTTATTCACACTCTGGCTTTTATTCATTCTCACCTGGCTTAGGAGAAGGTGTATTTTTGAATTTTTGCGTATTTGGGCTACCATGCCTCTTTTTGGAATCGGGGTAGATTTTTCACCAACCTCGGTATGTGCACAATCGTCATTGTATACTCTTTGATGTGAAATGAGAAGGTGGTACGCCCCTGTTATGTATTGAGGGGTATGGAAGAAACGGTAGTGGAAAAGGAGGTGTGGTGTACCACACCGAACTTAAAGTTTTGCAGAGGTGTGGTTTACCACACCGAACTTAAAGTTCGGCAATGTTCTAGTTTTCACTAGAAGGGAGTGTGGCGTGCCACACCGAACTTAAAACTTTGGCATGGTTAGTGAACAGAGGGGTATGAAAATGAAGGAAGAAGTGTAAAAGAGAGTTCAGATCATGATGCAGTTTGCTTAGCGATTCCATGCGACGTGTCTCTATTCTCCATCACACTCTGCTCAAAAATAGACATGATGAAACATCAAATGAGAAATCCATATGACAGATCCATTAATCCGATAAAGGTGTGATTTATTTGATCTATCTCAGCTTTATTGAAGTGTATCATCTTTTCCTGTTTGAGGATTTGACATTAGGATTCATAGGCTATTCAAGATGAAAAACATGCATTGGCTAGTTTTAAGCATTCTTTTCTTGGAAATTTGCAACAAAAAGAGGTGATGATCACATATTTCAAAAAAAACAAAAGCCGACTAGATAAAGGCTTTATTTTTGGAAGACTACAAAAAGGCGGAAAAATTATGAAAAAGGAACTAGAATGAAAAAAAAACAGGAACCAATAAAGATAGAGGGTGGAGTGAAAGTCATACCACCCGCCCTCCACCTTTAACTCATGAATTTGCTCTTTTCTGAACAAATATTAGGTTCGAGGTGGAGGAGAAGGGTTGCACAATGTTAACCAGGCGGTCCTCATAGTTGGAAGAAGGTGCGGCAAAGATGTCTCGTGATAGCTGGTGCTGAGAACGAGGAAGTGGCCCGAACAACCTGTTGACTGGGTGGTTGTGGCGACTCGAGCGAGTCTTCTGGACGACTTGGATGCACATTTTTTCACCTCGTTGTCCGTCTAGAAGAATCCAGAGACCTTCCCCCATCAGTGAGGGAGGTGAAATATAAGCAGTCAAAACTGGAGGACTATGTGAGAAATCAAGGTTATGCCCACTTGTGCCCTCCAATTGTGGCTCACCCTCGAAGTTCAAAGTAAAACTGCTTTCTTCAAAATCTAAGGCATTTAATTGAGGGTCGGCCACTTGAACTTCCTCCTGTCCAGGATCAGGTTGTAGATCCGGTTCCGGCTTCATTTCATCACCTGGCTTGTCTTGTGTGGGATATGGTAGCCAGGATGACGTTTCTTCATCAGAGGAGTTATTTTGAGAAGTATCATCATCTTTATCAATGTTGAAATTGGTAGGAGCGTTGTTCTTCTTTTCAAGGTTTTGTTTAGAATTTTCCTCGTAGAACATCCTCAGTTCATCCAAGTGACTAGAAGATGATTTGACTGGTAAAACGAACTCTTGCTCGGGTAAGGAAATCATGGGATCTTGAGATAGAGGTTCCAATGATGTCTCTTCATGGGAGGGATTAGTCCATGACATGTCGTTTTGAGGGCTAAAATCCCCTGATGAACCCATTTCTTTGATATTGGGACCGATGTATACCATTTCTAAGTCATGTTGTTGTTCTAGTTCTTCTTCATAATACTCCTCTGGTTCTATTGAGTGCTCGGGAAGAGTTTCTATGGGAGGAATGGAACCTAGCACAGGTAGAAGACATATCTCAGTTTCTTGAATGTCAGGGGGTCTTCTTTGTAGGGGTGAATTGCTCTAAGAGGATGGGTTTGTGGCTCGATGTCCTCCCACGGGTCCTTTTTGTAATTACCAGATTTTACAGTAATATCGTAATCCGTTCCAGAGTTAAGAGATGGCTCATGTTTCTCTTCATAGTGCACTATCATCTCGTTCAAGTGACTAAGAGAAGTTTCAGTAGAGGGATCATGCTCTTGTTTGAGAATTGGCTCTGTTAGAACTCCTTGTGGTGATGTCATTTCATGGAAAGGACCGGTCATAAGATTGTTATCTTGAGACCCCTCATCCTCCCTTGATTTTGTTTCATCATCATCAGGGTCAGTGAGAGTGGTATGGTCCGTCCCTCGATCAGGGTCTTGATTAGTCTCATCCTCAAAGTTTGTTTCAAGATCAGTCGAATGATCAGAGATTTCTTCATAAGGAAAAATCGGATTATGTTCCAGAAATGGAGTCATTTGAGTCTCTTGCATAAAAGACATATCTTTGTCTAAATTGGTCACATATCCGTCCGAGTCTGACTGTGAAGGAGTGTAGAGTCCTTGTGACATTAATCCTTCTTTTATGGATTTTATTGATGAGACAGCTGAAGTTGAAAAGATTTTGTCATTGAGGGAATCGATTATCGCCAATTGCTCTTCAATGGTTGGATTTGAGTCTATGAAGTCAGAAGGTGGGTGGGTATTGAAGTTTATCCCCCATTGATCTCTTGACTGTAGAAAATCCTTATATAGGTTACTCAATCTTTCACCTAAGGGCATAGTGCAGGAATCACTTTCCGAGTCAGGTCTTGGCTCGAAGGATGAATCTTTCTCTTCTAATGTTATGAAGAAATCATCCTTTGGTTCAATTATTAACTCTGAAGATGATTCCTCACCTTGCACTTATGCTTGAAGATCATTGGAAGGCATATCCCACATGATTTCATAATCATCATCGTAATTGATTTCAACATGTGGACTAGGGATGTGCTTAGTTGAAATGGGTGGTTGTTCTACATGTTGCTCAGGAGCGTTGACAAGTTGCGTAAGTTGATCAAGATCGGCTATCAACTTCTTGATCGCGGCTGTCTGATCAGCTAGTTGTTGAGCCACCGATGTCTGTAGAGCACGTAGTTCTTCCATCAATGTGTGTTGATCTTCATGCACTTCATCGTCTTCCAAGTTCCCTTCTACATTGTAGTCCACGCCTTGAAATCCACCATAGTTAGGTTTTTCGTAGTAGCCTCCAGCGTGATACGGATTATAACTTGTGTTATATCCATAGTTGTATGAAGAGGCCTCTTTGAGGTTCCCAACTATACGATTCACGATCACTTGACGTAGAGCCATCACGTAGAGAGGAGGGACATTGAAGCAGTAAATTGATGCGTGAGAATAGTCACCACATAGTTGACATCTAACAGTTGGTGGTGTCGACTGCTTCATTTTGAAGAGAGTTGGTACCTGAAATCAAGGAAAGAGTGTATCAGGCTTGACCAACCGCTTCAAATCCAAGAAGATATGCGAGACTAAGCCCTTCACTTTTTAGTTTTTTTTTAAAAGAAAATGAAAAACCCTAGAGAAACCTAAATCGACACAAAATTCAAAAAAGATGATTCTTATATCGTTGTCCCTGACAACGGCGCCATTTTTTGATTGAGCTAGAACTTATACCAAAAGATTACTCTTCCAATGGAAGTCCTAATATGCACCAAAAACCCTAGAGAGTTGATGTCCTCTCTAGGTTTACCTACAACTGGTGCTAGATAAATGATCCAACCCCACAAGAGTGTGGAAGCCTTATCATAGTACAGATTTAGGATTGAACCCAAAGGACAACATTAAGAATCTGAGTGTCTTTTCCTTGTTTTGTATCAATCTAAGTTAATCATCTAAGACCAGAAGTTTGATTTGAGTTATTTAACCTAAACATGCAAAAGTAAAGTTAAGAATAAAAACTAGTTTAATGATTAAAAACTAAGATTAGCAAATGATGATGGATCACTGGGGTGATGCGGGTATTCGCCACCACTACACATGAATTGCACTTGTATCAAACATAGCAAGACTTGTAACCAAGATACATGGATGTTTTACAATACTGATGTCTTATAGGACAAGAGTAATGTACACATCCTTCACGGGTTGAGTAACTCTCATCCGGTACATATCTACGTGTCAATGAAGATATGTAGTCTCCGAAGAGAAAATCTTACTCAACCTCATGAAACGTGCATCGGAAAACTAGCAAGCGAGCAATGATTATCAAATCGATTAGTATCCTTATAGTCTATCCCTCTTTCGAGGATATAGCTATGAGAAATGTGGGAGTGTTGCAACGTCATCCATTCCCAAACGAATGGTCAAGTACTTTGCACCACTCTCTCCTCAGAGTGTGTTCCTCGACCTGTCAAGGTTGCACTTTTACACGTCAACGGATTCCTTTTCATAGTACAAAAGTACAACGATGGAGGTGAGTTTACTCCACTCCTTAGAAAGCGTTCCTAGATACCAAAACGGATGTGCGGTGGATACACACACCAGAAACCAACACTAAATCGGTATTCGAGTCTCAAGAGAGGTCATAGACAAACCACAATGAAAGACAATAAATGCATACAAGAACGCGGCCAACATTCAAGCATGTATGAAACGATTTAGTATTGAATCGAAATGATAACATCTTTTTAGTACAAGTTACAAGACACAGGCAGCGGGGCTAGTCTCCGTGCCCTAGTGGATGGAACTACTCGCTCCTCATAGAGGAAGAAACAAAGAAAGAGAAGAGAGAGAAAGGAAGCATCGTCGGAGCAGAAGAGTAGATCTGTGACAGCCCGGTGTAGATTGTCGCAGTTTCCGGGACTGCTCCGTCGTGGTCGATGGTGTCCGTCTCTCTGCCTCGATCGTCGTGTCTACATCCAAGATTGCACGAGTAAAATGAGGTAGAACGATGGTTGAACAAAGGTGGTAGCAAGATGGCAGTGGAACAGCCTTCTAGATCTGTCCCCAGTCTGGCAACACACCGGATCTGGACTCAGGCCGGGATCCTAGGGTTGTGGGTGAAATTTGGTCGGAAACGGTGCTCGGGCAGTCTGGCGGCGTCCCGACACTGGTCCCAGTCCGGAAGCCTTGGGCCATATTGAGATTCCCCCCAAAACCATGCTTCTACCCTTCTATTTATAGGCTTGCCAAAATATCTTGGGCCAGGGAGTCACACCTTGTGCGTGTCCTTTTGTCCCATGTGGTTTTCTCATCACAATTGCTTCATGTGGTCTTGGCTTGTGTGCATGCGGTCTGGTCTGCAATTGCTCACGCAGTTACGTGAACATGCGGTCTTGTGCTACAATTTCTCATGCGGTTTCGTATATAATTGCCCATGCGGTCTGCACTTTCTTTTCTTTCTTGCTGTGCGTTCTCATGCGGTTTAGGTTGTGCGTTCTTATGTTGCTGCTGTCAACATGCTTCTGCGGTCCTTGCTATTTTGGAAGCCTCTAGCTTCCTCACGTTCTCATCTATTCATGCATTCACAATAGTTGCATTCTTGTTGGCGCAGCAGCTGCTGCAGCGCTCCATTAAACTTGTTAAGTCACGTGAACACTGCTAGTCTTTGTAAAGCAAATGGTGCCATGCATTCTCATGCCAATGTTAAAGCCATCGGCGCTACTGCTCATGTGGTTTAGCTCCCGCAATTGCTCATGCGTTCTACTGCTTCATGTGTTTTTTTCATGCGGTTTCGGCTCAAGCGAGCAAACAGTCTTGCAGCATTTCCACTCTTGCCGTCATGCGGTTTCGTACGCAATTGCTCATGTGGTCTTACTGATGTGGTCTCTCCATGCGGTTTGCATGGCAATTAGCAAACGGTCTTCACTCAATTCTTCATGTGGGCGCAAAAGCTGCTGGCTATGCATTCTCAAAGCCGTTAGCATTGTTGCTGTCTTAGGATGATGGTGTCGGCGGTTGTGGTGGGGTAGCTGCTATTGCGGGTGCTGCTTGGCAGCTCGTTCGGAGGTGAGCGGGCGCTGTCATTGCTGTTGAACAGCGTGGGAGGCGCCGCAGTTGCTGGTGTAGGGCCGCGGCGGCGTAGCGGCATAGGTGTTGGTCATGCGTGGAGTCGGCAGTGGGTGTGTCATGAGGGTCAGGCTATGGGTGATGAGGACGACGACACCAGAGATCATGTGTAGGTGGGCGTCGACGTTGTTGGTGACGGTGAGGAAGACGACGTCGGTGCTTGTGGCAAGCCAGCCGTCGTGGGCACCATCGTTGCTGCTGATAGAGACACCGGCGCTTGTGGTAAGAAGGCTGTCGTGGCAACGGTGGTGTCAGCAAGCAGGTCACAGCACCGGCGGAGGTGCTAGTTGCCGCTGCGATGGTGGGGACGAATGTGGCTGCTGGAGCAGCTCGCAACACCGGCGAAGTTGTTGCTGCAATGGCGGAGACGACAGTGAGGTAGACAATCGGGCACCGTCGATGCTACTGACGGTGAGGTAGACGACGTCGGCGCTTGTGGCAGGCAAGCCGTTGTGGGCACTGTCATTGATGCTGATGGTGACGCCGGCGCTTGTGATAAGAAGGCCGTCGTGGGCAGCGGTGGTGTGAGCGAGCAGGTCACAGCACCGGCGGAGATGCTGGTGCTTCCGCGATCTTGATTCTCCACTAGCCAAACGGTCTTCAGGCATGTGCTAATCCAAACAGTTTGGAATGCATGCGACCATACGGTCTTCATTGCTAATTCAGTCATCACTTCTCGGATGTTCAAACGGTCTGAGACGGTTACCTCTCCAAACGGTCTTGTATTTGACTGTCCATTCGGTCTTTACAATCGCAGCAAACGGTCTTGAGACTGCATGGGCTCAAACGGTCTTGAGACCGCATGGGCTCAAACAGTCTTGAGACCGCAAGCATGGCTCAAATGGTCTTGAGACCGCATGGGCTCAAATGGTCTTGAGATCGCATGGGCTCAAACGGTCTTGAGATCGCATGGGCTCAAACGGTCTTGAGACTGCATGGGCTCAAAAGGTCTTGAGACTGCTAGAGTCATTGTTGTAAGGGTCATGACTGTTAGTGATAGTTGAGGATGATCTGCAGAGGAGAGAGAACGTGAGTATGGGGAAATGAGATCAAATAAGCTAGAAACTAGAGTAATTAGAACTAGTAAAGCATTATTTACATGAAACTGAAAAGATACTTAAAATAAACCCAAAGCGAGGGTAGATCAGTCGATATGCGCCACAAAATCCTTAGAATTGGCGACTGAGAGGGTGAATCTAGAGGATTCATCAGACCACCCACTCCAATATCCTTAGGTCTCTTCCTAAAAGGTGGGAATCCAAGGTGACTTCTATTGAAGAAATTATAATCCTTGGTTACATTGCCACCAAAGAGCTCATTAGCAATACTCAAGCTAATGAGCCAGTACTTGACAAGAAAGAGGAAGATGAGAAGCAAGATGAGAAAGAGTCAATGAAGATCAAGGATAGTGAATTCAAAGCTCAAGTGGAGGCAATTTTTCTCCAACAATAGCTTGCTTGTCAGCCTACTCCCCCCTCCTCAAGTGGAGATGAAGCCCTTAGTTATCATGAAGCTAACTAGTCTAAGGGAAGCACTTCAAAAGAAAGTTATCATCATCCTCTACTCTAAGGTGCTATGAATGTGGCCAAAAAGGACACTACAAGAATGATTGCCCCCAAGGAAAAGAAGTCCTACCTCAAGAGCATCTCCAAGAAGTAGGATTATAAGAAGATGCCAAGTATAAGAGGAAGGACAAGAAAGAAAGAAGAAGAAAATATGCGGCTCATGCCGCAAGGGAGGAGTCTTCTTCTAGTGACTCCAACTCCAATGAGGTAGAATTCTATCTTTCTCTCATGGCCTCAACTAGTGATGACATATGTGAGGTAAATGAGGTAAGTTTAAATGAACTATCTAAAGAATCCCTCATTGATATTCTTAATGCTTTCCTCTCTTCTTATTCTAAATGTAAATCTAAGAATAAGATGTTAGAGAAAATTATTGATGACTTGAATGTTGAAATAGAGATTCTTGAGCAAAATGAGAAAGTTCATCTTGATAGTATTGATTCTTTGCAAGGGAAGTTGTTTGATCTTGAGATCCAATAAAATGGTTTTGAAGTAGAGAATGGTATTTACCTTAAGAATATCAATAGTCTTAAGGATGAAAACCAAACTCACCCCGATCAACTTGTCTTAGTTAGAACTGGAAAAGATGATCTTAGACATGCTTGTGGTGCTATTAATGATGCAAATAGGATCAATCTTGGTGAGCTTATCATGCTTACAACTGAATATGCTAGATTTCATGCTCAAATACATGATCTTTCTTCTAGACCTTTGTTGCCTAGTAATGAGGTAGATAGAATTACTCTTGAGGGAGATTCTTATCATACTAAATCCCTTTGTTTGTAGGTCGAACTGCTTCTTGCTCAAGATGATTTAGCTAGTCTTTCTTCTACTATCATTACTCTTAGTGATGATAATCACAACCTTCGAGCTTCCTTGCAAAAGTTCCTCAAAGGGAAAAAGTCCATGAATGAAATTCTAAATCTCTCTACCAAACATAGTAGTAAAAGTGGTTTGGCATATGGGGGAGCTCCAAAGAGAAAGGGAAATGGTAAGAAAAAGAGAAAGGGACCTCCTATCTTCCATGAAGAGTCATCCAGCACTAAGAACCCTATGATTTAGGGACATTTCAAAAGTGATGATTATAATTCCTACTTGTTGTCCTTACAAGGAAAAGGGGACCAACCCAAAGATGAAATGGGTCCCAAAGATAACTCTGGATCCCAAGGTTTGAGTTGGGCACTGACATCTTTATTTCTTGTAGGTAAAAGTAAAATGGATTGTTTGTAGTAATTAATCCAAGCATATGATAGGTGAAATAAGCCACTTCAACAACTTCACAAAGAAGAAAGGAGGATTGATGCGATGATTTTGAGTCGCATTTAGAGACCTATTTCATATGTGTTTTGTGCCTTAATTACTCATTTTCATGGATATTATTGCATAATTCACTTTATTTGGTCTTTGCCATCATTTTATACCAAATCCCCTTTGTTTTACTATTTTGAGCATTATTTATCATCTTATTATAAATTGTGTGGATTTACTTGGTCCTATTGTGAAATTTCAAGAAGAACAAGTATCTGCTTGCGTCGATACCATCGACGGAAGTC
This sequence comes from Alisma plantago-aquatica, assembly GCA_963693085.1. Classification (NCBI taxonomy): domain Eukaryota; kingdom Viridiplantae; phylum Streptophyta; class Magnoliopsida; order Alismatales; family Alismataceae; genus Alisma; species Alisma plantago-aquatica. The sequence continues at coordinate 793,824,893 of OY856409.1, forward strand.
GATACCATCGACCAAGCCACAGGTTGTCAGCCGAGAAGAGCAATACAGTGTCGATACCATCGACACCTAAGTCGATGGTATCGAGATCCCTTCAAGTTGCTGGCGAGGAAACTGTCGATACCATCAACCCAAGTCGATGCCATCGACACAAGGAGAGCTACAGCGTCGCTAAACGACAACAACCGACGCTAAAGGTGTCGATACCATCGACACGCAAGTCGATGGTATCGAGATCACCACAGGCGCTCAGAATAAAAGAAAGGAAAGCTGCCGCTAATCCGCTGGGTCGATACCATTGACCCGCGTCGATGGTATCGACGCCGGCAGATATGCGTTGGATTTGTTTTGATTTCGATCGGACGGCTGTTGTTATTTGACGACCTAATTAGGGACTTATACCTAATGACGGCCGCCCAGACGTGGGGAGATCATCTCATTTTGGATTGCATAAGTGCCAAGGAGGAGAGAAAGGAGAACGGAGGCCGAGAAGCTCATCCCGGGTGATTCGGACGCTGCCGAAGACGATTTCCACCACCGACAGGCGGGGAAAGCTCGTGTTCTACGCCAAGGATCCACCGGTTCTTCTCCGTTCAGGGGTTTTCCCATTTATTTCCCATTTTTCTTATGAATTCCCCAATTTCTACCATGTACTTGTGTGAGATGAACATGAGAGGCTAAAACCCTCAATCTTTAGGACCGGGAGTAGCCCGGGAATGCATTGTATGACATTTTTATATCAATAATTCATATTTTTCTCTCAAATCCGTGGTATAGATTTGTTTTCTCCATTTCTATTGTTATGCTTGATCACCATAATAATAACTTAATGCCCTTAATCACTTCGACAGAAGGATTAACGGTTGAAAAGAGACGAATTCTACATTAATTAATAAAACCCTTGACAAAGGAGTTGTAAAATTAATGGTGGGAACTGAGAGACCGTTTATAATGCACTTAGTTTAGGGGAATGATTACTACGACGGTGGAATCAACCTAAATCTAAGTAGTGAATTACACCACGACAGTGGGTAATTCTGTTTTTAGGCCACTACCCGGATAGAGAGAGAAGTGTGAAGAATGATATGAAACTTAATACAATGTTGACCCGCGGTGAAACCGCCATCCTAAAGATATCCCTTTTAATTGATTAAATTAACCTTTAATCGATTGTTTTCTTTGTTTGATTTTTATTTTCTTTTAATTTGAACAACAAAACCCTACTTTGTTAATCGGTCTAGCTGATTGCGATTAGTTAGTAGAAGTCTCCAATAATTCACGTATCCTTGAGTTCGACTCGGGCCTCACAAGGCCTATATTACTCGACGCGTACACTTACGTTTTTAGCGCGTAGTAAAATACACGTCAAGTTTTTGGTGCCGTTGCCGGGGATACGGCAAATTATTGGCACTTTGAGTGCTAAGAGCGGCCATTCTAGGCCACATTTTTTTTTATTTTAGAACAATTTCAAAAATTCCTTTATTTCTTTATAATAGTGTTGACTCGTTCAAGGCATTGTACTGAACCACTACTTCCAAATTTCAGGTACTTTGTATGGTGCACACACGTAGTCGAGACTACGTGAATCGCACACCTGAGGTTCCATCTGCGGGACCAGAGGACGAGGACTACTACGAGGAGGAACACCACAGTGATATACATTCTGAATCTGAGCAAGAACAAGAAGAAGTAATGGCTGAAGCACAGACAATATGGGAGAAAATCAAGGCGTCTTCTTCCTCGGCATCAAAGGGGCCTATAAAGAAACAGGGGCTAAACATACCTACATACAAGATCGACCCAGCACTGATTAATTTGGTCAAATCCAATGCATTTCACGGACTGAAAAATGAAGATCCAGTGGCACACATTAGTCAGTTTGTGGAGAACTGCGATATGGTAAAGATAGATCGATTTCCGCAGGATGTGCTCTATCTCAAGTTATTCCCGAGTTCCTTAGCTGGAGTGGCAAGAGAGTGGCTTCATAACCTCGACGACGAGTTTGTTGAATCATGGGATCATATGGTGGAGGTTTTCTTCGAGAGGTTCTTTCCTCCTGAGAAGACCAATGATATGATCCGAAAGATCCACAATTTCACCCAACAGGCGGGTGAAACCTATTCTGAGACTTGGGAGTGATTTCAAGTCATGTTGAGGAGATGTCCACACCATGGACTGGACAAGGAAACCCAAGTGAAGATCTTCTACTTTGCTCTCTCCGAGCATGATAGAAGCAATTTGGACTCGGCTGGCTCCGGATTTTTCTTAAATAACACTGATACAAGATGCTGGGAAATACTGAAGAATATGGCACGAAAGCAATCTTGGGAAGAAAGAGAAGGAGGCCCAGTTGAGCAAGCAAGAGTTGCCAGTGAGTCAAAGGCAATGAGAGAGCTGAATGAGAAGATGGATCTTCTCGCAAAGAAGTTGTTGCAGAAGGAAGACAATGAGTCCGAGGATGAGGCTCAGGTCAAGTACATGAGGCAACAGCAGGGGTACAGGAATAACGATTATTCATGGCGGAAAGACAAGAAATTTTCATGGAAGGATCCAAATAACTTTCTGCAGGATCCGGACGCCAAACCTGCACCGGTCACGGAGGACAAGAGCACGGAGTTGCTCAATCAAGTCATAAAGCAAAATCAAGAGTTGATGAACACTTTTGGGCAGCAAATAAAGCAGCAGGGTGAATTCATGAACCAGTTCGGGCAGACTTTGCAGAGCCACGGGGCTCAAATGAGAACTATAGAGACTTTCATGGCACAGATGGCATCCGAGATTGCAAGCTTGAAGAAGCCGGCACATCCGGGTTTTCCGGGAAACACCAATGTTCCCGGGGGAAACCAACAGGCCAAGGCCATCTTATTGAGGAGCGGTAAGAAAGTGTTAAATCCAAGGGCGGATGACACAAGCACACTGCAGGACACAGTTGAAGAAGCAACAGTCAAAGAGCAGCCCCCACCTGGCATAGAGCAAACTGAGGACATAGCTGAAGATAGTAAGGAAAAACAAGCCACTGAGGAGGAACCACAGAAATTAACTCCCTATGTGCCACCTCATCAAAGGGAACATACCGTTCCGGTTCCCTATCCCAATAGTGCAAAAGCAAGAAAGGTGGATGCACAGTTTAAGAAATTTCTGGACAGCTTTAGGAAGTTATCAGTGAATATTCCTTTGCTAGAGGCGATCGAACAAATCCCGTCTTATCGGAAGTTTCTCAAAGATGTAATCACCAAGAAGAGAAAGATACCCGACACTGAGGTCGTAGTATTGAAGGAGCAAGTGAGTGCTTTTATTATGGGCACTTTGCCACCAAAGAGACAGGATCCCGGTTGTTTCAATATTTCTTGCTTTATTGGGAAGTTCAAATTTGGCGAAGCACTTTGTGATTCTGGGGCAAGCATCAATCCGATGCCCCTTTCTACGTTCAAGAAACTTGGATTGAAGGAGTCGAGACCAAGTAACATGACCATCCAATTGGCCGATAATTCTGTGGTGAAACCGTATGGAATCTGTGAGGATGTTTTGGTAAAGGTAGACCGCTTTGTTTTTCCGGCTGATTTTTTCGTTATGGAAATGCAGGACGAGCACGGTAATGAGTTACTACTTGGTCGCCCATTCCAAGCTACAGCTGATATGATCTTGGAGATGGGGAGAGGTCGCTTGACCTTGGGTATTGCGGATGATCGCTTTGAGATGGTCATGCCAAATGGTAATGCATCTAATAAAGCAAAAGCACATTGCAATATGGTGAAGCATGTGGAACAAAATATCTCACTTTGTCTTGGGAAGCCATTTTTGGATATGGCTCATGTTATGAGTAGGATAGATAATGGGACCCTAGCAGTGGACCTTATGGAGCAAACTAAAGTTGTCTCTTTATGCAAGGTTGTTGGGTTTCCAAATGATGAGAATGAGGACATTCCACCTCCATGGGAGGATGATGTGATTATTACTTCCATCTTTGATGCACATCCGGAATTGCCTTTGGAGGCGTGTTTGTTAAATGTCGCTTATGATTGGATGCGGAGTACTTCACTCAAGGAGTGCTCCAAAATGCTTCCATGTTTCTACACGAGGCACTATGAGGATTTGGGTACACTTCCCCCACCGCTACAATCATCTCTTATTTGCCCACCTGATCTGGAGTTGAAGCCATTGCCCCCGCATTTGAAGTACGTCTTTCTAGCTGAGGAGGACAAGTTACCAGTGATTGTTTCTGCATACTTGAGTGTGGATGAGGAGGAGCAACTACTGATAGTGCTCAAGAACCACCGTGGAGCTTTTGGGTGGTCTGTGGCGGACATCAAGGGGATCTCCCCTACATTTTGCCAACACAAGATTCGGCTTGAGGAGGGAGCCAAGCCAGTCATACAGCCTCAAAGACGTCTAAATCCAAGCATGATGGAGGTTGTCAAGAAGGAAGTCATAAAGCTTCTTGCTGCAGGGATCATTTATGCCATATCCGATTCAACATGGGTGAGTCCCACACAGGTAGTCCCTAAAAGGGGGGGAATCACTGTCACTACTAATCTTTTGAATGAACCTGTCACCACCCGATTGGTAACCGGGTGGCGTGTTTGCATTGACTACCGCCGATTGAATACCGCAACTCTTAAAGATCATTTTCCATTGCCATTTATCGATCAGATTTTGGAACGTCTAGCTGGTCGGTCGCATTTTTGTTTTCTAGATGGCTATTCGGGGTACAACCAGATTTCTATTGATCCTTTGGATCAAGAGAAGTCTACGTTTACATGTCCCTATGGGACGTTTGCTTACCGCCGTATGCCGTTCGGTTTATGCAATGCGCCGGCGACTTTTCAACGCTGCATGCTCGCCATATTCTCTGACATGGTAGAGCGGTGTCTTGAAGTTTTCATGGATGACTTCTCGGTGTATGGAGCGTCTTTTGATGAATGCCTTTCTAACTTAGATAAGGTGTTGCAGCGGTGCGAGGACACACACTTAGTCCTCAATTGGGAGAAATGTCACATGATAGTGACGGAAGGAATTGTGCTAGGACACAAGGTGTCTAGCAAGGGTCTTGAGGTAGACCCCGTAAAAATTGAGGTGATTTCTAAGTTACCCCCACCAAATTCTGTAAAAGGGGTGAGAAGTTTTTTAGGACACGCCGGGTTTTATCAGCGATTTATTAAGGATTTTTCGAAAATCGCAAAGCCATTATCGGAATTGTTGGAAAAAGATGCAGTTTTTTATTTCAATGAGAAATGTCTTCACGCATTCGAGGTCTTGAAGGAGAAGTTGATTTCAGCTCCGGTAGTTCAAACGCCGGATTGGGCAAAGCCATTCGAGCTGATGTGTGATGCGTCCGATTTTGCTGTGGGAGCTGTTTTGGGGCAAAGGGTAGATAACAAGCCTGCTATGATTTTCTACGCCTCAAAAACGCTTAATGATGCTCAATTGAATTACACAACTACGGAAAAGGAGTTACTGGCCGTCGTGTTCGCCTTTGAAAAATTTTGGCAGTACTTAGTGGGTTCTAAGGTGGTTGTGTGGACTGATCACGCTGCAATAAAGTATTTGATGGAGAAGAAGGATGTGAAGCCTAGACTAATTAGGTGGATTTTGCTCCTACAAGAATTCGATATTGAAATTAAGGACAAGTCGGGAATTGAAAATGTGGTGGCTGACCACTTGTCTAGGTTAGAGCGGGTTGATGAACAAGGTTTGCACATACCCATCACCGAGACCTTTCCCAATGAGCAACTTTTAAAAATTGATTCTAAAGAACCATGGTTTGCGGAAATTGTGAATTATTTGGCTTGCGGGATCATCCCGGAGGATTGGTCCTATCAAGATAAGAAGAAATTCTTTCATTCATTGAGATATTATTTTTGGGATGACCCGATTCTCTTGAAGCAGTGCAGGGATGGTATTCTTCGCAGGTGCGTGCCGGAGGTGGAGTACGAGAGTGTTCTCAACCACTGTCATGCATCGCCTACAGGAGGACACCATGCTAGCTCACAGACAGCAGCTAAGGTGTTGGAGAGCGGCCTTTATTGGCCCACTTTGTTCTGGGATGCCTATGATTTTGTTAGGCAATGTGACCCGTGCCAGCGCACAGGTAACATCTCAAGGAGACAGGAAATGCCCCCGAATGTATTTCAGGAAGTTGAGGTATTTGATTTATGGGGCATTGACTTCATGGGACCCTTTGTGTCCTCAAATTCAAATCTTTATATCTTACTTGCTGTAGATTATGTGTCGAAGTGGGTGGAGGCAATCCCCACAAGAACTAATGATTCGAACGTAGTGTGCAGGTTTGTCAAGGAGAACATTTTCTGCAGGTTCGGGATTCCCCGAATGATCATAAGTGACGGAGGCACACATTTTCGAAATCAGAAATTCGCGACACTTTTAAAGAAATATGGGGTCAAGCACAACATCGGCACCCCATATCATCCACAGACGCAAGGACAAGTGGAGGTATCAAATAGAGAAATCAAGAAGATTTTAGAAAAGACCGTAGCATCCACAAGGAAGAATTGGAGTGTATTGCTACCGGACGCACTTTGGGCTTATCGAACGGCGTACAAAACACCTATAGGCACCACGCCTTTTAGGTTGGCGTACGGCCGGGCTTGCCATCTTCCGGTGGAATTAGAGCACAAGGCCCATTGGGCGCTAAGAAGGCTGAACTTGCGCTATGATGAGGCCGGGAGAAAAAGGATGTTTGAATTGAATGAATTGGATGAGCTACGCATGACGGCATATGAGAATGCCCGCATCTACAAAGAGCACACAAAGCTGATACACGATCATCATATTGAGATGCGCACGTTCACGAAGGGAGACAACGTTCTATTATTTAACTCCCGTCTCAAACTGCATCCTGGGAAGCTGAAATCCCGGTGGAGTGGACCCTTCATTGTGGAGGAGGTGAAACCGCACGGAGCGATTCTCGTGCGTGATGGAGATGCCACGTTCTTGGTGAACGGGCAACGCTTAAAGCTGTATTTTGGTGAGAACTACAAGAGGAAAGTGAATGAGGTCAAACTCATTTCACTTGTACAAGAATGAGATGGAGGGAAGACGTCTAGCCTAAGACGCTAAACAAGGGTGCTTGTTGGGAGGCAACCCAACCATCGGTACACTAGGATAGTTTAATTTTATTCATAGATTGCTTTTATTTCGTTTGAATTTTAGTTTAAAAATGATACCTTGATCCGTTTGTTGAATGTGCAGGCACAGGCAGGGTCGATACCATCGACACATCCGTCGATGGTATCGACATGGGTTCAGGTTGACACCAGCAGAAATCGCATTGCGTCGATACTATCGACACCCCCGTCGATGGTATCGACATGGTCCCAGACAGGTCGCAATAAAAGTGTCGATGGTATCGACACCACAGTCGATACCATCGAGATCTCTAGAGATATTCAGACGTATTTTGCTCAGTCAACTCGATACCATCGACGGCCTCGTCGATGGTATCGACATCATCACAGGTTAAATGCAACACAACGGCGGTGTCGCAATAAAGGCAAGTCGATACCATCGACATCTGTCGATGGTATCGACGGACATGTCACCGATCCGCATACAGACATCGACGACGATCGCAACAGCCACGTCAGCGATCCGGGTGCTGCGTCGATACCATCGACTTCTGTCGATGGTATCGACACGTCAGCAATCCGGGTTTTTCGATCTAGAAAACGTCAGCCGTCGATACTCGCGAGGGAGGCGGATACCCGCGAGATGTGTCGATACCATCGACCCTCGTCGATGGTATCGACGGGCCAACAGGGGCGCCGATCAAGCCTATTTAAGGGGACTTGCAACGTCACTTGACGTCACACCTTCAGAGCAAGTATCTTCCTTTGCGCCGAGCACTCCCCCGAGCCTTCCAAGATTGCAGAGAAGCGTCATCAAGCGGAGATCTTCATCGAGCGGAGAATTCTCTTCTCCATCTTCACCGAGCTCTGTTCTTCTAATCCCTTCTTTTCTCGCAACCATGGTGCACACCGCCAGAGCGTCGTCCTCAAGCGCTCATCCTATGGAGATCGAGGAGTTTGTTCCTCCCCCACCCGCTTCCATCCCTCGTCCACGCCTCATTCATGCCAACATGGATGTGAGGAAGGTCTACGAGGATATTATGAAGCGGAAGTTCGAGCCCACCCGGTATGTGGACCGGGGAATGATCCAGGAGCTGGGATTCGAGGCCAACTTGGCCTATGTGTTGGCCGGGCAAGCGCGGCACACCAATCGCCTTTATGAGATCGACTGTCATTCGGATGGGCAGCCGTTTTTCGGCGAATGGCCCACATACAAGGAACTGGTGGCCGAGTTCATGGCGTCTCTTGATATCTGCGTCGTACCAAATGACGTGGTACCATCGGACCAGACATGGATCCGGGGAAGGGTGTCCTTCCGACTCTTTAACAACAATTACAACATCACATTGAAGCAGTTCAACGACATCTTCAACTGGAACCACAGCCGCAACGATCACCGACGCCCCGACGCCCGCACCGACTATGACAAAATCTTCGCCGAGCTAGTTACAGTGCCGGCAGGGAAGACTGTGAGCTACCATAATGCAGCGGTAGCGGATTTTGAGCACCCGTTCGTCCGGGTCCTGCACAGGATGTTGAGCTTGACTTTCTTTGCTCGAAGCGATCTTGCTTTGAGCAAGTTTCAGGAGAGTGACCTGTTCTTTCTCTACGCACTCCTGAAACGTCAAGAGTGCAACTGGGGGGCGTTCTGGCTACAGCGCGTCCTGGCGGTGAAGAGGAGCACAAGGAAGGCTCCAATCCATTTTGGTGGTCTTGTCACCAAGTTGGCGCTTTACTTGGGGCTGAACCTTCAGTCCATGACTCCGATCTTTACGAGGAGCAAGGTGAACGTGCAACATTTGCACCGTTCAAACCTTATTCTTCTACGGGACGGGTTGGCGTATGCTCATTGCCACGTCAACCAAGCTTATCAAGAGAGCTCCCTACCGGACGACGTCTTCAACATTGAGGGCAAGCAGCACTTCCGGTGGCCAATCATAGCCATCGAGTCCTCCGAGGAAGACGACGGTGGTGACGAGCAAGAAGGCGAGGCTGCAGAGGAAGAGGAGGCTTTCACACCTCTTCGAGCACGTGTGGCACCATGGAAGCGTCCTAGGATGCATCCAGGTGCATCTTCATCATCTCAGCCCCCGCCGCCATCACCACAGTACGAGCAGCCAGCTGCGGATCCCTATTCCATGCAGGGGATGTACACCATGCTGCAGGACATACAGCAGACTCAGCTGCAGCACATGGGTATGTATATCGGCATTCATGACACTACGAGCCGGGTACTTGACAACCAACGGGCTATGTTCGAGAACGAGCGGCTCATCCTCGCCAACCAAGAGCAAATGCACACCCGGTTGCAGCGGATAGAGACGCAACAGGAGCCCTTCTTTGACCATTACTGGAGTCAAGACTACTTTGGAGGCTATCCACAGCCTCCGCCGAGGACCCAATATGATCCAAGCTTCCAGGGGGAGTACCCGTCTTGGGATCCTACGGCACCACAATACCCACCACCACCTCCGCAAGATTGATCAGGGTATCACTGTTCCACCCTTAAGTTGGTTTTTGACTATGAGGCCATAGTCGAATTCAAGCTTAGGGGGGTGGCTGGAACAGCTCTATCTTTTATCTTTTCTTTAGTTGTTTTTAGTTTCTGCTTTGTTATTTGTTCTTGCAATTTTAGTGTTTGTTTAGGATCCACATCTATCTAGTGTAATTGTGGATGTCTTAAGAAAAATTTGTCATCTCGCTTTTTCATGGGAAATTTAAGGGAATGTAAAAAAAAAAATCTGGGTCTTTTGGATAGCTTAACTTGGTTGTCCTTGGGAAACTTGTCCTATGAAAATGATTGCTTATGTCAACTTTGAAGAAATATGTCACACTCACACCCCCATTGACTCATGAAAAGTGGATAGTAACGGTTGTTTGAGCCTAACCTAATCAAATAGTAATGAGACCTTAATTGGATATACGAGAAAGAACCCTTTGAACTACTACACATGTCAGTAAGGAGGGACACATGATATTTTTCTAAGGTTCAGTAACTTAATCTTGTGATCATTCCACTTCATATTTTTCCATAATCCACCCAAGAATTGGAAGTAAAGTACAGTTTTAACTTCTTTTGCGTGCATAGCATGTAGATAGGATTTGCATTGTTATTTTCATATTTTTGCATAAAATGAAAAAAAATGGATAGTGATTCATGCACATTACCTTTAGGTGCATGTCATGTAGTTGCACTCATAACTTTCATGATTTTCATGCATAAGTACACCATGTACCTCAGTTGACCTGAAAAGTGATCTAAATTGTTCCATACCCTCGCATTAGTACAAAGATTTCCAATCATGAAGAAAATAGCCTAACACATGTATCTCTAAGCAATTATGGATATGTGGGCTAAAAGAAAAAAAATTTTGAAAATCTGAAGAAAAAATGAATGAAAAAAAAGAAGAGAATTTAGAAGGAAATGGAATAAGAGGGAGAAAGGAACATAATATCACTTGCATAACAAGGAAACTGAGTACATGATGTGGCTTAATTAGATTTCTATCTCTTTTTGAGGTGGAAGGTTAGTGCATGCATCATTCCACCCAATTTTAAGCATTAGGGCATTTTCAATGTGCATTGGCATCAATTAGGGCATTTTGTTGTATGCATTTTGAAACTGTGTAATACTTCCAAATTCTTCCATGAACCACCCATTCCATCCACCCGTTGCTCGGATTGGTAGGCCACCGTGATTTTCTCCTCACTCATGTTTATCAGGAGAACTGCTTCCATGTAGATGGTAGTTAGGGCGAGCAACATAGTGTAGGCGATCACAAGATGCACTAATGCTGAATCGGCAAATTTTATTATGTTAACTGCCTTATGTGATAGTGTTCATCGGTTTGAAGGATAATTTCTTGTATTGATGATTATTGTCGCATGTAGGGTAATTACTGTTCTGTGATTAGGAAAGGCCGGTTTGAGAATGTCCAGTGGGAGTAATGTGGGATGTGGGGTGATGTGTTGATTGTTAGTTGACATCTGCAATTCTATTCTTAGGGTTAGTTGCTCGAGGGCGAGCAATGTTTAAGCTTAGGGGAGTTTGATGCGATGATTTTGAGTCGCATTTAGAGACCTATTTCATATGTGTTTTGTGCCTTAATTACTCATTTTCATGGATATTATTGCATAATTCACTTTATTTGGTCTTTGCCATCATTTTATACCAAATCCCCTTTGTTTTACTATTTTGAGCATTATTTATCATCTTATTATAAATTGTGTGGATTTACTTGGTCCTGTTGTGAAATTTCAGGAAGAACAAGTATCTGCTTGCGTCGATACCATCGACGGAAGTTGATACCATCGACCAAGCCACAGGTTGTCAGCCGAGAAGAGCAATACAGTGTCGATACCATCGACACCTAAGTCGATGGTATCGAGATCCCTTCAAGTTGCTGGCGAGGAAACTGTCGATACCATCGACCCAAGTCGATGCCATCGACACAAGGAGAGCTACAGCGTCGCTAAACGACAACAACCGACGCTAAAGGTGTCGATACCATCGACACGCAAGTCGATGGTATCGAGATCACCACAGGCGCTCAGAATAAAAGAAAGGAAAGCTGCCGCTAATCCGCTGGGTCGATACCATCGACCCGCGTCGATGGTATCGACGCCGGCAGATATGCGTTGGATTTGTTTTGATTTCGATCGGACGGCTGTTGTTATTTGACGACCTAATTAGGGACTTATACCTAATGACGGCCGCCCAGACGTGGGGAGATCATCTCATTTTGGATTGCACGAGTGCCAAGGAGGAGAGAAAGGAGAACGGAGGCCGAGAAGCTCATCCCGGGTGATTCGGACGCTGCCGAAGACGATTTCCACCACCGACAGGCGGGGAAAGCTCGTGTTCTACGCCAAGGATCCACCGGTTCTTCTCCGTTCAGGGGTTTTCCCATTTATTTCCCGTTTTTCTTATGAATTCCCCAATTTCTACCATGTACTTGTGTGAGATGAACATGAGAGGCTAAAACCCTCAATCTTTAGGACCGGGAGTAGCCCGGGAATGCATTGTATGACATTTTTATATCAATAATTCATATTTTTCTCTCAAATCCGTGGTATAGATTTGTTTTCTCCATTTCTATTGTTATGCTTGATCACCATAATAATAACTTAATGCCCTTAATCACTTCGACAGAAGGATTAACGGTTGAAAAGAGACGAATTCTACATTAATTAATAAAACCCTTGACAAAGGAGTTGTAAAATTAATGGTGGGAACTGAGAGACCGTTTATAATGCACTTAGTTTAGGGGAATGATTACTACGACGGTGGAATCAACCTAAATCTAAGTAGTGAATTACACCACGACAGTGGGTAATTCTGTTTTCAGGCCACTACCCGGATAGAGAGAGAAGTGTGAAGAATGATATGAAACTTAATACAATGTTGACCCGCGGTGAAACCGCCATCCTAAAGATATCCCTTTTAATTGATTAAATTAACCTTTAATCGATTGTTTTCTTTGTTTGATTTTTATTTTCTTTTAATTTGAACAACAAAACCCTACTTTGTTAATCGGTCTAGCTGATTGCGATTAGTTAGTAGAAGTCTCCAATAATTCACGTATCCTTGAGTTCGACTCGGGCCTCACAAGGCCTATATTACTCGACGCGTACACTTGCGTTTTTAGCGCGTAGTAAAATACACGTCAAGGATCAGTGACTTTTGGTGACAACAAAAAAGATAAAGTGATAGGTGAGGGTGATGTAGGTGCTTCACTATGCATCAAGAATGTTCTTCTTGTGGATGGCCTACATCACAATTTTATTAGTGTTAGCCAATTATGTGATAATGGTTATCTTGTTTTATTTACCTCACTTGAATGTTTGCTTCTAGATTCTCTCACCTACAATGTTATATGTAAGGGAACTAGAAATGGAAATATTTATGATATTGCTCGTGATTCTCTTAAGACTATTCTTGGTAGATGCCTTGTTGTTGATAAGAGTGATATATCTTTGTGGAACCATAGGCTTGATCATGTAAATAGGCATCAATTAAAGAAGCTGAGCAAAAAGGAATTGGTAAAGGGACTTCCTAAATTGGACTTTGAGAAGGATGAGGAATGCAAACCTTGTGAACAAGAAAAGCAAACCAATTCCTCATTTAAATCCAAAGGAGTCCTTAGTACCAAGAGATCTCTTGAACGTCTTCATAATGATCTATTTGTACCTATGAGAACACAATCTCTTCATGGTAGCAAGTATTGTGTCACAATTGTGGATGATTTTTCTCACTATACGGGGACTTTCTTCTTAGTTTCAAAAAGATACTCTCGATGTTTTCTCTACTTTATACAAACAAGTTTAAAATGAAGCTTCTTGTGGGTCGTCTCTATTTGCAGTGACCATGGGGGAGAATTTGAAAATGATATGTTTGAAAGATTTTGTGAGGAATATGGTTACATGCACAACTTTTCTTCACCTCATACACCTTAAAAAAATGAGGTTGTAGAGATAAATAATAGGTCATATATAGGAAATGGCTAGGACCATGCTTTTAGAATAAGATACTCCAAAGAATTTTTAGGCCAAAGCTATTAGCACTTCATGTTTTGTGTAAAATCGAGTTTTCACTCATCCATCTTTAAAGAAAACCCCCTATGAGTTATGGTGTGGTAGAAAACCCTCTATTGATTTCTTTCATGTTTTTGGCTATCCTTATTTTGTCTTAAGCACCAAGGATTCTCTTGACAAGTTTGATGTGAAATTATACAAGGCTTTCTTTCTTGGATGTAGCACTACTAGCAATGCTTATAGAGTGTTTAACATTGAATTGTCAAGAGTAGAAATATTTATCAATGTCAAATTTGTTGAAACTAACCCCTCTATTTCCAAGAATATTGTAAATGATGATGTTGTAGATGAGATGATTACTCACTTGAAAGAGCTCAACATTGTTGACAAAGGAAAAGAGGTGATAGTATATCAAGAAGAGAAAGAAGAATAAAAGAAGGATCCAACTCCCCACTTTGCAAAATATCATCCTAAAGAGCTCATCATAGGAAATCCTTTTAAAAGGGTGAAGACGTGGGCTACATTCAACAAAGAACAAGCTGACGGTGCCATTATCTCACAACTTGAGCCAAAGAAGATCTCAAGGATGATGAATGGATCCTAGCTATGCAAGAGGAGTTAGATAGGTTTGAAAAGAACAATGTGTGGACCTTAGTGCCAAGACCAAATGATAGGAAAATCATTGGCACCAAGTGGGTCTACCGTAACAAGCTAGAAGAAAGCGGAAAAGTGGTAAGGAACAAAGCAAGGTTAGTTTCTCAAGGATACAATCAAGAGGAAGGTATTGACTTTGATGAAATATGCTCTTGTTTCTAGACTTAAATCTATTAGAATGTTACTTGTTTTTTCTAGCTATAAGAATTTCTTGCTTTACCAAATGGATGTTAAAAGTGCATTTCTAAATGGTACAATAGAGGACGAAGTCTATGTAGATCATCCTCCCAGCTTTGAACATGATAAGCTTCCCAACCATGTTTATTTGTTACAAAAATCTCTCTATGGACTCAAACAAGCCTCTAGAGAATGGTATGAGAAATTAAAGAACCTTTTTCTAGACAATGGCTATATCATGGGCAAAGTTGATTCCACCCTCTTTATTAAACACACTTCTATCAACCTTTTGATCATTTAAATTTGTGTTAATGATATCATTTTTGGAGGAATTAATCTTGATCTATGCAAGGAGTTTAGTTCTCTTATGCAGAGTGAGTTCGAGATGAGTATGATGGGCGAGCTTACTTTCTTCCTTGGATTTAAAATCAAGAAAACAAAGGAAGGAAACTCCATCAACCAAGGAAAGTTTACAAGTGAACTCTTGAAGTATTTTGGGATGGAGAACACCAAGTCGATAGTCACCTCTATGTCAAATACTACCACACTTTAGAGATGAGGGAGGTTAGAAGGTAGATGAGAAGCTCTATAGAGGTATGATAGGAAGCTTACTTTATTTAACTACATGTAGACCTAATATTACGTTTAGTGTTGGCTTGTGTGTTAGATTTCAATCAAGTCCTAGAAAATCCCATCTCATAGCGGTTAAGAGGATTATGAAGTACCTAGCCAAAACCCAAAATTTTGGACTATGGTATCCCAAGTCAAGGGACATTATTCTTACTTATTATAGTGATGTGGATTATGCAGGATGCTTAATTGATATAAAGTGCACAAGTGGCACTTGCTTCCTCGTAGGACCATGCTTAGTCTCTTGGTTTTCTAAGAAATAAGGCACAGTGGCTCTTTCAACTATCGAGGTTGAATATATTGCAGTTGAGAGTTCTTGTGCCCAAGTCCTATGGATGAAGCAAATGCTCCAAGACTTTAACATTCATTTTGATGCTTCTCCTATCTACTGTGATAATACTAGTGCAATCAATCTTTCTTACAATCTTGTACTGCATAGTAGATCCAAACATATAGGGGTCCGTCACCATTTCCTTCATGACCACATTACCAAAAAGGATATTTATATCACGCATGTGGACACGTAAAATCAACTTGTGGACATTTTCACAAAAGCTCTAGATAGAGAGAAATTTACCTTTATTAGATCAAAACTTCTTATTACTTCTCTTGATGATAATGATATGCCTGCTAACTAGATGTTCTCATACCTATATGTTCTTGCCCTTAAATTGCTCATTTCTTACTTGATTACTCTATATTTGACTAGTCTATATACCTTATTTTGCTTTTTTTGGATTTTTTTGCAAACGCATGTTTTACCACAAAATAGTAGCCAATGATGAGTGGAATGTTCCTCAATATGTTCACAATACATGATAGTCTAGAAAAATAAATTTATTTAGCACTCTAGTGACCTAGAATTAAAGTTCTTATCTTTTGGATAGACTGACTTGTCGGCCGAGTTTGTTGTGGGAGAAACTAGACTGACAACAAGCCAAGGATTGAACAAAACCACATGTCAGCTGAGTTTCCCAAACCCAAAACTCGATCAAAAACATTGTTGGGTGGAAAATATGTAGGCAATCAACCGGCTTTTCTCCCTCTAAAATAGATAAAGTCGACCAATAGCCATTTGTTCTTGTTCATCCTTAAACCCTAGGGCTATGCAAACCTCTCTTCTACCCTTTCTATCCCCAAATCACATGTCCTAGCTTCTTCCTACCTTGACTTAGCACCATAGGCAGCCTGCAGCTTGTGCCATCCTTTTCATTTTGTGGTAATTCCATCTCCTTCGACCTCCATGGACTCAAATCGGTGAAAATGGACTGGACTAGATGGAGTACCTTTGTTCTCCACTACTCCAAGGCATGTTTCTTTTGATGGAACTTCGTTCCTCTGCACTTAAGATGTGAATAGGTATAAGGAGCTTCTTTCTAGAAATGTTTTTCCCTTTCTTGCCTTGCTTGAATCACATAGTGGCTTGCTGAAGGAAGTTGTTGCTATTTTCTATGGAAAGCGGTCGTGTTTCTATATTCACAAAAGAGAAATTCACTCCTATAAATAGGAGGAGGTTGTACAAGGAAGCAAACCGAAAACCCTAATGGGCCACATTATACAGGAGCCCATGTTACAGAATAAAGAAAGAACTTGAATAGAAATACACTTAAATAGTAGATACAGTAATATCTCTAAATAATCCCCCTCAATTTAGAGCATAGATGTCACTCATGACCAACTTGTAGCATAGTTCCTCAACTCACTTTCCAGAGAGAGGCTTAGTAAATATGCTTGCAGTTTGCTCATGTGATGACAAGAAAGGAGTAGTAATCTTCTTATGCAGTACATCATCTCGAAGAAAATGCCAGTCCAATTCAATATGCTTGTTCCTCTCATGGAATACACGATTGCTAGCAATGAAAGTAGCAGCATGATTATCACAATACATCGAGATAGCATAAGTGATAGGGAACCCAAAGTCTGCAAGAATAGACTTAATCCATAACAGTTCACAAGTAGTATGTGCCATTGCACGCTCAGACTCAGCACTAGATCTGGCAACTACATTTTGTTTCTTGCTCCTCCAAGTAACCAAATTGTCTCCTGTGAAGGTACAATAACTAGAAGTGGATCTCATGTCAGACTTACATCATGTATAGTCAGCATCAGAATATCCAAGAACATCAAGATGTCCTTTTCTTTTATAAAATAACCCATGTCCAGGAACATTCTTCAAATATTTTAGGACACAACAGGCAGCCTCCCAATGAAATTTCCAAGGGCAATCCATAAATTGACTATGAACTCCTATGGAAAGGCATATATCTAGTATGTTAATAGTGAGATACAGAAGTTTGTCAACTAGTTGCTTGTAACAATATTTATCTTTCAAAAGATGAGTGGACTCAGCCCATAGATCATGTGCCTGATCCATAGGTGAGACAGTAGGTCAACAGCCCAACATTCCAATTTCAGATAATGAGTCTAGAGTATACTTCCTCTATAATAGAGATACTCCATTTTCATTATATGTTGCCTCAATGCCAAGAAAGTACTGAAGATGTCCAAGGTCTTTGGTTATAAACTGCTTCATAAGATATTTCTTTGTATCAACAGTTCATGTGGTATCACTACCAGGTATAATGATATCATCCACATATATAATAAGAATAATAATTCCAGAAGTGGTGGTCTTGATAAAAATAGAATAGTCACACTGATACCTTTTGAAGTCAAATTGATGTGGTTTGACAGAAAATTTGTCAAAATCATGCTCAAGGGCTCTGCTTAAGACCATAACTAGCATTCTTATGAAGACAAACTTTCCCATAATACTCCCCCCCCCCCAGAAACATAACTTGGAGGTTGGGATATGTAGACAGTTTCCTATAAGTCACCATATAGAAAGGCATTTTTGACATATAGTTGATGTAGATGCCATCCTTGATTGACAGCAATAGAAATAAGAATACACACAGAATTAAGATGGGAAACATGGGAAAAAGTTTCAAAATAATTAACTCCATATTCATGTATGTATCCTTTGGCAACCAATCTAGCTTCTAAGCATTCAATTGTTCCATACGGAAAATATTTAACAGTATATACCCAGCTACATCCAATAGGATTACTTCCTGGAGGAAGATCAGTGAGGACCCATGTCCCACAAGATCAAAGAAGATCCATCTCCTCATCAATAGCCTTCTTCCATCCAGGATGGAGAAGTGCTTCCTGAATAGTCTTTGGAATAGATATAGCAAACATTTCTACAGTAAATATACCCATGGAAGCATTTAGATTATCTATAGAAAAATGTTTAGAAATGTAATATTTTTCACCAAATCATTGTCCTTTCCGTAAGGAAATAGGCACGTCTGACTCAGAAACTTGACTAGATTCAGTAGAATTACCATGAATTGGTGGTGGATCATCAGTCTCTGAAGAGGTCATAGTAAGGGATACTTCAGGCAGAGGTATTTTGCTATGTTGCTCATATACTTTCTAAATAAGGGTGTAAGACTAATCGACAGACTAGATAGTATAAAGAGGTATATTAGGAAATGGTATATTAGGAGAAGACACATGTTGACTTGGTTTAGAAAAAGAATGAAGTATTTGTAGAAAAGGATACATCCGCACTAACATACAATCGACATGCAATAGGATCAAAACACTTGTACCCCTTTTGTGTATGAGGGTATCCAATAAAACAACAACAAAGAGCTTGTGGAGACAATTTATCATGTCCAAGTTGGTGATTGTGCACGAAACAAAGGTATCCAAAAACATTTGGTGGTAGGGTAAAAATATGTTCATGTGGGTAGAGAAGTTGGTAGGGAATTTTATTTTGTAGGATGGACAAAAGCATGTGGTTGATGAGGTAGTTGGCTAACAAAATGACATTAGGCCAATAGGATTTGGGAACCTTCATTTCAATTAGGAGAGTTCGAGCAACATCAAGAAGGTGTCTATTTTTCCTTTCAACAACAACATTTTGTTGTGGACTATAGGCATATGAGGTTTGATGGACAATTCCTTTGAAGATACAAATGTTCTAAAAACCATGTTGCACGTACTAAGAAGCATTATCAGTGTGGACAAATTTAGTAGCAGTAGAAAATTGAGTTTTTATTTCATTCAAGAACTTGGAGAAAACATCTAAAATTTTGTAGTGATCTTTTAAAAGACAAACCCAAGTGCAACGAGACCAGTCTTCAATAAAAGATACAAAATATCGCACACCAGTATGAATACCAATATGACAGGGTCACCATATATTGTAATGAATTACATAAAAAAAATAGGACTCCTATTATCATAACGAGGAGAATACACAGAGAGGTGATGTTTTCCAAGTTGACAAGATTCACATATCATAAGACAAGCTAGGAAATAAGGATTTCAACTTATTGTATGAAGGGTGACTAAGCCACAAGTGCCATTGATACAAAGATGTAGAGTGAACCATAATAGAAGTATAAGGCAAATTTGATAAGGTATGCAGATAGTAAAGACCATATCCACCTTTATATCCCCCATCAATCGTCTTCTTCATCCTGAGATCCTACATGGAGACAGTGTAAGGAAACAAGGTTATACTATAGATTAAAGATTTGGTAATTGTACTAACAGACATCAAGTTCAAAGGAAATCTGGGCACAAATAGGACATATTTAAGGAGATTGTTGTTAATATCACCTATTCTAGTGACCGAAGAAGTAGATCCACCTACCAAACTTACCATAGGATGATATGCATATTTCCTTATATGAGTAAAAATATTTCTGTTACCGTTCATATGCACTGTGGCACCAGAAATAACAATCCAATTGTCTTTTGTTGAAGAAGAAGAAGCTTGAAGACAGGATGGATCACCTGAGTGTTGAGCAATGTTCTCCTGAGGTGTGGCAGTAAGTGCAGAAGCAGCTTTGATTAGCTCATCAAGGTCAGACAAACTTAGTGTTACCATTTGAGGATTAGCAGCACTAGGAGACTCTTTATTAGCTTCATTAGTGGAGACTTGGTTTGCCCATTTAGACTTTCCATGTTTCTTCCAGCATTTGTCCTTGATGTGATTATTCCATTTATAGAAGTTGCAATGTCGAGGCTGAATAGGAGAAGACCCCCTTCCAGAGGCCTCTACCACTATTTTTAAGACCTCTTCCTTGTCTCCACGTAGAGTTACCATGTCCTGATCCACCAACAACCAGGGTAGCAAGCTCTTCTTTGGTAGTAGAAGACACAGAGTGAGATAGCTAAAGATAAACATCATCCATCATGGGTAATGGTTTGGATGCAAGGATTTGTTGACAGACAGCTTCATAGTTGGGAGGCAAGGATGCCAAGAACTAGAAAAATTGGACTTCATCTTGTTCTTTTTGTAGTTTATTATGATAAGTAGATAATGGATGGTGGAGTTTGAGTTCTCCCCAAATACCTTTGAAGGTATCAAAATGTGAAGCAAATGATGTAGCTTTGTCAAGTCTTAGAAATTACATGCATTTATAGAGTTCAAAAACTTAGGAGGCATTTCCCTTACTATAATATATCTGAGCAATATGGTCCCAGGCTTCCTTGGCAGTATCAGTAAATAGAAGATTTGTGGATACATGGGATTCACAGCTATTTCAAATCTAAGATAGGACTTGAGAATCACATTCTCCCCATTTCTGATACTCGGCTTTATTTTTATTTGTTTCATCCTTAGGAGGAGGTAGTTTAATGAGATGCTCAAGCTTGCCTATAGAATGAGCACAAATTTGAAAGGATTGTGCCCACAAAGTGCAGTTGGATCTGTTGAACTTGACAAAAGTGACACATCTAGCATGTGTATCCATGATCTCAGAGGAAGATGAAGCCATAGAGAAATAGTGATGGCCAACAAATCTCCAAAGGAAGTGACATGGTGTGTCTAGAAAATGACACGACATGTCAAGAGAGGACAAACTTCTTCAGAGGCAAGGGACACGATGTGTCAAGAAAGGACATGGCATGTCAGACAATAGTAGACAGTCTCCTGGAAAGAGACATGGCATATTAGAAAGTAGCCAGATAGTCTCCTAGAAAGAGACACGGCGTGTCAAAAATAAGATACGGCATGTCAGACAGCGGTAGATAGTCTCCTAAAAAGAGGCACAACATGTCAAAAATAAGACACAGTGTGTTATTTGATTCGCTGGTGTGACACACGGTGTGTCAAAAATAAGACACGGTGTGTCAAGGGTTGGGGCAGCAATAGATCAGGAACAAATGATTTTTCCAGTTTGGGACACAATGTGTCTAGCAGGGACACAGTTTGTCAAAGGTCGGGGCAGCAGCAGATCAGGAGTAGAAATGACAAATCCAACAGAAGAAGGTCAAAAGAGACCTAGAATAAGTGCCAAATACTATGATTTACCAAGAAGAATAAGGGCGGTATGTTATATATACCCAACCTTACTAATAATAGAGTGGACATAGCCCTAGAATAGATGGTCATGAATGACCCCATATCTGTCGAATGGTTCTTCTAAATAATAGTACTTCAAGGCATAAGAACATTGGAAGGACCATCGACCATGTCCCTAGATCCTCTTGTTGGAAAAGAGGATAGGGATAGAAAGATAAGTAAATCCCCTTAGGTGTGATCAGTAGCGGTAGTGAAGATGTTAGATGTCACGGAAATGGGTGATGGAGGGAGAGAGAGAGGGAGAAGGTGACGACTAGTGAAGATCAGGACTAGGTATCCTACTCTGATACCATGTGGAAAGTGGTCATGTTTCTATATTCACAAAATAGAAAACTCACTCCTACAAAAAGGAGGTTGTACAAGGAATCAAACTAAAACCCTAATGGGCCACTTTATATAAGGGTTCATGTTACAGACTAAAGAAAGTACTTAAATAGAAGTACACTTAAACTGTAAATATAGTAATATCTCTCAACATTTTCAAAGCTTGCCACCTTTATGCTTTGTGTGTAGAGAAATTTTTCTACACTAATTCTATGTCTAGCAAAAAGTGGTCCATGAACTCTATGCTAATCTCACGTGGAACTACACTACCCTTGTGCCACCACTTTACGCCCAAGTTATCTTGACCTCCATGATTGTGGGTACCAAGATCACCATCTCTGAGGATTCTTTGAATACCTACTTCAATGGTACTAACTTCACAAATACATGGATGACCTCCTGTCACAAGTATCAAAACATGCATCATTGCATTAGTATTCAACTATGATATCCACCCAAAGAAAAACCTAATGGATATTGGAGAGAACACTATTGTGTTAATGTATTGTGTCTTGAATGATGTCAGAGTCAAATGGGTTCATTACATTCTTCACCATGTGACCTATTTTGACTTAGGGAAGAACATCAATGGTACCCACCCACCCTATCCCAACTTGATTTGGGGAGTGTTCGCTCACCATTCTGAGAAATCCATTTTCCATGATCTTGGCTACAAAGTTGGTAGGAAAAGTGTTTACATCAACAAAACCACTATCAAGAAGTCTTTTCATCCTACCTCCTCTACCACACCCGGTGCTTCCACCTCTACCCAAGCTCCTCGACCTCCTCCTAGACCTGATTGTGCCTCATTCTCAGTATCCAATGAAACCATGATGGGCTACATGATACACCAACAGGCATACAATCTCTAGGTTTAGGACCACGTCCATTAGGATTTAGTTCAAAATATATCTAACATGAACCTATCATGCACCCATCCCTACCCCACCTACCATCCCTACCATGGGGATGACTATGATTCCTATGCATACAATTAGTTCTACCCTGACACCACCCTATTGCTTTTGTTTTACCCCTAACTCTGATGTGGACCTACTCCTGCTTCCTATCAACATCTTTGTCTTCTAGTTGGACTTGATGTCACCATGCTAGCTAGATTTTATGGGGTTTCTACATCCAACTTTGAGCAAGCAAATGCCCTCACTGCATGTGGTATGTCTTGGTCATAGAAACATGCCAATGGTCTACCACTCGCTCTTTTGGACCTCCAGAGGATGAGGAGATGGCAGATGAGGATGTTTAGGATGGTGAGGATGATGGTGATTAGCTTGATGGTGTTGATGGTGATGATGGCTCTTAAGATGGAGATGATGGTGAGGCTACACTTGCTTCTCCAAATCCACCTTAAGATGGAGATGAGGACTACCATCAAGAGGATGATGATGACAAGGCCATTGACATAGATTCCTTAGATGTTTAGTTCTTAGTCTATAGGGTGCTCATATATATCTTTTTTATATACTTTCATGTACTGAACATTTGGGCATTGTATCTAAGGCATACTATTTTCATATCGCATTATTTTTCAATGTTTTATAGTTTTCCTCTAGAGAGGACATATCTGGAATTGTAATCTGATTATATGTACCTTAACTCTATGATTGGCTTTATCTTATGATTTCTTGGTATGTGTTTTCATATTTTGATTATGACTATGGCATACTTATTCTCTCTAAGTTTTCTATTTCGGAGCTTTCTAAGGTGGTTGTGTGTGTAGTTTTTGCCTCTAGATAAGACTTGTGTTTCTTAGATCTTCTACCCCCCCCTACCTTTTTGATGAGACAAAGGGGGAGAAGCTAGCTCAATCATATTGTTTTGTGATCCTTTTATAGTCTATTATCTGAAATATCATGTGACTTGTAAGAGGACCCAATAGTATATATGTGCTATGGTTACTTTTTGGAGAAACTAACCATACAGGCAATGGTAATCATGAATTGAGGAGGAGAAAATGCAGTTGTTAACTCATGTATCCCCTTACAATTCCAAGGTTAAAATATTAGTTTCCAAGCCCTTTTCCATATGTTGAGGAATGGTTTGTAATTGTCAAAAAGGGGGGGAATGTTGACCTAATAGTTATACATTGTCCATATTTTGAAAATGACTTAACCATTCCATTCATATGTATCTAATATGTCTATTTGAGATTGATTTCAGGTATTAGGCACATGAAAAGGACCAATTCAATCAAGCCCTAGCTTTATCAAGTTCAATTCAAAAGCAATGCAAAAGCACTTTTGTGGAAATGGCCCTAAAAGACTTAGGAAAATTTGTATAACCATTTGTATTGATGATATGAATTGTAGCTATGATGAGAAAAACTCAAGAGTAGTTAATTTGAACATTTGACCACTTTAATGACATTTTCTAAAATGCATCATAGACTGTTTAATCGGTTGATTTTCCCTCCCAGAAACTCGACTGACGCCTAGGATGGATTTTGGATATGTTCAGGTTTGGCCGAGTTTACCTCAAGATAAACTCGACTGACACCTTGCACTGGAAAAATTGATTTTAAGCCATTGGTCAAGTTTCATCCAGGATAAACTCGGCTGACAACTCAAAACTAGCTTTTCGCATAGTGCTATCAGTCAAGTTACCTTTATGGAAACTCGACTGATAGCACTATACGGAATGTGTAGAAAAGTGATTCTAGTCATTGGAGTGCTACAAGCATCAAAAATAGATCTGTTGCAACACCCCAAATGACTAGAAATCATTCCTTAGTTCATCTAATGGCTAGGTGGACATCCCCAACTATAAATAGGACCCCTTGGACTTCATTCCAAGTTTGCTCCTTCATTCTATTCAAGCTCCTAGCTATAGTTGAGTGCATTTTGTCCACTAGAGCCCCTTTCTCTCTATTTCTTACAAAACCAAACATACATATGAGTGAGATAGGCTATGTGTGAGAGAGCCACTTCATTGTAATCTTGTGAAGCTCTCAATCTTCTCTTTCCCCAATCCCTTTCTTCATGCTATGTTGGTGGAAGATTCTCCAAGTTGAAGACAAAGGTGAAGGTTGAAGATCCTTGAGAAGAGTAGGTAATTCCTTCAAGGAAAAAGACTTGTTTCAAGAAATGGAGCTGCTTTGTGAAGGTGTCCAACTCCTTGCAAAAGTGGGTAATCCCTTCTGGCGGTTGAAGACTCTTGCTTGAAGGATAGATAAGACCTTGTATGGTTTATTGGCTCCTTTTCATCCTTAAAAAGGAAGGCAATGTATCCTTGCCCTGAAAAAGGAAGGTCTTATTGTATTTCTTATTATGGAATATAAGTATGCAGTGGTTGCAAAATCCTAGGGCTTGACCTCTCTAGGTAGTAGACTGACTTTCTCCTAGTCTGGAGATTGGAACCACTATACATAGATTGTTCTTGTCCTTATTCAATATCTCTCATCCTTTCTATGTATGCTTAGTTGCAAATCAAATTCCATATTTTCAATCCTACTTCTTGAAGTAATTTGAAGGTCTAATTGATTTTTTTAAGTTCTTTTTAGCTCTATTCACCCCCTTTAATCCAACAAGATTCACCTACGACAATGGTTACCGCATAATTTTAGATAGGGCATCGTATGAATCTTTGTATGGGAGGTGTTGTAGATCACCTCTTTATTGGTATGAGGTGGGTGAATATCGATTTTTAGATCCTGATATGGTTCAACAGACTACATAAAAATTGAAGTGATCAAACAACAATTGAAATCAGCATAAGATAGGCAATATATGTACATGAATAATTGACATAGGACATTGGACTTTCATGCTCAAAGTTTCACCTTGGAAGGGAATTTTAAGATTTTCTAATATGGGTAAGTTGTATTCTATGTTTATGGGGCATTACACTATCATAGCTTGTGTTGGGAAGGTAGAATACAAGTTGGAGTTGCCACTTGAGTTGTACATGTTACATAATGTGTTTCACATCTCTATGTTGAGGAAGTGTCATCCAAAATATAGTAGACTATTTATCTAGTTGAAGTTTAGCTTGGTGGCGATATATCATATATTGAAGGTACAGTGTTGATCTTAGACGAGTGTGTTTGGAAGTTGAGGAAGAAGGGCATATTGTTGGTGAATGTGCTTTGGCATCACCATGGTGTAGAGGAAGACATGTGGGAGCTTGAGGAAGAAATGTGTAGGAAGTACTCTGCTTTGTTTCGTAGGATTTTGGGGGCAAAATCATGTTAGGTTTTTAATGGTTGTAAGACCCATGTCCTATTTTTTTCCTTAATATCATGTTAGGGTTTTAATTATTGTAAGACCACTGACATATCTTTTTCTCCTTAAAAATCATGTTAGGGTTTTAATGGTTGTACGACACCTTACTTATCTTAATTATTTAAAATTTTGTGTTAAATTAATTATGTTTTTAATTACTTATTATATGCTCATTATAGATAGAAAATTAGTTGGTTGATAATATGCTCTTGTGGGTCTATATGGAAATTCTCCATGCTTGGAGGTTCTTGTTGTAACATGAACATATCATGTTTTGCATTTATCATCTTTTTTTTCTTTGGGATTGTTTATCTTATATGTCCTCATTGGTTGGAGGATCGGTTGTAGACCAATGGAGTCATGTATATCATCAACCAAGGACTTTTTGCATACAATTCATCTAAGGTCATGGTGGTATCTAGTCATTGCCTTTTCATCCGAAGGGAAGTGATGACAGACAACATTCCATCCTCTAATGCCAACCACCTATTGGATCCCTATTGTGCTCCCTTAGGATACGTTGTTTGTTTTGGTTACCCACCTCTCATTCCATACCACTATTTCCTTGAAAAGTAACACCACTCTCCCACTTAGGTTTGAGACCATCAATATAATTAGAAATTGATGAAAATGATAGCAGCTCTTGATGGTTGAAGAGCATGGCCGACATCCGTTGATGGAATTTTGTGTCTATGGACCAATGAGATCCATGTGTGTGCAAACTGATGATGGAGATCAATGATACTTTAGATATCTCTCCACTGTTGAAACTTCTACTATCATCAAAAGATGGGAGACTTGAGTCATCCTCTGATGATGTTGCTGATTGATAATGCCACATGTATGAAGATTGATGGATTAATAGCTTTGACCATTTATGTATCTTTGCTTTGGATCTATAAATACCTCACTTGATCTTCCTTCTTTGTCTCAATTTTACGAGCCACCCTTGACGGTCCAGATTTGTTGTGAGTCATCATCAATTTACAACAATCAATGAGATTTTTACCTTCATCAATCTTCAACAGATCTATTGTTTTCTCTACTCCTCTTCATCTATGAAGATAAAAGTCCCTCCTTATGTCTTTTTGATCTAGATCCATGCAATTGAAGTTCCTTTTCTTCATGTTATCTTGACTATCCTCATTTCTTAGTCCTTGAGCCTTATTCATAGTGGTTTCTCTTCTAGGGTTTCTACCTTATTTGTCGTACACCATGTTTCCTTCTTTTCTTTTCCCTAGGTGCTCTTAGATCATGGAATTGGGGATGTTGCAAGATTTGAAGGAGGAAATCTTAGACAATTAGAAGTATTATGTCTTGCTTGATGTTTGGCCATTAGTGGAACCTAAAGAGAAAAGATTGAGGCTTTGGCTTTCCATTGCCATCTTCAAGTGGACTCGTCTTACTTATTATAAGGTGAGTGATATAACATATGATGCATTTAGTACCTTCTTGATACATGCAAACCCAAATCTCATTTGAGAATCCTCTTTTACACTAAAACATGGAATCTTTATACTAATCCAAGGATATATAAAGGGAATACAAACTTGCATGGTGTATTACACCTTTGATATACCTTTTCTTGATTATAAAGGATGTTTACTCGATATGCATGTACTTATATTTGATCTATGTTAGTAAATGATCTTAAAGGTGGGATATTTATGGTGTTATATACACCATGTTGTGTCATAGGAAGTATGTGATATCCATGTATGTTAGAAATTGTTCTACAATGTTTTAATGGTTTCTTATAGTCGCTATAATGTTGAAATTTTTTGGAAATAGACTTCTATATAGAAATAGATTATTCACGGTGGTATTTTGTTTTTGTTATGATTAAATCTTGAAACCAGTATGTAGCTTGAATCATTTAGATTTTTTTACTTCTCATGAGGTGAGTAAATCATGGATGAAGATGATTTTCTTAAGTGAAGTAAATTCTTTTGATGGTTCAATGTGATATCCTTGAGAGGATTACATTGGTATGGTCTTTCATACATAGGGCCTCATGGAGTATGGATCTTAAAGCATGGTCATAGTACAAGTAAGAGGCATCATAGTGCACCACCATTGGGTGAGATGGAATCATCTATTCATATGTTTTTATCTTCTAAAGTTGTGAAGGCTCGGTTGTCTTTTCATTACCTTGTTGATGATTGTATATAACTTGATTGATGGCATTATAAAACAAATAATTAATCTAGTTAATCAAGTGTAGCCCAAATCATGTACTGACATGAGTTTGTAGATCTATTTTACTATTTCATTAGGGGAAATAATAAAATGGGTTAATCATGTAGTGATATGAGAATTGTGATAATATGCATGGAGCCATATATTAGTGACTATACGAGGATGATTGGGTTTTTATGATGATGTCTTTATATCTTATTGGGACTTGATTGATGACTATGATATGGTGACATATGATATTTGATGGAGAATGGTTGTAGTTGTTTCTTTATTTAAATCGGTTTATACCATGTATTTGGTGTCATGGCATGTGTAGCCAAGATGGACCTATGATATGTGGACCTATTTTTAAGCAATTTCCATAGTAGATCTAGACTTTGAGCACTCTATCTTTCCTACACTTGCTTTGACCCGATGATGTGTGGAGATATCTAACAAACTTTGTACATCTTTGGATGTTATGCAAATTGCTAGAGTCGCTTTATAGAAGCTACATAGTAGTTTTAGTGGCAACCCTCAAACTACTTAGGGCATAATAAATGTATAACTCAATCATCTAGTATATATGTTTAGGTTTATTTGGCAAATAACATGGATATCCTAGTGAAGTGTTGCTTCTTTCTACTTGAGTTGCATGTGATTAAAATCATGCTCATGTATCCATAATGGAGCAAGTATATCCATGGTAATATTTTTCTTTTTGATATACTACTTTCTCAATAATCTAAATATCTCTTATCTTGTTTAATTATTTATAATCATATTGTGGGGAATAAATATTTCTAGTTGTTATATCATATCTTTGGGACTTGAAATCTTACCACATGGTTTTCCACACCCTTTTTAAGTAATCAGTGAGGCTTCCTATGTAGTTGTGGGAGGGTCTGCCTTGTGGTGGACGCCAATCACCTAGAAGTAGGCGATGTTTTTATGTCACCTGGTGTCCTACGTTGCTTGGAATCACTAAGAGATAGGTGATGTTTGGGTGTTCTAGTTAGATAAGGTTAGAGTCATCCTTTCACTCAGGTATGGGTGGAAAGGTTTTTGCAAGGTACACCATCAGGCTTGAGATTTTGGCATGTTTGTCTTGTATATGTGACATCATGTGTATATGTTGTAAAGTTATGATCTGGTACAATATCTTTTGTAAATAGGTGTGACACATGTCACTCATTCATGTTGTTGCAAATGAACTATGGGAGAATCATTATAATTGTGAGATCTTGTTGATATTATCTTGTGGTGTTATTTTGAAATCTTTAATCCTTGCTACTATAGAGAAGTTTTTTATAATGGTAGTTGGTCGATTTTAAATGAATTTTTCTTTGAGTGATCTCAATCTTGTGGTGATGGGGCATCACACACAAGGTGAGCGATTGATTTCTAACTTGTCATTATTGGAAATGAAAAGAATAGAACCATAAAAAGTAATATAGGAGACAATAAGATGATCATGTACTTTTATGTGCTAACCTTCCATAATCATATAAAGTGTTTTTAGAAGAACTTAACAACGAGGGTTCATATCAACACATTCTTCTATTCACTATCAATACTAAAATAACTTAAATAATATATATACACATATCATCATAATCATCAATGCCTCAATCGTAGCCATGTTGAGGTTGGCTACATGTATCCTTCTTTTCTAATCCACTCTATTATGGGCCATACATTGATCATGATGTAAAGATTCAAAATCTCTCCATATAAGCTATTTTCAAGTTATTTAAGGTATGTCACTACTTCTTTTCATTGTGTTTGACTTGCTTTGAATAGGTGTATCTGTTGGTTTGTGATGCGCATGTCCATATGCCTTCACGCAACTTCTTCTCAATGCTCATCACCCCAACTTTTTTCATGATAGATTCATTTCTCAAATGATCTTATCTTTTCTTTCTATGCATCCATATCAGTATACGCATCTTTGCCACATTCATCTTGTTGAGACTTTATTTCTATAGTGCCCAATATTCACTCCTATATAGCATGGTTTGTCGTACGGTTGGTTTATAAAACTTGCTTTTTAAATTTGAGGGAGATCTTATGGTCACAAACTACTTCAGTTGCACTCATCCACTAAAACCATCCTATTATGATCCTATGCTAAATATCATCTTGAAACTCACCCTTCCTTCAATAACAGATTCCAAATAATGAAATTTATCACATATTGGTACATCCATTCCATCCAACTTGACCCCACCATTTACAATTTTGGATTGCTTAAAATTATAATGCATATTTTCATGTTTTCTTCTACTTGTCATAATTTTGTTAGATTCCAATGCATTTTTTCCATGTTCAACTTTATCATTCAATATTTCTTTTCTTTCATCAATCAACACAATATAGCAAATAACTTGAACTAAGGGGTATTATCTTGAGTGTGCTTTGTCAACTCATCCATAACAAGAACAGATATATATGGGTTAAGTTTCAATCCTCATGTACCCTGACGGTGATAGGACAAGTATGTGTCTCTCCTTAAATAGTCCTAACACTTTAAATGAGACATCTCACATGTCTTTAATAATGTCAATGTATTAGATAGTCACACCCTTTTTTATGTAGAACCCTCCATAACACTTCCATGGGTACTCGATCATAGGCCTTTTCCGTATCAATAATGAAGATCTCTCTTTTTTTTCTTTGTACTTATCCATAAGCCTCCTAATCATAAAAATCACATCTATTGATTATCTTCCTGAAAAAAAACTAAATTGGTTTTTTTATATATGTGTTAACAATCTTAGATTTTGCTCGATAGTCCTTTCTCAAAGCTTCACAATATGACTCATCAACTTGATACGTGTATAGTTTCTTTTATTATGAACATCTCCTTTGCTCTTTCATATTGGTAATATAATACTATTTTTCCATTCATATGACATGTTTTGTCTTCATAATATTGTTAAAAGACATTTTTAACCACATATATCCTTCTCTTCCATACATGAATGGGATTACCATATGGACTGCATGCCTTGATATTTTTCACAACATTCTTGACCATTGATGAGTATCTACATTATTCATAGTATCTCCCTTGAAAAGATTATGAGAGTAGTTTTTGCATTGATTCTTTATATCATCATCCTTCAATAACACTTTGCCATCTTCACTCTTGATGCACTTTACTTGACTCATGTCTCTTCCTTTCCTTTTCTCATGTATGAGATATTTTATAAATATCTTTTTTCACTTGTCTAGTGTCCAACTTATTATATATCTCATTATAGTATTTGGACCTTGTCTCTTGAACTACCTTCTTGGCATATTTCTTTGTGCATTTTTATCTTTGAAAATTTTGCATCATCTCTAGTGTGGACAAGCTCCTGTAGATCTCGCTTAGGGTTGTACATTGGCCCAAACATAGACCAGACCGGTTTGGACCTGACCAGACCGTACTTGGTTAACTAAAAGTTCACGGACCGAGAATCATATCAAATAAAGAACTAGTCTGGTCCTAAATTAGACTAAAAAGATTAAGGATGGGGCCAAGATCAGACCGATATTGGATCAGGTAACCAATATTCATATACTCCAGATTATATGTTATAAAATATAAAATAACTATAAATAGTTTGATATGAAATTTGATTTTGATAACACAAACCAAGTTACACAACTAAATTGTTACATATTGAGAGACTAACAGTTTGTTATTATATGACTATTGGGAACATTACTAATATAATACCTACATATAATCACACATTTAAGACTAATAGTCATAAATTTTAAGCACACAAAAAGTTAATACATATAAAGTTATAAAATTAAAATACATAATAGTTAATATGTAAAGGATGTATTTATCGTAGACATAATATTATTGGTGCAATGTTCAACACCCTTTTGGTTTTTTGTCACCACAATGTAATGCAATATTTGATTTAAGTAAGTGTCTATACAGAACTTGTCTAAGTGCATTACCAATGCTATTGTCCTAGTGACGCATCACTGTGTAGACTCCAACATTGATATACATATCGGTTGAGTCCAGAATCATTGATAATGTAGTTTACATCCCCACAGTCCAGCATAAGTATTAGATTTAATTAATATATACAAAGTAAAAAATTATATTCTCCTATCTAAAATTCCATATTGATTTCTATTGGTTTTAGACTAGATTAGACTAAGAACTGGGTTTAGGAAAAATAGTATACAGAACTAAAAATCAAGTCAACAGACCAAATAGTTGGTTTGATTTAGTCCACCAGTCTGGAATGGTATATGTATAGTTCTAATCTCCCTTTTTTTAGTTTGATATCCTTCTATACTTCATCATTCCACCATCAAGTCTATTTTTGTGGAGGCCCACACTCTTTGGACTCTCCCAAAGCATCTTTAGCAATTTTTGTTATGTTGGAACTCACACTTTGCCACATAGAGCTAACATTGAACTCAAAGTTCCAAGTTCTCTCCTTGAAAATTTTATTATAAAATGTCAATTTCTTTTCACCTTTAATATTCTACCATTTGATCCTTCTATCTTGGCTTCTTTTGTGCTTACGTTTGTTGATCTTCATGTTCACATTCAAAACAACCAGCTTATATGGGGTGGTGAGTTATGTCCAAGAGATCACTTTAAAATCCTTACATACTTTTTGATCCAACCATCTTGTAAGTTGTATTCAATTTGGCTAAAATTCCACCCACTCTTGAAAGCAATAATATGAGGATCTCTTTTCTCAAATGTGTATATGCCAAATCAGATCATAAGCAATTACAAGATCTAAAATCATATCTCCTTCTCTATTTCTATTGCCATATCTAAAACCTCCATGAACTCTCTCATATTCAATATTACTACTCCCCACATGGCCATTCAAGTCAGTCCCCATGTTATCCCAAAAATCCTTCTTTGCCTCCTCAATAAGACTGATTTGGGGGGAGGGCATAAGCACTAATAATTTTTAAAATCTTTTCCCCAAGAACAGACTTAATAGCTATGATTATATTACCCATATATGTGATCTTGACAACATCATCATTTAACATCTTATCAACAATAATTCCAATGCCATTTTTATGTTTGTCGACACATATATTGTACCATGTATCTTCGATCACTCTGCATTGTTCCCCTTCCCCTATCTACTTGGTTCCTATGAGCAAACAATTTAACTTATCTTCTAATCATGATTTTTAGTATCTCCAAAGACTTTACTATCATAGAACTAATATTTGAAGATCTCACTTTGATCTATTTTTTCTGAATTTACTTTTTTACCTGTCTTTTTCAAAAAGATTTCCCTGGTACATTTTTAACTACATCCAAACAATGATGTAGAGGGACTAGCTTCTTTAACCATTAGCCAGTCTAGCTCCACCCCGCCCTCCATGATGACGATTGGGAGTCTAGGGTTTTAGCATCTCACCACCGGTGGCTGAGATTGGTTGTCCCAGTCTATCTAGCATCATTTTGTTATCCTAGTGTGCTACTTTCCCTGGTATAGTATGGCGGAAGAAATTATGCATCATTGTGAGGAGCTGAGACTAGAAGACAAAGACATCGCCTCTTTCTCGGAAGAGGAAGAATAAGTGGAAAATGAGATAATGGTGTTAGCCCTGGTGGTAAGAATCAAGATGGACTGGCCTTTCAACTTCAACGCATTTAAAAGAACAGTGTAGCTCATCTGGGGGCTAAGAAGCAAACAAGTGTTCAAAGAAATAGAACATGAGTGATCATGATTTAGTTTGGGGAAAAAGAAGACATCGACAAAGTACTGGAGGGATGTCCATGGATCTTTGAAAACAACCTAGTTCTCCTGAAATAAATAAATGCATCAATACAACCATCCGACCAAGTTTCAATGAAATATCCATGTGGCTAAGACTAAATAACCTTCCTATGGGTTATAGGTCAAAGAAATTTGTGGCCACTATCGTAGGGAAGGTTGGAAGATTTGTGGAGGTGAATGAAAGTGAGACAACACAGAACAGGGAAAGGAGAGTCAAGGTGGTGATCAACACTAAAACACTACTTAGAACTAAGAAAAGAATAAAGGATGTACATGGAAAGTTCTCGAGATAGACATCAAATATGAAAGGCTCCTAAATTTTTTCTACACATGTGGGTGTATCAACCACGTCCAAAAAAATTGTAGGGAGAAGGAGGTGGAAGATGAAGGTCAGTGGAGAACTTGGCTTTGGGCCTCACTGAGAAGACAAAACAAAGTCAGTGGAGAGGGAAAGGAATATGGGATCTATAGAAAACAACTCAACTGGGGGGAGAAGAAGGAGATCGAGCAAAGGCCATATGTGGATCCTAGTACAAAGAATCCTACAGTAGATAAGGTGGGGCTAAATGGGGAAGGAGGGCCACAAGAAATTTCTATTAAAGGTACTACAAGTGATAGGGGATCAAAGAAGTAAAAACAAGGAAACTACTGCTACTGGTGAAAAGGGCAAAGAAGTAGGTATACCTCACGGGACCACAAAGGAGGACAAGATTCCCGATAGCACACCAGATAAAGGCATTCATGGGGAAACACAAGGATTGCATGGAGTTATTCTAACGAGCCCCATCTTTGAGACTCGCCTTTCCTCCCTTCAGTGTAGCAGTAAAGGCATTAACAGCCCACCAACCACGACAGTTGAACAATGCAATGCAAATAATACAGCCGATGCACACAAAGTGCTCGACAACATGCCATAGAGAGAAAGGCAGACTGATAAGCTGCAATAGGCCCAGGCAGATAGGAAGACAAAGAAATTCAAGAAATAAGGTGAAGGAGTTGTGACACGAAGCCATCTGGAAAGCAAAGAAACAAATAGAGGGGCAAAATGGAAGTAGACAGATGAAGGGGGGTCAGCTTTAACGATTAAATAGGGAAGAACTCAGAAAATACAAAGAGGAACAGAAAACAAAATGGTTTGGGTGAAATATCTTGAACAAGTAGCTGGTCTTGATGGTGATCAAACTAGAAAAGGGAAATGAAACTCATAAGTTGTAATTGCCAGGGTGTGGGCAACCGCTGCACATTCCTTACCCTCCAAAATATTTGTTGTAGAGAACGCCCAAATATAGTGTTCATAATGGAAACAAAGATCAAAGATCAAGAACTTAATGAGATTAGGAAAAATGTGGTTTCGACAACAGAGTTTTTCTGAGAAGTAGAGCAAGATCTGGAGGTTTAGGCTTCTAGTGGAATGATGTCAATGTCCTTTCTTACTCCAATCACCACTTCAATGTGGTCATCAAAGGGGAAAGGAAACAACCCAGACTGGCAATGTGTGGGTATTTATGGATGGTCAAAGACACAACACAAAGTGAATATGTGTGAGCTAATTAAAAACATTAAAAGTAGTGGCAATCTCCTCATTATCTTTTTGGGTGATTTTGACGATATAAAGAACAATGAAGAGAAGTGTGGAGGAGTTATTAGAGAGGAAAGATACTTGGAAAACTTTATGATCGACACATGCGAGCTCATAGATATTGGCTACATCGGTAATCCCTTTACTTGGGTGAGAGGCGAAAAACCTGAGACGACCATTATTGAAAGGCTAGATAGAGCCTTGGCTTGTAGACACTGGAGAAATCTTTATCTGAAAGCTAAGGTGATCCATCTCCTTAGACTCAACTCTGACCTTTCCCTGATACTCCTCAAATGCAAAGAAGGGGATAACATGAAGAATGAAAGAAGAGATTTCAAGATGGAACAATATTGGCTAAAAGACCCACATGTTGATATCATCAAGGACAATTGAACTGTAAAAACTGATCTACACCAGAAAATTAGCTACTACACAAAGGCCCTCTCAGATTGGGCTAAAGTCAAGTTTGGAGATACAGATGAAAAACTAAAAAGGGCTCAAAAGAAATTGCTCTATGACCAAGGCCTTCCTATGACAATAGCAAACATCAGTAATTGCAAAGAGATGTGTGAAGAAATAAATGATCTACAGAAGATGAAAGAGACCTACTAGTTCATAAGGGAAAAGGTAAAATAAATGCAAGACATGGAATAGTATATGACCTACTTCCACAATGTGTCAATATCATCAAGGACAATTGGGCCGCAAAATTGATCTACACCAGCAAATTATCTATTGCACAAAGGCCCTCTTAGATTGGTTTAAAGTCAAGTTTGGAGCTATAAATGCAAAAGTGAAAAGGGCTGAAAAGAAATTGTTGTGTGACCAAGGACTTCTTATGAACGAAGCAAACATCGGTAATTGCAAAGAGTTGTGTGAAGAAATAAAAAATCTATAGAAGATGAAAGAGACCTATTGGTTCACAAGGGAAAAGGTAAAAGAAATGCTAGATATGGATCAGTATACGACCTACTTCCACAACAAGGTGTCCCAAAGAAAGAGAAGAAACACCATCAAGTGCCTCATAAATGAAGAAGGAGTATGGAATCACAATGACAAAGAAAACATTGATATTGTTATTTCTTACTACAACTCCCTATTCAAATCCAATGGTAGAGAAGACATTAACCCTTGAGGGAATGCAAAAAGTAATCAGTCCATAAATGAATGAGCACCTTGAAAGAGAGCCTGAAGATGAAGAAATAAAGAATGCTATTTTTTCTATGCACCCCTATAAAGCTCTGGGTCTCGATTGGTTCCATGCTTTTTTTTTCAAAACTATTGGGACATTGTTGGCGAGGATGTTGCCTCCTACATCAAAGGGTGGTGGAAGAATGAGAAGGACCTACGGGATATCAACACTACAAAAACTTTTCTCATCCCAAAGTGTAGAGACCCAAGTACCATTAATGATTTTAGACCCATTAGCCTTTGCAACATTGTCTATAAAATTATATCCAAAGTTCTGGATATTAGGGTGAAGTCCTTCCTCAATGATATCATATCCCCCAACCAGAGTGCCTTCATACCTGGGAGACTCATCACTGACAATGCACTCATTTCTTTGGAAATGTTCCATTCTATGAAGTGGAAGACAAAAGGCAAGAAGGGGCAAATGGTAATCAAGCTCGGCATCAGCAAAGCATGTGATAGGGTGGAGTGGAGCTTCATTGTCAAAATCATGGAGGCTTTGGGTTTTGGACCCAATTGGTGTAAAAATATGTGCACATGCATGAGTTTAGTTTCCTTCTCTTTTATCATAAATGGTTATAAAAGGAGATTCATAACCCCTAAAAGAGGGATCCGCCAAGGTGACCCTATTTTGACTTATCTCTTCCTCTTTTGCACATATGCTTTCTCGAACCTCTTTAATAGAGTTGTTGAAAATGGTTCCACCACAGGGGTGTGCATTTGTAGAAAGGGACCTCACACAACTCATCTCTTTTTTTTTGGACGACAACATCCTATTTTGTAAAGCAAATCTCCAAGAAGCCGAAAGAATAGCCTCTATCATGAGCTACTATGAGAGGGCTTTTGGTCAAAAAGTTAACTACAACAAGATAGAGATATCCTTCAGCAAAATTGTTTCATAGGAAATGAGGAAGATCATTCAAGATCTACTCCAGTTCAAGCATGTTCTATCACATGATAAATACCTAGACCTCTCACCAATCATAGTGAGATCTAAAAAGAAGGTGTTTAGTGAGTTGAAGAACAGAATATGGAAGAAGATAAATGGGTGGAAGGAGAAGATGCTAAGTCAAGCAGGCAAAGAAATCCTTAAAAAGTCTATTTTCTAGGCCATACCCACTTATATGATGATTTTTTTTGCATCCTGGATTATATAATTGATGATATCAATAGGATGCTTGCAATTCTGGCAGAGCACCCAAAATGGTAGAAGAAAGATGCATTGGATGTCATAGAGCAAGCTCTGTATTCTTAAACAAGAAGGGGGATTGGGCTTTTGCGATATAAAAATTTTCAACCTTGATTTCCTGGATAACAAGTTTGGCATTTACATCATGAACCCACATCCAGTGTTGTAGTTTTGTTCAAAGCAAGATACTATAACAACAATGATATTCTTGGCGCTACTAAAGGACATGACCCCCAGCTACTTCTAGCATAGCATCTGGAGAGACAAATCTCTATTGATTGAGGGGATGACATGGAACATTACAAAGGATTCTAATATTCATATATGGAATGATAATTGAATCCCATGTCGCCAGGGGTTTGGTATTTAGATCTCTCTTACTCAAGGGGTTCTTCTTGTTCAGGTGAAAGAGCTCCTAATCACCTCCTCAGAGTATAATGTCATGTTGTTGGACACTCTCTTTGATGCTGAATAGAGAAACGTGATTCTGAAGATTCCTATAGGAAACATGGCCATGCCATCTCTCTATTGGTATTCGACTCAGGATGGTCAGTTCATAGTAAAATCAGCCTAGTGGTTGGGCTTCTCTAGTTATCAGACTACAAACAACCGTGGGGGCTGTCTCAATCAAGATATTTGGAACCATGTTTGGAAGAGCTCAATGCATCCCAAAATGAAGCACTTTCTTTGGTGATGTGTATCCAAATCCCTACCAATAAAGAGCAATCTAAGATCCATACATATATGTGATATAGGTACATGTGATGTGTGTTTGAACACTGATGAATCAACTATTCACATTACGACACAGTGTACACATGCTACAGAGATTTAGGAGGATTCTAAAAGTAGAAACATCATCAATGGTGCTCCAAATACCAATTTTGGTGACATGATCAGATGGGTAATCAACAAAGGGGACAATGACACTCTCGTGTTCTTCACAGCTAAATGCTTGGCAGCTTGGATCTACAAAAATGGCACCCTCTTAGTAGTAAGCTGATCCATCTAGGTTTAACAGTTCACCCCATACTCCATTGGGCTCAAAGCTTTGTGTACTTTAGATTTGGCTTCAAGTCTACTTGCAGATCGGACATTGATTGCAAGGAGTGTAGATGGGGTCCACCTATGGCTGAATATACCAAAGTCAATGTGGATTCTACTTTTATAACTGAAAACAAGGTTTATCTTGATGTTGTGTTCATGAACCATAATAGTGAAACGTTTTCTATGGCCACCAAAATGACATAAAGTTGTTGTGTTCAAGAACCATAATAGTGAAAAGGTTGTTGTGTGAATGCAGGTGGAGGCAGGTGGAGTCCCTTCATAGTTGAAGCCTAGGGAGTCTGCTTCAGTATAAAAATCACCAAAGCTCTAAACCTCAACCTGCTTGAAGTGGAGATGGATGCAAAAAACGTGTGGCAAAAGATCAACTCCCCTATAGGGGGTTTAACTCCAACTAAATAGTTGTTCACAGACATAAAGCTTCTTCTCAACAATTTTAGTTGTGATGTTTTTGCACACATCCTTTGAGAGAGAAACTCTATGGCTCACTACATAGAAAAAAAGGGGTCAGTAGAGGACAAGGAAGTTTTCATCACATCTACTTTCCCTATAATCTCTTGAGAGTATGTTGTATCAAATTACTTCTAATACAATGGCTCGGTTTCATCTCAAAATATAACTAGCTTCTTTAACCATGCCCTTCAATGTGTGAAGACCCTTGATTTTCCTTCAACACACCCAAGTATCATTCTGTTGAAGCCTCTTCATATTTATCACTACACTTGGGTGTCGATACAGCATGTTTCTAGGTAGGGATGCTCCGAAGAATTTTTATAAGGATCCATATCATAAAAAGAGTGGCGAAGTTTTATGATTGTTGTCAAGATACCATCAGCCTTCCTCCTCTACTCAAGCTTGGGATGGGCTACATTTTCATATAGTGTACAAAAATATTGGTGGAGTTACACATATAAATACATATATACTATTAAATAACTTAATGGTGTATATATATTGTTGATA
The DNA here is from genome assembly GCA_963693085.1 of Alisma plantago-aquatica. NCBI lineage: Eukaryota > Viridiplantae > Streptophyta > Magnoliopsida > Alismatales > Alismataceae > Alisma > Alisma plantago-aquatica. Next base: position 793,864,862 of record OY856409.1, read on the forward strand.
GAAACATGATACAACCATGTTGGTTAAAAATTATATGTAGATGAAAAGAGAGAGAATGCAATCCAGTCCACATTTCTTGTCAAACAACACCAGTCCTACAAGAATGAGAACCATCATATGTACTACAAAAGTTGTATAGTTAATGATGTATGAATGGCGTGTTGACAAATATGGACCTGAATGAGACATTCTACATTAATATTTTTAAACATAACCCTTGAATGTGTCTAGATAGTCAACATGATTTCAAAACTATAGGATGATTCACATATGCATTCTTATGCTTTTCACTGATATTAAAAAATAGATTAAGAGATGTGAGTAGCGTGACTTAGGTAAATTATTTTGATATATAATTCATAATTTCCACTAACTTGAATTTCATTTGCAAAATGATCCTTTACTACAAGTACGATTCGTCTATTTTGATCAATCACTATGTTGTATGATAAAGCAGTCTCCATTTGAATTTCTTATGTAGAAATGAGTTCTCCTTTCTTGAGAACTAGATACAAATTAGTCCCTCAATTTAGCTCATGAATCAGGTTTATCAGTTAGTCAATTTTGGATCCATTGTGCCTAGATGTCTTAATTTGATCTCAAGTTCATATATTGATCTGTAGTTCACAAGTAATGGCTTGGAATCAATTAAAACTATTATTTATAATTAAAGATATTAATATTTGAATTATATAGTATAATAATTAAACTATCTATCTCAAAACTACGATTAGAGGTATTAATATTTTTATAATTTAATATAACAAAAACTATACACATTCAAAATTTCTTAGAAACTTGAGTTATAAATTAGGAGATATAAACATTAGGAAATTATATGAAACTTTTTGGAGATTGTTTTCATTTATTGTGAATCATAGTGAATTGGATTATCAAAGAACTTGCATCTTCTCCATGTAAGGTTTATTCCAATGGCCATTGTAGGAGAACATGATGCCCTCTTAACAAGACCCCTTCCCCACTAGAGAACCTGAAACCCCCTCTCCAGTCTCACCATGAGTCCCTCTCCCCCACTAGTGGCATGGATCAACCTCCTAAACCCTAGAGGGGTACCAGCATGTATGTTGTTCCCCCAATCAATAAAAATCATAGTGATCACCATTACTGGTTTCAATGCTTCCCCAAGACAAGTACAAACCTCATTGACCCCATTATTGCTTACCTTAGCTATCACCATGAACTTACTATATATCCTCACAAGATATAATCCTTAACACCCAAGACCGCGAGGACACACACACACCTACGATAGAAGAGAGTTGATCATTATTGCAGACCTAAATCTCAAAAACATTCTCTGCCAGAAAGTCCTCCTTGACAAACTCTAGCCCTATGTAGCCCCTTTCTAACTCCTTCTCACTTGACCAAAACCTATAAACTAATGCATCCTCTTCCCTGATATACCTTCCTTCCTGACTACGATTGAAGACTTGAAACCCAAATTTATTACACCTTGAAGCATTGTTTGTTATTGGTAACTCAACCTGAATCCCTTACACCCTAAAGCATAGTTGGAAATGAAGGACCTAGAAAGGAGTCCAACTTTAGAGTACCTTCATCCAATTGATGATAGCCTGAATCTGCAGTCTTTTCTTTCATCTTGATCCACTTGTGCCTCCAATTGATCAAAAAGGTCACATTCATCACAACCATCAATCTTGATTTGACCAAGACATCAAGGAACTTAGTATCAAGAAGAACTCATCCTTCTATTGACCATGGATCATGGCAATTTTAGTAAAGGAACAAAATCTATAAAAAGTTGTGGACCTACAGTCACCCTCTCATGGAGAGCTTCCACATTGGGTGTATCTAAGGCCAATCTGAGGGGCTTATTGATGTATTTAGGACCAATTTTATCCTTCAAATACCAATCATATGGACAATGCATTACAGACCTACCCAAAATGGCAAATTTTAAGTCATGTTTTACATTGTGTAGTTTTTGGACTTAGAAAACATGTTTATGATGTTCAATATAATGATAGGTTATATACTCTATAAGATGGTATGAATGATGAAACATAAAAAAATATCATATTGGTATATCATATTAACCTAACTATACATATAGGGTTATACTGATGAGACGTACATAATATTATATTATAATTAGTATATAATAATGATCCATAATGTGGATTTGGTGATAAACCAAATGATAAAATAGAAATTATTAACAACAAGATGGTAACTTAAATATATGGTCTCTTATATAGAGAACTGTCCTTTTTTAGTATGTATGATATCCTTACATAGTAACTAAACATGAAATGTAGTAAGTTCAGTAGATTCTAATAAAAAAATACATAAATACTATGAAGTATTCTATATGGGTTGTATAAATATTTGATAGTTTTCAGAAATAATATCGATCTAGTAAATATATTTATCTAAATTGGATAATGCTAAATTGAATATCAAATGATGGAAATATACTTTCACAGAATTATAATCTGACCCCATGAACAAAACAAATATCAAAGACAACATGCAGAAGCATACAAGCTTAGCATATATGAAAAGATAACAAGATAAAAGCACCAACATAATCTCAACAATCCACCAATATTATTAAGAAACATTGTTTAGTTATGAGATTTGAATTACATATACAAGAGTCAAATTGTACAAGGCTACTCATGTACACTAGGTATCTTACAATGCATTGACCTGACATAGCTCACCAAGTCCATCAACTTCTAGACATCTCTAAACTTATAAAATACATGAAACAAGTGGGTCAACATATGAGGTGATGAATATAGGGCTGAAAGATATATATATATATATATAAGCTTTGCATAATTTGAAAAGAGTTATAGAAGTAATGAGAAAGAATAAACAAGTTAAGTATTTAGCAAACTGAGAGCATGTATTTTAAGTCATTTTACTCCATATACCAACAACATCATATATCATAAGTGTAAGGAAATACGACATTATATCGGCAGTGAAAACAAAAAATTTATTGACATATTTACCATTAACCAGCAGATCGCGTCAATATTTATGCAATGGAAAGGATGGTTTTACAAAGATATACTTGGTCTTAGAGAAAGTCCAATGACAACCCTTGTTGATGTACATGTGCACTCTATATTGTACAGTATCTTTACAGCTCCTAGTTGCACTGGAACTCATTTCATTGCTCCTCCACAAATAGCAGACTCGAATGTCATCGTCCACAATAGCTCCTCTCATCACGAACTGTTGGCTGACATCGTCATCCTTAGCGACGGGAAAAGGCCACCTCTCCTCTAGAGAAGTCCACATGGACCAACTAGAACTCTTTTCGTCATGCTAGAATGGACAGGAAGGAGTTGTCCCTCCCGTTGGTGTACTAGTCACCAATCTGCTCTCCCACAACAACAATCCTTAGTTGTTTCTCTCTCATAGGTATACCTCCCTAGTAGGGTAGGACTTGCTTGGGCTCTCTTGGTTACCACAACCAGAGAGGACAAGAATTGTCAGAGCAATTGATTCTCAATTATCTATGTTGTGCTCTGGAAAGGCCCCAGTACCCCTCTATTTATAGGTGGGTTAGGGCCAGGGTTCCCAGTCTGTGTGGGAGTGGAAGGGACCGAAAGATCTCAAATTTTCACAACAATTCTAAAAACTTCACAGCCTACGATAGATGAGACAGTCATTTAGAAAACCCATACGGTCATCTGGCATGTGAGATGGTCGTCTCGCACTATGGGACGGTCATTTTGTAGTTTTTCAATTTTGTACATATGTCAGCAATTAAATTCCAATTAGTGCACGTCATGACGTAAGCACCAATCCTAGATGCAATTGAATTGCACCCCCAAAATGGTCATTTGACGGGCATCTCACAACATGCCAAATGTTCATCTCGCGCAAACATGATAGGTGTCTCACAGCTTGAGTCTGGCTGAATTCCAACCAATGTACAATACAATCAACCTGACACTCCAAACGACTGTCTCAACACTTGAACTGATCGTTTGGCAGTCCAGTAAGCTTATTTGTTTTGCGAATTGAATACCTAAACACTTTAGTAATCAATCCAATCATCATTCAAGATCAAGCTCCTCTTCTAGATGAGTTTCTATGTGTGTGACCCTATAGGTCCCATATTACGTTGGTAGTAAATGTCCATAACAACTTATGACATCACAAGCAATGAGCGGTGCTTAGTCACACATCATTGCTACCCAAGTAAATGGAAAGTTGGAGAACAATTTCAACCTACAATCTGTGTATGGTGTTATAGTGTTTGTATAGTTCCTTCATCATTGATAAATGGATTGAACTCCAGGCATAGATTTGTCATCCTCTTCAACATTTAATCTATGTTTCTTGATGTTGCAGACGATATGAGATATGTGTTAGCTCAACATCATATATTGACTCACACGTACATGGACATGTATTTCTTAGTCTTGCTAACTCAAGTGGCCTTGGATATCATACTCCCATAGGAGGGAAAAATCCCATCGCTATCACTCATAGTTATCCCCCATGTGTTACAGTCACCCAATCATCATCTTTATAATAACCCATGTCTCAGGATTATGTTTGATGATGTCAAAGAGTACTGAATGACAAGTGATGAGTGCAATGATTTTAGGTCTAAGAACCACAAACACCACCATCACTATAAGATGTGATTTTGACTTTCCTAGTTGAGTTTCCATGTATCACTCTTATGGTGGGTCTGTCTGATACACTATTCTCTAACATGTATCTATGTGCTTGGTTTGATATTGTCATATCATAACTAATGATATTCTATAATAAACCAACTCACACAATGATCTTATGTGTTATTGTTATCTATTTACCTTCCACAATTACAACCGATCCGGGACATAACAAGAATGCATATACTCTTAACATCTATATGATCTCATTGTTCAGGTACTCAACATGAAGACATATGTCATTGAGTAATATCATTCTCTAGGCACTTATTATGTAATTTCATTATCTTAAAACTGAATAAATAGAATAAATTGGAAGCTTTCCTTTATTAATAATCAAATCATTTACAAGTTATTAAATTACAATCATCATATGATTGGCTCTCTGGGAATACATACCAATAGACACCCACTTGCACTTAGAGACAATCACCCACAAATATTATTCTGAGTGACCTAACATGACCATCATGCTTCTACTGTGAAAGTTCCTTTGTTAAGGGATCAGCAATGTTATTCTTAGTTGATACTCTACAAATATTTACATCTCCTCGATGTATGATCTCTTGTATGAGATGATACTGTATTTGTATATGCTTTGAGTGTTGATGTGTTTTGGGTTCCTTAGCTTGTGAAATAGCTCCATTGTTGTCACAATATAGCTCAATTTCATCGTTGATACTTGGAACGATCCCAAGTTTAGAAATGAACTTCTTGATCCATGCAGCCTCCTTTGTTGCATTCGATGCAGCAATATACTTGGCCTCTGTTGTAGAATCGGAAACTATTTCTTGCTTGGAACACTTCTAACTTATAGCTCTGTTGTTTAGGTAAAACTCAAATCCTGATTGTGATTTATAATCATCTTTGTCATTCTGGAAGCTTGCATCAGTGTAACCATTTACCACCAACTCTTCCTCTCCACCATAGACCAAGAACTGGTCCTTAGTCCTTCTCAAGTACTTGAGGATGTTCTTCATGTCTGTCTAGTGAGCATCACCTGGATCTGACTAATATCTACTCATCATTCTTAGGACATACGAGACATCTGGATGGGTGCACAACAACGCATATATGATGGATCCAATTACCAACGCATGTGGAATCATACTCATGTGCTCCCTTTATTCACAAGAATAGGGGCATTAAACTTTAGAAATGGTAACTCCATGTAGCATGGGCAGGCTTCCTCTCTTTGAGTTCTCCATGTTGAACTGCTTCAACACTTTGTCAATGTATGTGATCTGACTTAGTCCAAGAAGTCTTCTTGATCTATCTCTATAGATCTTTATCCCCATATGTAGGATGCTTATCCCAAGTTTTTTATAGAGAATGTATTTCCAAGCCATGTCTTTACTTTCTGTAAAGTAAGGATGTCATTCCCCATCAATAGTATGTCATCCACATACAATATGAGGAATACTACCATGCTCCCACTAACCTTCTTATACACACAAGGTTCATCTTCATTTTGAATAAATCCAAATTCTTTGATTGTCTCATCAAAATGAAGATCCCAACTACAAGATGCTTTCTTCAATCCACATTGACCTTTGTAGATTACAGACTTTATTTGCAAACTTTGGATTTATAAAACCCTCAGATTGTGTCATATACACATCCTCAAGAATATTCCTATTAAAGAATGTGGTTTTAACATCCATTTGCCAAATCTCATAGTCATGATAAATTGCAATAGCAAGCATGATCCTGATGGACTCAACCATGGCCACTAGAGAAAAGGTTTTGTCATAGTCAACACCTTGAACTTGTCTGAAACCCTTTGCAACCAATCTTCCCTTATAGATTTGTACTTTACCATCCATCTCAATCTTCTTCTGGAAGATCCACTTGCACCCTATGGGTTTTACCCCTTCAGGTGGATCCACCAAGGTCCATACCTTGCTGGTATACATGGATTCCATCTCAGATCTTTTGGCTTCAAGCCATTTATCAGACGTTGGTCCCTCAATAGCATCTAGATAGGTAATTGTCTCATCATCTTTAACCAATTCACTGCTTTCCTGAGTCACAAGATATCCATATCTCTCATGTTCAAGCTGTATCCTATTAGATCTATGAGGTTTCTGTGTTACTTGAGGAATTTGATATTCCACAACAACTTGTGAGTCTCTTTGTTCCTCATGTACCTCCTTAGGTTCAATGTTTTCTTGTTGGTCTCGAACTTCTTTGAGTTCTACTTTTCTCCCACTGATTCCTTTGGAAATAAATTGTATCTCAAGGAATACAGTTGTCCTTGCAACAAACACTTTGTTGTCAGATGGAGTGTAAAAGTAGTACCCCCTTGTTTCTTTGGGATATCCAACAAAATAACATTTATCAGACTTAGGGCCAATATTTTCAAGAATCATTCTACTAACATAAGCTTCACATCCCCAAATATTCATAAAAGACACATCGAGATGTTTCCCATTCCATATCTCATATGGTGTCTTTTGAACTGATTTAGATGGTATGTGGTTAAGTGTAAACATGGCAGTTTGAAGAGCATGTCCACAAAAGGAAGTTGGAAGATCAGTAAAACTCATCATAGACCGCACCATATCTAGTCATGTGTGATTCCTTCTTTCTTACACACCATTATCATGTGGTGTTCCAGGTGGAGTCCATTGTGATACAATACCATGGACTCGCAGAAGGTCCTCAAACTCTTAGTTCAAGTATTCTCCACCTAGATCAGAATGAAGTGCCTTAATTATTTTTACCAAGTTGGTTTTGTACTTCATTCATGAACTCTCTGAACTTTTCAAGAGCATTTGACTTATGTTTCATAAGGTAAACATAGTCATACCTACTGAAATCATCAGTAAAGTTAATGAAGTAATGATACCCACCTCTAGCAGTTGTTCTAAAAGGCCTGCACACATCAGTATGTATGAGTCCTAATAGATCACTATCCCACTCATTGTTACCAATTAAAGGGGTTTTATCCATCTTGCCCAATAAACAAGATTCTCATCTCTTTATTGATTTGAAATTAAAATAGTCTAGATAACCATATTTATGGAGTCTAGATATGTGAATCTCATTTATGTGCCCTAGACGACAATGCCAAAGGTATGTCTTGTTTGAGTCATTGAGTTTTTGTCTTTTGGTATTTATGTTATATATGCTTGTCTCTAGATCTCTCAAGTATAGGCCATAAGACGTTGGGGCACTACCATAAAAGATCCAATCTTTACTAATAGAACATCTTCCACTCTTTATAAGAAATTCGAATTTGTTCTTGTCCAAACAAGATATAGATATGATGTTCCTATAATGGCGGGTATGTAATAGTAGTTCTCTAACTCTATTACTAGCCCACTTGTTAGAGATAACTCATAGGTTCCAACTGTGTTGGCTGCAACTCTTGCGCCATTTGCAACTCGTTGTTCAACCTCACCTTTGTCTAAAGGTCTATTTCTTTGTAGATCCTTCACATTTGAAAAAATGTGTGATCCACATCTGATATCTAGTACCCATGATGAAGAAGTAGTAAAGTTAACCTCAATAACATATATAGCAAAAATAGATATCTCAATCCCTTACTTCATCTTCCTAGGTTTTCTTATCCTTCTCCTTATTTTGAGTGCAGAAGACTTGGACCTTAGCTTAGCCACAGAATGCTTCTTGGCCTTGCCTTTGTCCCTAGACTCAACTCTGTTGATCACCATCATAGATTTTTCCTTCTTCATTTGTGCTTTGACACTTGTCAAGATGTCAAGAAACTTCGACATCAGTCTAGCCATGCTACAAAGTGATAACACTCGATAAATTGGCTATATGATTTAGGCAATGATTGCAAAATTATATCTGTGGCCAACTCTTGACCTAAAGGAAACCCTAGTCTTTCTAGATGCTTCATTTGCCCAATCATATTGAGCACATGAGGTTCTACTAGATCTCCCTCTGTCATTTTGCACTCAAATAGCGCCTTAGAGACATTATACCTTTCATTCTTATCATGTTGTTTATGCAACTCATAGTTCATATAGCCCAGCATAGGGTCCTTGTTCACAACATCATTGGCATGCTTCAAAGAAGCATCCATGTCTATCTTAGGTGAATTTGGAGTGGATACTAGCACTGGTGTTTCAAGATCATGCATATTACTTCTCAAGGTCCTAAACCAGTTTGGAAATAAATATCATTTAATTCGTTTAATTGTGATGATTGAGTGTTTTCCATTTGATTCTATAAGATAAAATTTACTTTTATCAAAAACCATTTTCATTTGATTTTATTTGAAAAGTCAATATGAATTAGGTCTTTGATTAACTATCACTCCCACTATTTTTTCAAATTGATAACCCTCGCAAATCAATTTGGAATATTGCAATGTATAATATTCTAGTAGGCCGAGATCCAAAACAATTCAACTATTACCGGGCCTACACCAGCGTCCGTAGTCAATTATCAAGGTAGGAAATCATGCCAATTGTATCATATGCAACTCTTAAATAAATGATAAGAACAACTCCTTGCCATAAATATTTGCATGCTTCAAGGCTTAGACTCTCTAAGAATCACCAGTTAAGCTTGACCCAAAAGACGACACGATAATAATGCACCCAGCTAGGGCGGAAACTACATTATTACCATCACACTTCCACGGGATATACGGTGCACCACACTAGGGAATACACTTGGTCGATCAATATTTTCATGTGTGCCACTTTTGGAAAGCATCTAAGACTTAATATTTTAATTGAGGGAGTTTGTATAAATACATATACTTTATTTTATCACCACATATATAGTATGTATTATATACATGCTATATCTCACAACAAAAAATGCAATAAATGAAAGTGATGGTTATGGCCTGCCTAATGTAACTCCTTAGATCCACAAGGAATTATGTCATCCTAGGTCCACATCACATGTAGAAACATGATGTTGATAAAGATTTGTGTTTGCCAGTCTGGATTGACTGGTTCAACCTTTGAACCGGTCAACTCATCTCTTGGTCAGTTGATTGGACTCCTCTAGTCGGTCGTTTGGCTCCTCCAAACAACTGGTTGGTTGTCATGTAGTTGATTGTTTGGCTCCTCCAAATGGTCGATTCATCTGGTCCTCTGGGCTCCTGGTTGGCTGGCTAGCCGATCGTCTTGGCCCCACCAGACGGTCGGCTCGGCTCCTCCATGAAGTCAGTTGGCATCTATCTTTTTTGCCAAAACAAGAAAGTAAACTATCCTACTTTTATATAATTATTGAAAAAACTCAAGATACATTCAAGGGGATCAAATGTTACAACCCCAATTTTGGGTTCATTTGCTGAGAAATGTAATTTCTCATAACAAAGATAAATGAACAAATAATGATGTCTTTTGTTGTGAATAAATGGAATTCATTTAAAATAGCCTTGTTGTTTGATTTGTGGGCTTTATTGGCTATTGGGCCCAATAACAAGGAAATTCAATTAATTGATGAATAATTGAATATTTGAGAAAAGAAAGAGGTAGAAACCTCTAGAAGGCAAATCCAAGGAAGGATTTCGTGCCTCTTGGGTTCCTTGGGTTCCAAGGAGTTCAAAGTTGCATAAAGAGAGCAATAATAAAAGAAAAGATCAATTAAGTATTTATTTATTAAGAAAGAAATTGAAAATATTGAAGAAATATGGAAAATAAGTGAAAAGTGGTATAATGGAGTAATCCTTGGTGGAATTTCGTATCCCAAGGATTCCTAATGTTGAAAGGAATACCAATAAGGAAAATAAAAGAGAAATAAAGAGAAAACTCCAAAAAGATATATTTTAATGAAGAAATAAACAAGATAATGTGAAATAATGCATTTAGATGCATCTAGAAGGATAATGAGTGTCCAATAAAAAGGATTTCGAATTATTAGAGTTTCTTGGGATCCAAGGAGTCCCAATGAATAAAGAGGAAAAATAAAATACCTATAAAAGAAAATAAGAGAATAATGTAACACATTATTAATGGATTATGTGGTTTTGCTAGAAAGAAAGTAATTTCTATTAAAGGAAAATAGGATTTCGTGCCTATGGATTGAAAAGCAAGAAATAAAGAGAGTAGGTGAGAGGAATTTCGAATTCCTAATACCTAATGGAAAAATATACATGAAGAGAGAGAAAGATACTTCAAAAGTAAGGAAACTCCTTTTTCTATAAGGAGAAAACCTTGTTTGCTTTATGGGCAAGCAATCTAAGGCATGGATACTCCCCTATATAAGGGGTTGGCCTTCTGGTTCGAGTCCCAAAAGAGATCCCACACGTATCTCTTCTTCCTCTTCTTGTTCTTCTACATTCAAACCCTAACATGTGAAGAAGGCTCTATCTCATGCGCAATGAGTGATCATGTGCAGTCGGGATAGAGGATGGATGCCCACGAGTTTGGGGAGGGGCTTCACCATCGCGGCCCTGCCCTAGGCTGGTCGCAATAGCCGCAGCACTGCTGCGACAGCAGCCACGCACAGTAGGCTTAGCCAGCCCAAACCAGCCGCCATGGCTGTGGGATGAAGGCACTCTGAGGAGCACAGAGGCCGGACGCAGGTAATGGAGGGCTTTCTTGTGACTTTCGCATCCGGAGATGGGAGCAAGAGTCGCCCCTAGGGCTGCGCCCGGCGGCTAGGGCGGCAGCCAGCAGGTTGCTCGAGGTTGAAGAAAGGGAAGGCATGTTGGATGATTTTTCCCTCCACGGGCAATAGCAACGAACAACTAAACCAGGGGTATAACCGTAATTCGGTTATATTTCTATGTGAAGCGCCTTGCATGGGAATAGAGTGACGTGGCATCTCCTAATTGGTCAAGTAAGTAGATTCTTGCAAAATTCATAATTAATTAACCTTAGCTCGGATGGATACGTATAATATATGAATTTTGCTCAGAAGAACACGAGGAATTCATTAAAAATATAATTGAAGCCTGATTCCTTTTGCAATTCGAAAAGTAATGGAAGATATCAACTTTAATGTATTAATGTTTAAAGAACCCTATTTTGAGATGAATAATATATTTATAAGGGTTTAATAGATGATTAAAGTTGATACTAGCTTGTTAATGATAAAAAGGAATATTATGAAGAAAAAGGATGGACTTTGCATATAATTAGTTAATTTAGAGTTTCATATGCATGAATATACTTTAATGGGCCTTGAAACCCTAATGTTGGTAATTAGGACTACTAATGGCTTTAATTATTCGATTTCATGTATAGAACTGAGTTTTCATGGTTATAAGCTATTTTGAGCATTAAAGTTCCTAATTTGTGGATAAATACCCTAAATGTAGTAATTAGGGTTTTTGAATGAATAAAGAATAGAATTAATAATAAATAGAGTTCATATGGGAATTAGACCATAATGAATTATGGGTTGTTAATCCGAGAGAAATTAAAGGTGATAGTTGAGTCTAATGACCTTGAAATAACTTAAAAAGATAAAGAAGGTAGTTTTGGTATAAAAGAGAAATAATCGACTTTAATTGGGCTTATGATGTTGAAATTAGGGTTATTGAACTAAGAAAGCAGTTAATATGATAAAAGTGTTATGGAGACAAAAACCCTAATAAAACCCTAATGTGATCTAGAAAGCCTAAGGTGGAATCCAAGTCTAGCTTTAGAATGTTTTGGACAAACTATAACACTTGGATCACATGCATTAATTTCAGGATATTGTTGATTTCTTGTTGATTGATTCTTTATTCTTATTGCTTGGACAATCAAGTTGCTCTGGATCAGGTATGTGGTTAATTATGGATAACCACCTTAGTTTTTTGAGGATTTTCCGGATGGTTAATCACATTTAATGCAAATTATCTGTTGGATGTTCATACTTGCAAATTATAAAGTCACTATGATTATCACATTAATAATAGAAGTATAGATTCTCGCACCTACATGCCACCCTGATGGATGATGCCAAAGGTCAGGCCCAGATGGGTAGACCAATGGACACCTTGAGTGGTGACCCCAGGCACCAAGCTCGGGATTGAGAAGGTGGCCTTAAGTCATTGGCAAAGGGCACCCTAAGGTGGGTATGACAGGGTTAGGGCAAAAGCGGTGGAGAATGTCATACTAAAAAGTGTAAATTGGCTTGTTAATTAATTTGATTGAGAATATTAAATTGTTAGCCATATTTGCAATATTTTGGTTGTTCCCACATACCAATATATTTCGATATACTGACCGACGTTTTATTTGTCGACGTTTTAGGAACAACAATTGAAAGAACAAACAGTAAAGTGACACATTGTGAAAGTAAAACATAAAGTGCAAGGAGGATTAGTTAGAGTGGATTCAAGCTTGGATAGATAGATTCCCAAAGTTTTCAAAGGTAAGTAAAGTTTTAAATTTTATACCAAATTCCAATTAGTTAGTAGAATTTCATAATTGTTATTGATTATTTGTCGAACCTTTGATCCTGTTAATTGGATAACGGCACCGACCTTTCGGTCTCCCTTAATTGGGGGTTACCGGGAGGCGAGGTCATTACAATTGGTATCAGAGCATAGGTTCCTAATCTAATCATTAATAATTACTAAATTTTACAAATTCTATAGAACCAAGGGAGTTATTAGAGGAGTGTCCAAAAGATTGAGGTGTCTAGAAAAGGATCGCTTCCGGGGGCTGGCAATATTTTCCTCCGCACCGCTAGTCGGAATACGAGGACTCCTGAATTGTGTGACTTCCTGGCCGATGTCTTAGGATATGACTCGAAATAAGATACCTTTAGGACTCTCTCATCTTGTTCATCCCTTCTCAACTCAAATTCTATTAAGGACCTTAAGGATTAGGGTTTTCTCTCTTCTCCTCACCCTCTTAAGGTATGGGTAAGGTAAATAAGGTCTAAGGAATCCTCCACCAAATTAATGAAAAGCATGTAAATAAGATTTCATGGACATAAGCTTAATAGATTAAGCGCAAAATAAAGAATAGATACATGCTTAGGTCGTATGACACGAGTTGTCATAGCCCTCAGGAGAGACCTGAGGATAGATCTCCTTATCAGGAGGATGAGTAGAGAGAGTTAGTCTTGGAGGTAGAGACCTCCATTGAAGGTAGAGACCTAGCACATCCTTTGAGGAGGATGTTAACCCTAACCCTAAGAGAAGGTTAGAGAGAGAGAGATGACGTGATGAGTTAGATGTCATGGTTGACCAGATGTTTGGATTGTCATACGAGCCATATGAGGTTGGGTGACCTAGCACCTTTGGTAACCTGGGGAAGGGTCGTGCATGTTATAGCAAAGGGTAGCTCCTTCATGGATGAAGTTAAAGAAGAACCTATAGAACCCTATGGGCTTATGTAGGTAGGGTATAGCTTGCACCCAGAGTACGTCAGTAGACGGCAGTAGGTTGAAACCCTGGCCAAAAGGGCAAGATGGATGTCTTATGAAATAAGCATAAAAGAGATATGAATAATCTTGAGCCAAACATGAGTTGAGCATAGGCTTCAGCCACATAGGGGTTTGCTTGAGAATATGAGCCTTCATGGAGAAGGGATCTCTAGTAGGTATGGTTGGAGGTGGTTTTAGCTCTAGAGAGAGGAAGCAGGACCCCAACAAGGAGGTTGGAAGTCTAAAACCCTAAAACTTGAGGAATAGTGGGGATTTAAGGATGATGCGACCTACGTGGATGATAGTGGTTGCCTTATGCTTGATTCCTGGAGGCTGATGATATCTTGGTTGCCTTTAGAGGAACCAAACCCTAGAGAGAGGACGATGCTTCTTGTACCCATGGTGTAAGTGGTTACCTACTGGATGAGATAAAGAGTGTGTTAGACCCTGAGGAGGTTTAAGTAACCAGTGGTGAGGCTTTATACCTAGTTGGTTGCCCTGGAAGAAGACTCAACTCCAAAGCGTTGCTCGAATATAAAGATCATGGAGGTACATGACATGCCTTGGACATGCTTGATTCGTGGTTAAGAGGTTGAGCATGTAGTTGGATACCCAAAGGAGAACCTAGGGTTCCTAGGCCTAAGAGGGGAAGTAGTGTATCCAATGCTCATGATGAGATTTGAGTCTCTATAGTTTCAAGCATGGTACTCCTCATGTGTAGAGGTAAAGGAAATCCCTTACGTTAAGGGTATGTTTGATGAACCCCTCACAACTAAGTTGATGTAATGTTGAGGATGAGAACAAGTGCGACCTAGCATGGTTTTGTAGGTACGCTGGTGCCTTAGTAGTTGTTGGTTTAAGCATGCTTAGACGGATGTAAACCCTAAGAATGCTTGTGACCTTTGTTATAAAGGTGTAGTTTCCTCCCATCCTGGGAGAGCGACCCTTTGGTAGGGAGTTTACCAGTTTGGTTGGTTTTGAGGTAACCTAAGGAGGTTTTGTAGGATCTTGAGAAGATAAGTGAAGAGTACATGGCATGAGAATGAACCTATGACCCATCTCTATGTCCATGTGGATGTGTTACCATGGAAGTAACCGGTATGGGGCTCGACCAAGGTAGGCAGGTTGCCATGACCCTATAAAGGGATGAAAGTCAGTCATGAATGCAGAGAGAGATGATGAAGGGTTCTAAGTTGAACATGTACTATGTTATAATCCTAAGTCTATCCAAGGGTCATGTGACGTCCCCGGATTTTGATTTCTCCAAACCCTATTGGGAATGAGATGGCAGAATCCGAAAACATCATCCAATAATATCAGAAAGCGATGCGGAAGCATAATACGCATACATGAACATACAACCATAACATTTCTCAACATTCAACATGTATATTTATACAACATGAATTATTACACAATGATTTACAATTACATATTGAATGAAGATACTACAATCTATGAACATGTATGCTAATCAGGATCTAAACACAATAGGTACCACCTGTGCAACTTGCTCACATCCTATTCCTTTATCCCATTCTAGCTCTGGACCTAGAAAATACGAGAAACAAAAACATCAACAAAAGTTGGTACGTGGAATTAAAAGCTATACTATGCTGGCATATAAAATACTCGAAATTGAAGAAAGAGAAAGGAAACATTATTTAAGGCGGAGAATCAATTAATCCCAAGTTATTAGCCATATTTCAATGGACATGTATTACTATGGTGGACTTAGCACAAACATAAATATTGGGCCCTATCCCTGCGTACCTTGTACCATTAGGGATCTCCCTGCGTACCTTGTACCATTAGGGAGGTGCTAGTCAACATTAATACTTTCCCTCTCTAATAGGGAGATTAATGAACCATCAGTAACAACATTCCATTTTCTTTCATTAGTGTGCTTATTGTTTAAGGCGGAAATGACAATACATATAGATCTACATCCAACAATGTACTTCAAATACATGCAAGCAAGTACATATATTTAACATCCATCAAAATCTAGTCATATAATTATATCCACGTACCTGAGTTCAGAGGTTCTTTATACATCCATGATCATCTAGAACTTTGTCCATGACCTGATTAATAACAATTAATCATCATTAATACATGGTTCATTATATTACTGATATTTTAGGTCCAAAATTAGGGTTTGGCCAAATCTAGGTTCAAACTGATCTAAACTTGTGTTTGATATTTTTCTACTGACTAGGATGTCATTTTAGAGGTCTGGTTCAGATTTCATAATTTTCTGATGCTCAGTCTATTTTCTAGAGTTAATATGAGGTTAAAAGCATCTAATTCCATTCTAATATAAAAAGACCTAGTATTTGGACATTTCATTAATATCAAAGGTTGTATTTAGTATCCAAATGATATTAGTGTTCAAGAGTAATATTTCCAGGTTTTATGGCCACTATATGCTAATTATACTATTCAAATAATCTTAAAAGAAGCATCATCTTGTAAATGGAAAATCAACCATAATACTACTTCAAAGGTCTAATTTAGGATCTTATAAGGAAGTAGACATTTTTCTGGGTCTGGGGGTATTTTTAAAGGATTTATAGGACATTGGAGCTATTTTTCACTATTTTTATAAGATCAATTCTATTCTTCAGAATTATAAATGATTTACCTACAAAACGTGGATCCGGGTCTTCTGGGTAGATCCGTGAGTACTTTGACCCGTAGAACCGACCACACTGGTCTGCCATTCTTCCTCTTCTCTTCTATCTGCGAGCATTCTTCAGCCGCCGCTTCCAAGGCCATCCTGGTCTAGCGTGCGGCAAGGCTCCGATGAGAAAGAAGTTCGCCTCTGTCTCCTATCATCCGTGCACTACCATGGATGATTACAATGACTGATCGGTGGCCTGAAATTCATCTTTGTCATCAAGGGATCACCTAGCATCTTCTCCACCGATTCTCGAGCTTCTGCAGGTGCCTCTCCCTACCGCCATGGCAAGACAAGACATCACACGAGTTCGGCTCCTCCTCGCAGTTTGGAAAGTGTGGATTCTTATTCATTGGAGCATCGCACTCACCTCCGGCCACTCCGACGCTGGCAAAGAGGAGGGATCAGGCAAAATTTGGGCTCTCCATTTGGGTGTTGCCGGAATCGAAGGTTCAGCGAGTCGTAGTGATTCATGCTATCATTCTACAGTCCTCTCATCCATATTTCCTCGGGTTCTGCTTCTCCTCCAATGAAGTCTGGGTTTCTAGGATGGTGAGATTGTCATCCCTTCCTCTACCGTGAACCTGGCTGGATGCCTGGTGCTTGCATCTGTGGGAACCAGTAAAGGCCCGTCCAGCCTCAGCTTTGAATTGCCAACGCGCCACGCCTGATCTGGCTCTCAGACTATAAGCTGTTGTGCGGTAGGGAGTTCCAGGGAACCCACCCGACGCAGGCAAAGGCCATCAGTGACGGATCGTGTAGACAATTTCCAGGCTCTACTGCAGAGAGTTGAGACCGCCAGTGGCTTCCTTCTACTTAGACGATGCTCCCACATTCACTCGATTGAAAACAAAGCTTCTATAGCCCACACTCTACCTGGCGACCAGTGGTCATCTGCAGCAGACGATGGGAAGAAGGTTTTGAGGAAGTGGGTGATCTCCCTCAATGCCCAACAAAAGGATTTTCCAATGTTTGATCGACTTCCTAGATACATCGTTTTCACTACTACAAAACAAACTCCTACTATCGTACGTTTTACACCCAACAAACCATCTCTCCCTTGATCTGTTCCCTACTTCTCGGATCTTAAAGATGAAGTCAAGGCCTGGATCCAAATTTACGGCTACAGGGAGTTCAAATCATCGTTCCAAGTCGCGATCATAAAAAAGCGCCGGTGACGTTGCAATGTCACAGATACTAGATATTCTATAATCAAACTTAGGTCCCTAATCAAAAGAAATTATAATCTTTTATAGAAATTCAGACATCAATAACTCTCAATGACTAATCTGACTGTCATGAAATTTACACCACTAGTTCTTCAGAATGCAATATAGATTCATGCCAAGTTTGACACCAATCCCAAAATTTAATCATAAAATAATTCCTCAATTTTTCCTCATAAATAAGTGTGTAAACTATGCATGCAAATTAATGAATTATCAAGTCTTGTCCTCATAAATACCCAAATGAACTAATCAAACATATTCATCATATTTGAACCCAATTAGTTGTCATCATCAACAAGTGTATCTCTAATCATATTTTCAGGTGAAATTACTATTAACTAGTTAACCAATCAATTTAAGTTCAACCATATACAAATGTCTACCATCTTACAGTACTGTATTGGATATCAAAACCCTAAAATGGAGGGTCATCACATTCACCCCACCTTAAAAAGAATTTCGTCCTCAGAATTCAACTAATCTCATCCTTAAGAGGCTATTTAGGAGTTCAACTGCATATACATCATCATTGCTTAGGTTCTAAAACCACCATAGTTGCATGCACTCTAAGTTTTCAGCTTAGGGTCTAGAGATTCTTGGGTGTGTCCACCCCACCGGATATATATGTGGAAGCATCACTTAACGTCTTAGCCATAACATGGCATTATGATATCTTAGGATTACATCACCCCTAAGGGTACATGTTTTGTTCATGCTTTTAAAGTTCAAGAGGAATTCATTTATATGCCATGATATTCAGATCGTTCAAACCTAACATCATTAACATCTTATAATGATTTCAGCATTGGAGGAGATTTATCTTCATCCTTGATATTAGAATTTTTCTACTTAAGAAGGGCTTACGTAACATATTTGACCATTAGGGTTTCATCCTATGGTGTGATATGCATACTCAACTTAGAAGTATACATTAAGAAGGATCAACGCTACAAGCTATATTTCTGATCATATATCCTATGATCCAAAAATATCTTTATATCAAGTTCACGAGTTTTTTTTTTCATGTATTATGTGAAGGGAAAAAGAGAATATACTAAGTTTATCCCATGATCTTAGCATCATATCTTTCGTGTTTCATATGAAGGGGAAGAGAATATTTTAAAGTCAAACTTATCATGATTTCAAACTTTGGTACTACATGTATGATATAGGGGGGAATATAGAATAGGTCAAGCTCATACGAGTGACTCCTCATATATAAATCATCTATGTAGCTCAAGTGAGGTTTCTATCATCGTATATTAAGTAAGAGAAGAAGAAGGGAGAACATGTATTTTGAGTATCTTTTGCACAAAGCATCATACTCTCATAACTAGAGTTCATAAATTACCTCACTTGCAACTAATGATGAGATTCACAAAAATATGTCACTCTAGCTAGGACCTAACTCAGCCAAAGGATTGACTTTATCATATGGGTCATCTACCCATCCTTTTATTTTACCCAAGTCTCACATATAGATTTGAATCATGCATAAGGACTCAACTCAACACTCGAGAGTAATCTAGTGTAGGATTTCATTTTTAACACATATCTCATATATTGGAGGCTAGGTCCTATGACCTTCTCCATGTGGTTCTTACTCTCTCTAGAGTTCACCACATATCTCATCCTACCACTAGACATCCTCCTTGTATAAGAGCTTGAGGCTCATGCACACTCATCTCTATCTTAACTTAGCTTATCTTAAGTAGGAAAAGGAAATGTACTTTCATCATCAAGATTTTGCTTAAATTCTACAAAATTGGATTCAACTAATATATAATTTAAAACTTTATAAGGAAACTTATACCATCAGAGATCAAACTTAAATAAGATTCTATATACTTATTTCCTTCATCTTTCCTTTGTCTATCTATCTATCACATAACCTTATGAGGCTCTAGACATCCAATCTAGATCTATTCTATCTTCTAGACTGATGTCACTCCCTTTCACTTAGATTGCATGAACACTAACTACTCTCCAGTGTGAGGGACACATTTTTATATTTACATATAGGTAATAAAATATTATATAGTTTTTCTCCGAGAAGGCAGACGACAGAGAAAACTATCGAGGCTCGAGCCGATTGGAAAACAAAACCAAATCAACAAAATGAGTGTCCCACGCACAGTAGATAGTCTAGTGCCATGTCACCTAGTGAAATGGTGAGAACGAGATGTAGACTAGTGTAGCTACCCAATACATATGAGCTCTATATGGAAAGGGTTTCAGACACTTGTCTAAACCTAGTTCTCAAACATCTAGGTTCTAACCTAGAGGCTAGGTCAAACCTTATTCCTATAGAACAACTTACTAAGTTTCTAAGGTTTAAAGTGAAAGGTGAGATTTAGGTTTAATGTTTCATGGTGAGCAATTGTTAGGTGTAGCTATTGTTCATGCTCTGATACCAACTGTGACGTCCTCAGATTTTGATTTCTCCAAACCCTATTGGGAATGAGATGGCAAAATCCGAAAACATCATCCAATAATATCAGAAAGCGATGTGGAAGCATAATACGCATACATGAACATACAACCATAACATTTCTCAACATTCAACATGTATATTTATACAACATGAATTATTACACAATGACTTACAATTACATATTGAATGAAGATACTATAATCTATGAACATGTATGCTAATCAGGATCTAAACACAATAGGTACCACCTATGCAACTTGCTCACATCCTATTCCTTTATCCCATTCTAGCTCTGGACCTAGAAAATACGAGAAACAAAAACATCAACAAAAGTTGGTACGTGGAATCAAAAGCTATACTTTGATGGCATATAAAATACTCAAAATTGAAGAAAGAGAAAGGAAACATTATTTAAGGTGGAGAATCAGTTAATCCCAAGTTATTAGCCATATTTCAATGGACATGTATTACTATGGTGGACTTAGCACAAACATAAATATTGGGCCCTATCCCTGCGTACCTTGTACCATTAGGGATCTCCCTGTGTACCTTGTACCATTAGGGAGGTGCTAGTCAACATTAATACTTTCCCTCTCTAATTGGTAGATTAATGAACCATCAGTAACTACATTCCATTTTCTTTCCTTAGTATGCTTATTGTTTAAGGCGCAAATGACAATACATATAGATCTACATCCAACAATGTACTTCAAATACATGCAAGCAAGTACATATATTTAAAATCCATCAAAATCTAGTCATATAATTATATCTACGTACCTGAGTTCAGAGGTTCTTTATACATCCATGATCATCTAGAACTTTGTCCATGACCTGATTAATAACAATTAATCATCATTAATACATGGTTCATTATATTACTGATATTTTAGGTCCAAAATTAGGGTTTGGCCAAATCTAGGTTCAAACTGATCTAAACTTGTGTTTGATATTTTTCTACAGACCAGGATGTCATTTTAGAGGTCTGGTTCAGATTTCATAATTTTCTTATGCTCGGTCTATTTTCTAGAGTTAATATGAGGTTAAAAGCATCTAATTCCATTCTAATATAAAAAGACCTAGTATTTGGACATTTCATTAATATCAAAGGTTGTATTTAGTATCCAAATGATATTAGTGTTCAAGAGTAATATTTCCAGGTTTTATGGCCACTATATGCTAATTATACTATTCAAATAATCTTAAAAGAAGCATCATCTTGTAAATGGAAAATCAACCATAATACTACTTCAAAGGTCTAATTTAGGATCTTATAAGGAAGTAGACATTTTTCTGAGTCTGGGGGTATTTTTAAAGGATTTACATGACATTGGAGCTATTTTTCACTATTTTTATAAGATCAATTCTATTCTTCAGAATTATAAACGATTTACCTACAAAACGTGGATCTGGGTCTTCTGGGTAGATCCGTGAGTCCTTTGACCCGTAGAACCGACCACACTGGTCTACCATTCTTCCTCTTCTCTTCTATCTGCGAGCATTCTTCAGCCGCCGCTTCCAAGGCCATCCTGGTCTAGCGTGCGGAAAGGCTCCGGTGAGAAAGAAGTTCGCCTCTGTCTCCTATCATCCGTGCACTACCATGGATGATTACAATGACTGATCGGTGGCCTGAAATTCATCTTTGTTATCAAGGGATCACCTAGCATCTTCTCCACCGATTCTCGAGCTTCTGCAGGTACCTCTCCCTGCCGCCATGGCAAGACAAGACATCACACGAGTTCGGCTCCTCCTCGCAGACCTCCGGCCACTCCGATGCTGGCAAAGAGGAGGGATCAGGCAAAATTTGGGCTCTCCAGTTGAGCGTTGCCGGAATCGAAGGTTCAGCGAGTCGTAGTGATTCATGTTATCGTACCACAGTCCTCTCATCCATATTTCCTCGGATTCTGCTTCTCCTCCGTTGAAGTCTGGGTTTCTAGGATGGTGAGATTGTCATCCCTTCCTCTACCGTGAACCTGGCTGGATGCCTGGTGCTTGCATCTGTGGGAACCAGTAAAGGCCCGTCCAGCCTCAGCTTTGAATTGCCAACGCGCCACGCCTGATCTGGCTCTCAGACTGTAAGCTGTTGTGCGGTAGGGAGTTCCAGGGAACCCACCCGACGCAGGCAAAGGCCATCAGTGACGGATCGTGTAGACAATTTCTAGGCTCTACTGCAGAGAGTTGAGACCGCCAGTGGCTTCCTTCTACTTAGACGATGCTCCCACATTCACTAGATTGAAAACAAAGCTTCTATAGCCCACACTCTACCTGGCGCCCGGTGGTCATCTGCAGTAGACGATGGGAAGAAGGTTTTGAGGAAGTGGGTGATCTCCCTCAATGCCCAACAAAAGGATTTTCCAATGTTTGATCGACTTCCTAGATACATCGTTTTCACTACTACGAAACAAACTCCTACTATCGTACGTTTTACACCCAACAAACCATCTCTCCCTTGATCTGTTCCCTACTTTTCGGATCTTAAAGATGAAGTCAAGGCCTGGATCCAAATTTACGGCTATAGGGAGTTCAAATCATCGTGCCAAGTCACGATCATAAAAAAGCGCAGGTGACGTTGCAATGTCACAGATACTAGATATTCTATAATCAAACTTAGGTCCCTAATCAAAAGAAATGTTAATCTTTTATAGAAATTCAGACATCAATAACTCTCAATGACTAATCTGACTGTCATGAAATTTACACCACTAGTTCTTCAGAATGCAATATAGATTCATGCCAAGTTTGACACCAATCCCAAAATTTAATCATAAAATAATTCCTCAATTTTTCCTCATAAATAAGTGTGTAAACTATGCATGCAAATTAATGAATTATCAAGTCTTGTCCTCATAAATACCCAAATGAACTAATCAAACATATTCATCATATTTGAATCCAATTAGTTGTCATCATCAACAAGTGTATCTCTAATCATATTTTTAGGTGAAATTACTATTAACTAGTTAACCAATCAATTTAAGTTCAACCATATACAAACGTCTACCATCTTACAGTACTGTATTGGATATCAAAACCCTAAAATGGAGGGTCATCACATTCACCCCACCTTAAAAAGAATTTCGTCCTCGGAATTCAACTAATCTCATCCTTAAGAGGCTATTTAGGAGTTCAACTGCATATACATCATCATTGCTTAGGTTCTAAAACCACCATAGTTGCATGCACTCTAAGTTTTCAGCTTAGGGTCTAGAGATTCTTGGGTGTGTCCACCCCACCGGATATATATGTGGAAGCATCACTTAAAGTCTTAGCCATAACATGGCATTATGATATCTTAGGATTACATCACCCCTAAGGGTACATGTTTTGTCCATGCTTTTAAAGTTCAAGAGGAATTCATTTATATGCCATGATATTCAGATCGTTCAAACCTAACATCATTAACATCTTATAATGATTTCAGCATTGGAGGAGATTTATCTTCATCCTTGATATTAGAATGTTTCTACTTAAGAAGGGCTTACGTAACATATTTGACCATTAGGGTTTCATCCTATGGTGTGATATGCATACTCAACTTAGAAGTATACATTAAGAAGGATCAACGTTACAAGCTATATTTCTGATCATATATCCTATGATCCAAAAATATCTTTATATCAAGTTCACGAGTTTTTTTTTCATGTATTATGTGAAGGGAAAAAGAGAATATACTAAGTTTATCCCATGATCTTAGCATCATATCTTTCGTGTTTCATATGAAGGGGAAGAGAATATTTTAAAGTCAAACTTATCATGATTTCAAACTTTGGTACTACATGTATGATATAGGGGGGAATATAGAATAGGTCAAGCTCATACGAGTGACTCCTCATATATAAATCATCTATATAGCTCAAGTGAGGTTTCTATCATTGTATATTAAGAAAGAGAAGAAGAAGAAGGGAGAACATGTATTTTGAGTATCTTTTGCACAAAGCATCATACTCTCATAACTAGAGTTCATATATTACCTCACTTGCAACTAATGATGAGATTCACAAAAATATGTCACTCTAGCTAGGACCTAACTCAGCCAAAGGATTGACTTTATCATATGGGTCATCTACCCATCCTTTTATTTTACCCAAGTCTCACATATAGATTTGAATCATGCATAAGGACTCAACTCAACACTCGAGAGTAATCTAGTGTAGGATTTCATTTTTAACACATATCTCATATATTGGAGGCTAGGTCCTATGACCTTCTCCCTGTGGGTCTTACTCTCTCTAGAGTTCACCACATATCTCATCCTACCACTAGAAATCCTCCTTGTATAAGAGCTTGAGGCTCATGCACACTCATCTCTATCTTAACTTAGCTTATCTTAAGTAGGAAAAGGAAATGTACTTTCATCATCAAGATTTTTCTTAAATTCTACAAAATTGGATTCAACTAATATACAATTTAAAACTTTATAAAGAAACTTATACCATCAGAGATCAAACTTAAATAAGATTCTATATACTTATTTCCTTCATCTTTCCTTTGTCTATCTATCTATCACATAACCTTATGAGGCTCTAGACATCTAATCTAGATCTATTCTCTCTTCTAGACTGATGTCACTCCCTTTCACTTAGATTGCATGAACACTAACTACTCTCCAGTGTGAGGGACACATTTTTATATTTACATATAGGTAATAAAATATTATATAGTTTTTCTCCGAGAAGGCAGACGACAGAGAAAACTATCGAGGCTCGAGCAGATTGGAAAACAAAACCAAATCAGCAAAACGAGTGTCCCACGCACAGTAGATAGTCTAGTGCCATGTCACCTAGTGAAATGGTGAGAACGAGATGTAGACTAGTGTAGCTACCCAATACATATGAGCTCTATATGGAAAGGGTTTCAGACACTTGTCTAAACCTAGTTCTCAAACATCTAGGTTCTAACCTAGAGGCTAGGTCAAACCTTATTCCTATAGAACAACTTACTAAGTTTCTAAGGTTTAAAGTGAAAGGTGAGATTTAGGTTTAATGTTTCATGGTGAGAAATTGTTAGGTGTAGCTATTGTTCATGCTCTGATACCAACTGTGACGTCCCCGAATTTTGATTTCTCCAAACCCTATTGGGAATGAGATGGCAGAATCCGAAAACATCATCCAATAATATCAGAAAGCGATGCGGAAGCATAATACGCATACATGAACATACAACCATGACATTTCTCAACATTCAACATGTATATTTATACAACATGCATTATTACACAATGATTTACAATTACATATTGAATGAAGATACTACAATCTATGAACATGTATGCTAATCAGGATCTAAACACAATAGGTACCACCTGTGCAACTTGCTCACATCCTATTCCTTTATCCCATTCTAGCTCTGGACCTAGAAAATACGAGAAACAAAAACATCAACAAAAGTTGGTACGTGGAATTAAAAGATATACTATGCTGGCATATAAAATACTCGAAATTGAAGAAAGAGAAAGGAAACATTATTTAAGGCGGAGAATCAGTTAATCCCAAGTTATTAGCCATATTTCAATGGACATGTATTACTATGGTGGACTTAGCACAAACATAAATATTGGGCCCTATCCCTGCGTACCTTGTACCATTAGGGATCTCCCTGCGTACCTTGTACCATTAGGGAGGTGCTAGTCAACATTAATACTTTCCCTCTCTAATAGGGATATTAATGAACCATCAGTAACTACATTCCATTTTCTTTCCTTAGTGTGCTTATTGTTTAAGGAGGAAATGACAATACATATAGATCTACATCCAACAATGTACTTCAAATACATGCAAGCAAGTACATATATTTAACATCCATCAAAATCTAGTCATATAATTATATCCACGTACCTGAGTTCAGAGGTTCTTTATACATCCATGATCATCTAGAACTTTGTCCATGACCTGATTAATAACAATTAATCATCATTAATACATGGTTCATTATATTACTGATATTTTAGGTCCAAAATTAGGGTTTGGCCAAATCTAGGTTCAAACTGATCTAAACTTGTGTTTGATATTTTTCTACAGACCAGGATGTCATTTTAGAGGTCTGGTTCAGATTTCATAATTTTCTTATGCTCGGTCTATTTTCTAGAGTTAATATGAGGTTAAAAGCATCTAATTCCATTCTAATATAAAAAGACCTAGTATTTGGACATTTCATTAATATCAAAGGTTGTATTTAGTATCCAAATGATATTAGTGTTCAAGAGTAATATTTCCAGGTTTTATGGCCACTATATGCTAATTATACTATTCAAATAATCTTAAAAGAAGCATCATCTTGTAAATGGAAAATCAACCATAATACTACTTCAAAGGTCTAATTTAGGATCTTATAATGAAGTAGACATTTTTCTGAGTCTGGGGGTATTTTTACAGGATTTATAGGACATTGGAGCTATTTTTCACTATTTTTATAAGATCAATTCTATTCTTCAGAATTATAAATGATTTACCTACAAAACGTGGATCCGGGTCTTCTGGGTAGATCCGTGAGTCCTTTGACCCGTAGAACCGACCACACTGGTCTGCCATTCTTCCTCTTCTCTTCTATCTGCGAGCATTCTTCAGCCGCCGCTTCCAAGGCCATCCTGGTCTAGCGTGCGGCAAGGCTCCGGTGAGAAAGAAGTTCGCCTCTGTCTCCTATCATCCGTGCACTACCATGGATGATTACAATGACTGATCGGTGGCCTGAAATTCATCTTTGTCATCAAGGGATCACCTAGCATCTTCTCCACCGATTCTCGAGCTTCTGCAGGTACCTCTCCCTGCCGCCATGGCAAGACAAGACATCACACGAGTTTGGCTCCTCCTCGCAGTTTGGAAAGTGTGGATTCTTATTCATTGGAGCACCGCGCTCACCTTCGGCCACTCCGACGCTGGCAAAGAGGAGGGATCAGGAAAAATTTGGGCTCTCCAGTTGGGCATTGCCGGAATCGAAGGTTCAGCGAGTCGTAGTGATTCATGCTATCGTTCCACAGTCCTCTCATCCATATTTCCTCAGGTTCTGCTTCTCCTCCATTGAAGTATGGGTTTCTAGGATGGTGAGATTGTCATCCCTTCCTCTACCGTGAACCTGGCTGGATGCCTGGTGCTTGCATCTGTGGGAACCAGTAAAGGCCCGTCCAGCCTCAGCTTTGAATTGCCAACGCGCCACGCCTGATCTGGCTCTCAGACTGTAAGCTGTTGTGCGGTAGGGAGTTCCAGGGAACCCACCCGATGCAGGCAAAGGCCATCAGTGACGGATCGTGTAGACAACTTCCAGGCTCTACTGCAGAAAGTTGAGACCGCCAGTGGCTTCCTTCTACTTAGACGATGCTCCCACATTCACTGGATTGAAAACAAAGCTTCTATATCCCACACTCTACCTGGCGCCCGGTGGTCATCTGCAGCAGACGATGGGAAGAAGGTTTTGAGGAAGTGGGTGATCTCCCTCAATGCCCAACAAAAGGATTTTCCAATGTTTGATCGACTTCCTAGATACATCATTTTCACTACTACGAAACAAACTCCTACTATCGTACGTTTTACACCCAACAAACCATCTCTCCCTTGATTTGTTCCCTACTTCTCGGATCT
The DNA here is from genome assembly GCA_963693085.1 of Alisma plantago-aquatica. Taxonomy (NCBI): domain Eukaryota; kingdom Viridiplantae; phylum Streptophyta; class Magnoliopsida; order Alismatales; family Alismataceae; genus Alisma; species Alisma plantago-aquatica. Next base: position 793,892,770 of record OY856409.1, read on the forward strand.
TAAAGACGAAGTCAAGGCCTGGATCCAAATTTACGGCTACAGGGAGTTCAAATCATCGTGCCAAGTCACGATCATAAAAAAGCGCAGGTGGCGTTGCAATGTCACAGATACTAGATATTCTATAATCAAACTTAGGTCCCTAATCAAAAGAAATTTTAATCTTTTATAGAAATTCAGACATCAATAACTCTCAATGTCTAATCTGACTGTCATGAAATTTACACCACTAGTTCTTCAGAATGCAATATAGATTCATGCCAAGTTTGACACCAATCCCAAAATTTAATCATAAAATAATTCCTCAATTTTTCCTCATAAATAAGTGTGTAAACTATGCATGCAAATAAATGAATTATCAAGTCTTGTCCTCATAAATACCCAAATGAACTAATCAAACATATTCATCATATTTGAACCCAATTAGTTGTCATCATCAACAAGTGTATCTCTAATCATATTTTCAGGTGAAATTACTATTAACTAGTTAACCAATCAATTTAAGTTCAACCATATACAAACGTCTACCATCTTACAGTACTGTATTGGATATCAAAACCCTAAAATGGAGGGTCATCACAGGTCAGGTAGGGATAAGACCGATGAAAGACAGAGTTGCCTAATTCCCTAGTTGCACATGACCATAGGGTCGGGAGGTAACAGCTATCATTGTCTGAGGGCCATGGGTTAGGAGATTGATCACCTTCATGAACTCATGGGACCCAAAGGGTAGATGAGTAGGGCACTCTCTGGATGCATAAGGGAAGAGGGATGACCCCAAAAGTGTCGGCACCCTATAGACCTAGAGGAGATGACAAAGGATTATGTGTGGATCCAAGTAGGTTCGATACCAGTTTTCCATGGAAGTAACTTTTGATATCATGATGTTTGTGATGTGGAGACATGAGTTGCACGTTTCAAATTAGATTTGAAAGTGTACTGGAGAGGTGGGCTGTACCATCTCTACTCTTGGAACAGGAAGAACTTTGTATTTGGACTGCAGCCAAATGCTTATTTCTTCTTGTTATGGGAGTGAGAGATGGGACAGTACGCATGCCTTACACCAAGGATAAAGATGATGTAAGTTGGAACGTAGCTACAAGGTATGAGGATAGAGAGGATAACATACCCTGGTGAAATGAATTATACATGGATGGTTCGCAACCACTAAGAGAGATAGTGTAGTCAGCTTATGAGGATGTTTTATCAGGAACTATGTGGAATTTGCATATTAACCAAGGTCGAGTTCGATCACAGTGAGGATGAGCTCAGAGCTTCTTGATGAAGATAGACTTAGAGTTTGAGATGAGATGATAAGTAAAATACATGGAGGTTTAGGTATTCAACATTACCTAAACACCTAAGTATAAGAAGTGGTAATAAATGCTCTGGTTAAGATATAGCTACCTAGAAGAAGTTGAGGTTGTTCGACTAACCTGATGTTTGGAAAGAGGATGTGTTTTGGCTAACACACAGAGGTAACAAGATATGTTGAACAAGTTAATGGTTGAGGTAGTAAAAGGATGGTGATAGAACCTCAGATAGACTTCTTTGGATAGGAAGGTAATAAAACCCTTTTGAGAGTGGTTTAGGGTTTTCGAGGTATCAAGCTTGAGGAATCATAACAATACATGAGGTCATGATATACCTTGGTATTACAAAGATAGTAAGTGATGGTAGCACTCTGGATGCTTAAAACAAAGTTGCATGTAGTATGTGGCCATGCAAGTCAGGAGGTGAAGGATGAACACCAGTAACCCAGTGTATCGTTATAGAGGATAAAAGAGTTCCTGAGAGGGAATGAGGATTCATCACTATGGATGTTGTGAGTCTCTCCTAGACCAAGAAGGTCAAGGTACAATATGGGTTATGGTAGATCGCCTTACCTAGATGACATGAGAAAGGAAGAGTTTTGTCAAGGGACAGATCTGGTCGAACTACATATGAGAAGAGATTATTCAACTACAACATGATGCAAGTTCAAAAGTTCTTGAGTATAATCGAAAAGTTCACTTCCATAAGGTGGAAGTAGATACATGCAGAACTCAATGCTAGTGCAGTTTATCACCCCTAATTTATGGTTAATATGATCCATACTAGAGAGTCTCGGGTGAGCAAGTGAGTTTTCCCAGGGTGATAAAAAGGGATAGTTCTTAAGATGTGATGTTAACCACCATAGCCTTTATCGGGATGCAAGAAGTCTTATAGAGAGGTTGTGTCGATCACCACTTCATTAAGATGATGTTGGTGAAGGAGGTCTCACGAAGGCCAGAAAAGAACCTCAGTATGTGCAGATGAAGTCGCTTTGATCATGCAACGGCTGAGAGAGAGCCCAGTGGTGACATGAGTCACGAGCAGATGCAAGCAGACTGACATGCAGTTCACTGTGGGAGAATATGTAATGTGAAAATCCGACCCCTCTAAACTACAGCTAAGAAAGCTGAGTCCCCGATATATGGGTCCTTTTGAAATGGATTGGTGGAGATGGTTGTGTTTTACCTTACCCCTCAGGATAAAATGATGTGTTGCATGAGTCTGATCTAGAACACTATGTGTGGTACCCAAGCCAGGTGTTGAACCCTGAACCTATTCAGCTTTTGAAAGGTTGAAAAGTCCTGAGTCACCTATGAGGGTACGATATACCAATGTAAGAAAGAACTTAGATGGAAGGAAATGAGATAATGAAGGTTCTTGGGAAACACCATGGAAAGGGTGAAGCCACCTGGGAGCCCTGATGGACATAAGAAGACTTATCATGTTTGTTTGCTTGCTTGATGGAATTTTGGGGGCAAAATTCTCATAAGAGGGGAAGGATGTTACAACCCCAATTTTGGGTTCATTTGTTGAGAAATGTAATTTCTCATAACAAAGATAAATGAACAAATAGTGATGTCTTTTGTTGTGAATAAATGGATTTCATTTAAAATAGCCTTGTTGTTTGATTTTTGGGCTTTATTGGCTATTGGGCCCAATAACAAGGAAATTCAATTAATTGATGAATAATTGAATATTTGAGAAAAGAAAGAGGTAGAAACCTCTAGAAGGAAAATCCAAGGAAGGATTTCGTGCCTCTTGGGTTCCAAGGAGTTCAAAGTTGCATAAAGAGAGCAATAAGAAAAGAAAAGATCAATTAAGTATTTATTTATTAAGAAAGAAATTGAAAATATTGATGAAATATGGAAAATAAGTGAAAAGTGGTATAATGGAGTAATCCTTGGTGGAATTTCGTATCCCAAGGATTCCTAATGTTGAAACAAATACAAATAAGGAAAATAAAAGAGAAACAAAGAGAAAACTCTAAAAAGATATATTTTAATGAAGAAATAAACAAGATAATGTGAAATAATGCATTTAGATGCATCTAGAAGGATAATGAGTGTCCAATAAAAAGGATTTCGAATTATTAGAGTTTCTTGGGATCCAAGGAGTCCCAATGAATAAAGAGGAAAAAGAAAATACCTATAAAAGAAAATAAGAGAATAATGTAATACATTATTAATGGATTATGTGGTTTTGCTAGAAAGAAAGTAATTTCTATTAAAGGAAAATAGTATTTCGTGCCTATGGATTGAAAAGCAAGAAATAAAGAGAGTAGGTGAGAGGAATTTCGAATTCCTAATACCTAATGGAAAAATATACATGAAGAGAGAGAAAGATACTTCAAAAGTAAGGAAACTCCTTTTCCTATAAGGAGAAAACCTTGTTTGCTTTATGGGCAAGCAATCTAAGGCATGGATACTCCCCTATATAAGGGGTTGGCCTTCTGGTTCGAGTCCCCAAAGAGATCCCACACGTATCTCTTCTTCCTCGTCTTGTTCTTCCATGTTCAAACCCTAACATGTGAAGAAGGCTCTAACTCATGCGCAACGAGTGATCGTGTGTAGTCGGGATGGAGGATGGATGCCCACGAGTTTGGGGAGGGGCTTCGCCATCGCGGCCCTACCCTAGGCTGGTCGCAATAGCTGTAGCACTGCTGCTACGGTAGCCACGCACAGCAGGCTTGGCCAGCCCAAACCAGCCGCCATGGCTGTGGGATGAATGCACTCTGAGGAGCACAGAGGCCGGACGGAGGTAATGGAGGGCTTTCTTGTGACTTTCGCGTCTGGAGATGGGAGCAAGAGCCGCCCCTAGGGCTGCGCCCGGCGGCTAGGGCGGCAGCCAACAGGTTGCTTGAGGTTGAAGAAAGGGAAGGCCCGTTGGACGATTCTGCCCTCCACGGGCAATAGCAATGAACAACTTAACCAGGGGTATAACCGTGATTCGTTTATATTTCTATTCGAAGCGCCTTGCATGGGAATAGAGTGACGTGGCATCTCCTAATTGGTCAAGTAAGTAGATTCTTGCAAAATTCATAATTAATTAACCGTAGCTCGGATGGATACGTATAATATATGAATTTTTCTCAGAAGAACACGAGGAATTCATTAAAAATATAATTGAATCCTGATTCCTTTTGCAATTCGAAAAGTAATGGAAGATATCAACTTTAATGTATTAATGTTTAAAGAACCCTATTTTGAGATGAATAATATATTTATAAGGGTTTAATAGATGATTAAAGTTGATACTAGCATGTTAATGATAAAAAGGAATATTAGGAAGAAAAAGGATGGACTTTGCATATAATTAGTTAATTTAGAGTTTCATATGCATGAATATACTTTAATGGGCCTTGAAACCCTAATGTTGGTAATTAGGACTACTAATGGCTTTAATTATTCGATTTCATGTATAGAACTGAGTTTTCATGGTTATAAGCTATTTTGAGCATTAAAGTTCCTAATTTGTGGATAAATACCCTAAATGTAGTAATTAGGGTTTTTGAATGAATAAAGAATATAATTAATAATAAATAGAGTTCATATGGGAATTAGACCATAATGAATTATTGGTTGTTAATCCGAGAAAATTAAAGGTGATAATTGAGTCTAATGACCTTGAAATAACTTAAAAAGATAAAGAAGGTAATTTTGGTATAAAAGATAAATAATCGACTTTAATTGGGCTTATGATGTTGAAATTAGGGTTATTGAACTAAGAAAGCAGTTAATATGATAAAAGTGTTATGGAGAAAAAAAACCTAATAAAACCCTAATGTGATCTAGAAATCCTAAGGTGGAATCCAAGTCTAGCTTTAGAATGTTTTGGACAAACTATAACACTTGGATCGCATGCATTAATTTCAGGATATTGTTGATTGCTTGTTGATTGATTCTTTATTCTTATTGCTTGGACAATCAAGTTGCTCTGGATCATGTATGTGGTTAATTATGGATAACCGCCTTAGTTTTCCAAGGATTTTCCAGATGGTTAATCGCATTTAATGCAAATTATCTGTTGGATGTTCATACTTACAAATTATAAAGTCACTATGATTATCACATTAATAATAGAAGTATATATTCTCGCGCCTACATGCCACCCTGATGGATGATGCCAAAGGTCAGGCCCAGATGGGTAGACCAATGGACACCTTGAGTGGTGACCCCAGGCACCAAGAAGGTCGCCTATGATATTGCATGACTAGTGGGCACCATGAGTGGTGACCCCCAGGCACCAAGCTCGGGATTGAGAAGGTGGCCTTAAGTCATTGGCAAAGGGCACCCTAAGGTGGGTATGCCAGGGTTAGGGCAAAAGCGGTGGAGAATGTCATACTAAAAAGTGTAAATTGGCTTGTTAATTAATTTGATTGAGAATATTAAATTGTTAGCCATATTTGCAATATTTTGGTTGTTCCCACATACCAGTATATTTTGATATACTGATCGACGTTTTGTTTGTCGGCATTTTAGGAACAACAATTGAAAGAAAAAATAGTAAAGTGACACATTGTGAAAGTAAAACATAAAGTGCACGGAGGATTAGTTAGAGTGGATTCAAGCTTGGATAGATAGATTCCCAAAGTTTTCAAAGGTAAGTAAAGTTTTAAATTTTATACCAAATTCCAGTTAGTTAGTAGAATTTCATAATTATTATTGATTATTTGTCAAACCTTTGATCCTGTTAATTGGATAACGGCACTGACCTTTCGGTCTCCCTTAATTGGGGGTTACCGGGAGGCGGGGTTGTTACATCAAAGGTAGAAGAGAATAATACTTTTACATTGGGAAGATAAGAGAGAGGCTTGGTTCACAGACCGAGATAAACAGGATTAACCAACAACACAACCATGCATAGATAATAGGGGTTATTGGCCATAACCATGCTACACATCCACCATTAAAACTTGCTTTTATGGCGATGTCAATTTCATATATATATATATATATATATATATATATATATATATATATATATTGAGAGAGAGAGAGAGTCAGGCTAGAATACACTCGAGTGTACAGATCGTGTGAATACACTCAAGTGTGTTTGTATATCAACACTATTTTTTTACAAAATGATACCACTGATCTTCACCGTCATACTATAATTAGGCTAGATACAAATTTTAATCCCATTTGGATGAGTGTAAGTCACTCATCCGAGGGCAACAAAATTGACGCATGAAACTAATTTGAAATGCATAATTTTTCTAGTCTTTAAAACATGACCTATAATGTCCAAATGTTCTCAAATTTTTATATGAGCTATTCACAATATGTTTAAGAAGATCAACGGATTAGATTTTTGAAAGAAAAAAATATTGCATCATGAAAAATTACTTGAGTGTATTCTGCTCCAAATACACTCGAGTGTATTCTAGCCTGACTCTCTCTCTCTCTCTCTCTCTCTCTATATATATATATATATATATATATATATATATAGAGAGAGAGAGAGAGAGAGAGAGTCAGGCTAGAATACACTCGAGTGTATAGATTGCATGAATACACTCAAGTATGTTTGCATATCAAGACTATTTTTTGCAAAATGTAAACCATTGATCTTCATTGTCATACTATAACTAGGCTACATACAAATTTTGAGCCTATTTGGATGAGTGTAATTCACTCATCCAAGGGCAACAAAATCGACGTGTGAAACTAATTTGAAATGCATAATTTTTGTGGTCTTTATAACATGACCTATAAATGTCAAAATGTGCTCAAATTTTGCGTATGACCTATTCACAGCATGTTTAAGAAGATCAATGGATTAGATTTTTGAAAAAAATATTGCATCGTGGAAAACTACTTGAGTGTATTCTACTCCGAATACACTCCAGTGTATTCTAGCCTGACTCTCTCTCTCTCTCTCTCTCTCTCTCTATATATATATATATATATATATATATATATATATATATATATATACATAGAGAGAGAGAGAGTGAAGCTGGAATACACTCTAGTATATATATATATATATATATATATATATATATATATATATATATATATATATATATATATATATATATATATATATATATATATATATATAGAGAGAGAGAGAGAGAGAGAGAGAGAGAGTGAAGCTGGAATACACTCTAGTATACCAGATTCTATACACCTATGTCATTTTCCATCATGGAGAAATTATTTTGGAAATCTAAACCATTGATCTTATTAAATATCTTAAAAACATACTACATAATAAATTTCAGCTCATTTGGACACTTATAGGTCATGCATCTAAAGGAGGAAAAAAGCATGCATTTCAAATTAGTTTTGTGCGTCAATTTTGTTATCCTTGGATGAGTGACTTATGCTCATCCAAATGGGATCAAATTTTGTATATGGCCTATTATTATTGTAACCATGAAGATCATTGGATTATATTTTGCAAAAACACGGATTTCATAAGAAAACACCATTGGGGTGTACGATGTGATCTGTACACTCAAGTGTATTATCTGACTCTATATATATATTCATTTGGGTTCTTATGCGGTGATTAGTCAGATGTGCACATCATCCAGTTTAAATATTCATATTGCATGCAATAAATAAACTTGACAAAACTAAAAATTTGATCATATTGATTATCCTAAAATATGATTAATTGATGTGGCTCTGATACCATTGTAGGGGGACACGGAATCGGATAGGTAGTGGAAACAAAAAATTACTGACATATTTCCCATTAACCAGCAGATCGCATCAATAACTATGCAACGAAAAGGATGGTTTCAGAAAGATATACCTAGTCATGCAGAAAGTCCAGTGACAATCCTTGTTGATGTAGATGTGTACTCTGTCATGGACGGTGTATGTGCAGCTCCTAGTTGCACTGAGACTCATCTGACTGCTCCTCCACAAACCACAGACTCGAACATCATCGTCTTGAGAAGCTCCTCTTGTCACAAACTATTAGCTAACATCCTCCTCCTTAGCGATGGGAAAAGGCCACCTCGCCTCTAGGGAAGTCTATAAGGACCAACTAGAACTTCTTTGGTCCTGTTAGAATGGACAGGAAAGAGTTGTCTCTCCCGTTGGTGTACTAGTCACCAACCTACTCTCCTACAACAATGATCCTCAGTTGTTTCTCTCTCGTAGGTATCCCTCCCTAGTTGGGTAGGACTTGCTTGGGATCTCATGGTTAGCACAACTAGAGAAGATAATAATTGTCAGTGCAACTGATTCTCAATTGTTTTTGTTGTTCTCCGGGAAGCCCTTAGTACCTCTCTATTTATAGGCGGGGTTAGGGTCAGGGTTCCTAGTCTGTGTAGGAGTGGAAGGAATCGAATATCTCAATTTTTCACAATAATTCTAGAAACTTTGCAGCCTGGACAATCGAGACGGTCATCTGGAAAATCCAGATGGTCGTCCGGCACACGAGACGGTCATCTCGCACTACGAGATGATCATTCCACAGTTTCCTAGTTTTGTACATATGTCGTCCGGATAGAGAAAGGGCTATGATTTTATCTATATCAAATATCAAATTCTATTTTGATCCATTCGGTTTCTTTCCTTCCTTCCAACCAAAGCAATGAATAATAAGATTTAGACATTGAACATGATTTCTCTTTGTTTATAGGAATCATTTTCCTGTAGTAAAATGTCATTTCATCACCCGGAGTCCAAGTCACATGGACCAGATTTTTTCTGTCATCCTCCTCATTATAGTCCTCCTAGAATCCAATGCATTTTGTTAGAATACATCCTTCCTTTTCACCTTTGTAGTCCTATGCATAGTTAGTACTATAGCCCCAATCATGGATACTAATAAAATCAAACCCCACCAATCTTCGGATTTTTCAGATATTTTGCTTTGACAACTTCAGTTCATAATTTTGTGTCAACACCAATCCTAGATGAAATCGAATTGCACCCCTGAAATGGTTGTTTGGTGCAGACAAGACAGGTGTCTTGCACTGTGCCATACATTCATCTTGTGCAACCAAGGCAGGTGTCTCGCAGCCTGAGTCAGGCTGAATTCCAACCAATGTACAATACAATCAGCCTGACACTCCAAGCAACTGCCTCACACTTGAATTGATCATTTAGTAGTCCAGTCAGCTGATTTTTTGTGTAAATTGAATACCTAAACTCTTTAGTAATCAATCCAATCATCATTCAATACCAAACTCCTCTTCTAAATGAGTTTCTATATGTGTGACCCTATAGGTCCCATATTACGTTGGCAGTGAATGTCCATAACAACTTATGACATTACAAGTAATGAGCAGTGCCTACTCACCATCATTGCTACCCAAGTAAATGGAAAGTTGGAGAATAACTTTGACCTACAATCTGTGTATGGTGTTATAGTGTGTGTATAGTTCCTTTGTCATTGATATCCATATTGAACTCGAGGCATGGATCTGTCATCCTCTTCAACATTCAATCTATGTTTCTTTTTATAGCAGACTGTATGAAATATGTGTAAGCCCAATATCATATATTGAGTAACACATACATGGCCATGTATTTCTCAGTCTTACTAACTCAAGTGTCCTTGGACATCATGCTCCCATAGGAGGGACAAATCCCATCTCTATCACTCATAGGCAGTCCCCATGTGTCACAGTCACCCAACCATCATCTTTATAACAACCCATGTTTTAGGATTGCTTTTGATGATGTCAAAGCACAACGAATGACATGTAATGAGTGTAGTGATTTGAAGTCTAAGAACCACAAACACCACCATCACTATAATGTGATTCAGACTTGTCTAGTTAAAGTTTCTATGTATCACTCTTATGGTGGGTATGTCTGATACACCATTCTCTAACATGTATCTGTGTGCTTGGTTTCATATTGTCATATCATGACTAATGAAATTTTGTCATTGACCAACTCACACTCTGATCTTATGTGTTATTGTTGTCCATTTACCTTCCACAATAACAACAAATCAGGGACATAACAAGAATGCATAACTCTTAACATTTGTATGATCTCATTGTTCAGGTCCTCAACCTAAAGACATATGTCATTGAGTAATATCATTCTCTAGACATTTATTATTTTATTTCATTATCTCAAAACTAAATAAATAGAATGAATTGGAAGCTTGCCTTTATTAATAATCAAATTATTTACAAGTTATGCCATTAAAATCATTATATGATTGGCTCTTTGGGAATACATACCAACAATAAGGTCTTTGACCGACTTCCATTGAAAGGATTCATAAGGGTGCTCAAAATTAGCTAACTCTTTTCTATGACAGGGACCTCAAGGCCATCACCAAGGGTTAATCCTTTCTCAACATGGTCTGCCCTATCTTGACAACTCAAGTAAGGATGCCCAACCTCATGTCCTTACCCTGAGAATACAAGCAGGTGCACGAGGTTTGTATAATGAAGTTTCTATATTATGTATCAAGTTATTAAACAACAATAACGAGGCAAACAACAAGTACAATACTAGAACACTACATGGCAATATTTGAGAAAGTAAACAAGCATACATATGTATCACATTTCAAACAAGAAAGCCATAGTCATATAATTATTAAAGCCCATACCTGATTTAGAGATTTCATAATTATCTTGGACCATCAAAATCACTATCCATCACCTGATTAATAACAATTAATCATCTTTAATACAATGTTCACCAGTATTATTGGTATTTTAGGTCCATATTAGGGTTTATCCAAACCTAGGCACAAATTGACCTTAATATTGTCTCTAATATATATACAAATTGCTTCTTGTATAGGGGTCACCTATACATCCATATACTTATGTCACTAACGTTGGATCTCAAAAATAGAATGGATCTAAGACCTAAATAAGAATATGTTACTACGTAAGTAACATAGTGTCATATTGTAACTCTAGTATAAGTTACATAATGATATGTCATTATGGTATCATATGTGATTATGATAGTTTCATCATATTTAACTTACATAAATCCTATAAAAGAATAGAATGGGGACATAGTGAATATAACTCCTAAATGGAAAATCCTAGTCACATATAAAACTAATAGTAAAATGTAATTTTAAACAACACTTGATTCTAAATCAATAGTATCAAAAATAGTTTACTTTGTATCTCCCTTTCATCAGTTCTTAGAGAAACTCAAATTATGCCTTGTAGAAACGTTGGAGTCTTGAGGTACTAGATTCTCAATTCAATATTGTCCTACTATACTTCCCTCTTAAATTTCATGGATTGAATCATTTAAAGTGGTGAACCTTTTCATATAAGCCTTCTCTTTCCTCTTGAAGGTCACCACTAATATTTGCAACTATTGGATATCTTTGATTGAATAATTCAAAAATTGGCATTAGTAATAATTGTATTATCAAATAGAGCTTTAGCTCCTTATTCTGGTGGTTTATATCCCTTAACAATGTGTAGTGGGTAATGTACTAGTGGTACTCTAGTTATTGATTACATAGTAGGTGACAATCTCATTCTTTCATGTATACTCAACACATGGCACTTAGTCATCCCAGAGATATGAAAATTATTGATATTTTGAATACAAGATATATTGAACAATAAATGTTGTGAAAGCCTTGTTGCCACCTTGTCCTTTGTGATATACTTGCATTACTTAAAATTAATGATTTGCAAATGGTGGTTAGATATCATTTTACCATTTAAATTGTCCACCAAATAGCACTTACCTACATTCAGAAATTGTTTTAGTAATAGCATTAGTTAACCTTTTTCTCTTTTAGTCCATGTGTTGGTTTTTCCTTTGGGGTATTCATGAATAGGTCACCCACAAAGACAGAGAACAGCATGTAGAAGATATCCTACATTGATCCTGACTAGAAAGTTTTTAACATATTAACTTTTAGTTTTTATGTAGTAGTAGAGCTTCCATGTACTTTGTTGTATGGTCTGAATGTACAAGAATTTTTCCTATATATTATTAATACAATTGTGCGGAAAAAAAATTGTACGATTTAGTTTTACATTATGGTATTATACCTATAAATAGTCAAACTCATGCATGTCTCATGGAATAATAGGAGTACATTGAAAAGCACAACTAAAATAGTGGAACTCGTCAAGTGGTTGAAAAAAAACCCTATTCCAATTGTTAGTATCAACATAGAAGACAATAAGTAAATAGTAGAAATTTAAGTTGTCATGTATGTACTCTAATTCAGTAGAAATGATATTTTTAGGAATTCCACCTATGTTTGAACTTCAAGACAATGAAGGTGGGGATAGTCATGATAAAATCCTTTCTAGAAATATATAATTAATAAATTGCATAAACCCAATTTAATTAGTAAATGTATCTATACATCATGTTTCCTAGGTTTCATAATGAACCTCAGAAACATTTTTAGAAATATGATGAACTTAGTTATAAGTAGTCTTACATAAAAGCGATCGAGCATACCCAAAATGTATTAGTGAATTGGAGATGAACCATAACCACTTTAGTGGAGATGGACTCAGACATATAAGGAAGGAAAGTTTACTGAAGGTTTTGGTTAATCACTCTAAATCCAATTAGGTGGTGGTGAGGTTCCTTACTTTATGAACTGACTTGGCCAATGTTGTTTCCAATACTTGTGAAGACCATAAAAATATGAATATAGTCACCCGCCCAATTTAGAATGCCTAGAACATGAGTTGATAAGAATAGTAGTTGCTTGGTCTTCCATTAGTGAACATTATAGTATCATCAATTTGGAAATAGTAATCAACATCTAAAGAGATAACAAACATGGTAATATGATAAAATATATAGGGAAACCTTGTTCAGGATATTTACTTGCTAAAATGAACTGATATATTTTTTTTACTTGCCTCATCTTCCCTACATATACCATATAGTACATTAACAAATCTGGTATGAAATTAACTTAAAATCTATAAATAATTTATTAGATAAAAAATTTGGTTTGTAGACCTGTCATATTGAGATACATTAGTCAAGTGAGTAATCCAACTCAAAAAAGTTAATGATCACCTCCCTTCAAGAAAAAACTAGTAAAATATTGAGGACATATACTTGTGGAAATTGTGCATTAGTATAATTAGTGGGTTAATAACATAATTTTATATGCACTAGGTTGTTAATATAGGACATTTATAGAAAATTGTCTCACCATAAATTTTACGTTGATGCCTTCCAACGATTTAATTGGAAATTTATAAAATGGAATAAAATGATAGAATATGTAGTTATATCTTTTAGAATACCTAGCAGATGACTCCATTAGGGCTAAGGGAAGGTGACTATGGATAATTTTTCACAAGATTGGATTCAAAAATCCTTTTTTAGTTGGACACCATATCCTTCTCTCCTATGCTAAAATCTAAGGTACTCAAGTGACCCTATAGGTTCCATGGAGATCTAATTCCAAGTTGAGACAAGTAGTCAGTATGATGGAGTAGTAGTAAGTATAATGTTGGTATGATGTGACTGTCACTTAGCTCTCTCATTGATTTTGGCCATTTTTATTTTGTATCAAAAAGTTTTCCTTGGTCAAAATATATTTCCATATTATACTATTTTTATAAATAAAAATCTAGAATCTGTTAGAGATATCTCCAACTAAGTCACAGTTAAGGAAGTGTGAGAAACTCCCTAGAGGAAATTGCATGCATGCGTAAGAAAACCCTTATGGTCCTAGAGACCTTGGTGTAGAGGGATTGTTACAAGAAAGAGAATAATACTAGATATTGTTTGGCATATCATGTACGCCTCTTTAGATTGCTAGTTGAGGGGGAAAATTCTTCTAACGAATGAAGGTTAGTACTTGTTAGGCCAAGGATATGCTGATTTTGGGGATGAAACCCTATTTAAGTTGTGAAATATTATAATATACTAAATTTTGAATACCAAAACTATTTTGATCTATATTTCATAATTTCCCCCTAGCTTGACTACATTGCAAAGTGATCCTTTATTTAAAGTCTCATTTGGGTACCTTGATCAATTAAAATGTTCTCTGATACTAAGTAGTCTTCACTTAAATTTCTTATGTAGAAATGAATTCACTCTCCTCTCTTGAGAACTATTTTTAAAGTAGACCCTCAATTTATCTTCATGAATCAATTTGATATCAATTACTAATATTTTGATAAATTATGCCTTGATGTCTTGATCTTACCTCAAATTTATAGTTTCTCCTAATTTTACAAGTAATGGCTTTAGGATCAATGAAAAATATTATTCATACTAAAATTTATTAATATTTTACTTATTTTAGACATAATTAAATTAGCCATATCAAAACCAAAATTAGAGGCATTGCTATTTTTTTAATTTAATCTAATAAAAAATTATGCATGTGGTCAAGAATTCATTGAAATATGAGGTATAATCTAGGAGATATAAAAAAAATATAAAAATTGGAGGTTATTTTTATTGATTGTAAATTTCAATGAATCATATCATCAAATAACATTCATTTTCTTTGCAGTAATGTTGTTGTTGATATTTGTAATAAAAGAACATGATGATTTCTAGAAAACTCCCCTTCCCCATAGTCAAACCCAAAATCCCCGCTCTAGCCTCGCCATGAGGTCTTCTCCCCCAGCGGTCACACGGATTGACCTGCTCAACCCTAGAGGGGTGATGTAACGTACTCAAACTTAGGTAATCTTTGTCATTTAACTCTTTTTGTTGTAGAATTTTATGTTTAACTCATCTTAATAGATTAAAGTGTACTAGATGGTGATAATGTTAAAATATAAGGGTTTCAAATGAAATAAAAAGATTTGAGGCCTTAATACAAGAAATTAGGGATATTCAATAATTTGGGGATTGATTGTGTAAAATTATCTAATTAAAGCATTTAAGTTTAAAATTATTGTTCTATATTTTTCCCGTGAATGGGTTAGGTTAAGAGAAAGTTGCCCACAAAATTTTCTTAACAAATAATAAAGGAATGCTTTAATAGGAGGAAAATAGACTTTCCATCAATGGTGTGTTTCACGTACTAAAATTCTCCAAAAGGAAAATTTGACTCCAAAATTGGATTCTTTGGGTCCTTATAACCTAACCCACCAATATTTCACTTTTTTGGATGGTAATTATTCATCAATTTGAAAGAGAAAGAAAAGAAATTGGTATTTACAACACATTGTTCAATGTTGATTTGGTAAGCAATAATGCCACAGTTGGGCCGACCAATGTAGAAATTTTTAGCCACCATGGGACTATGATTTGATGAGCTACAACTTGTATCCTAGCTTGTGCCAGAATAGGAAACCAAGGCATAGATTTACACCTCTAAAAATCAAGGATTTCTCTCACCACACTTGATCTCTTTGCAAGATTTCTTCTCCTACATATTTTCTATCCAAATCCGCATCCAACCATGCCTTACTTGCACCCTAAATCCAAATAATTGATAAATGCCTAAATCTCACCACACCTCTCTCTCGAACCCTCTATCCACTGATGCCCTAAACCCTAACCTTTTATATAGGATATGAAACCCTCGTCCTAACTACGTCTCATCGTACTGATTTCCTCTTTCAATTTATTCTCACACTGCTATTTAGACCCTTGAGGATTGATTTTTTCAATATGTGCTTATGACTCTGCATCGCAACACACAGCTATGCCCAAATCCAATCAAGACTTGTGGTGAGTTTCTTACCTCTCCCTGAAGGTTTCTGCCCTCTCGAATTTGCAAGGGTAATGCTCAATAGCTTTTCCCCATTTTTGGCTAGCCACTACCACCTTACAAGAAGCCGTGGTTGATGATGGAGGAAGGGGGTGACTCCCCTAGCTTTCAGTTGTGTCTTCACCCTTCTCTTTCTTTCTTTCTTTCTTTCATGCTAAGGGTGTTATGGTATTCTTCCATTTGGACTTGGTTTAAGCCGCGATGTCAGAGCGATTCATTGTCCATGGGCCTGAATTGTGTGTCTACTTGCAATTGGGTCATCTCAGCTAGTTGACCTCGCCTGACTGGGTCTTAACAATGACATGGAATTAATGGATTTTGATTGGTCAAAACCTGTAAAATTCATAATTAATTGTTGGAATATCGAAAAGTTCCACAAATATATGTTTTGGGCTCGTGAGAATATTCTCTACCTTCTAGAATAGTTTTCATCACTTGATTCTCAATTTTGAAGATCAGATGTTTAGGGTTTTAAACATTCATAATATCACATTAATAATTAAAGAGAGGTTTTAAAGGGTAAAGTTGATATATTGGAGTCAAATCTATGATCAGTAACCTTGGACTCTCTCTCTCTAAGATAAAATCATGTGTAAATTTAGGTTTTTGCCAAAGATTTGGATTTCTAGGGTTTTCACAATACATCTATATTAGAACTTAAACCCTAATTGATGGGCCTAAACCTATATGTAGGTTGAGTTGACTTTAGACTTCGAGGGTTAGGATTTAATCTCTAACATAACAACTCAAGTTGAGGTATGTGCATCTTTTCTATTATCTAGGCACTACTATCGTGACCAAATATTATATCCCATATGAGGCATTAGTTAATATTCTCTTTTCATCAATATGAAATCCTTATTTTCTTGGATAATTATCATGAGTCCTCGAACCCCACGTGATGTATTTTGTATGTTGTCATCCTTTTATTTCACATGGACTAAACTTATAGTTGCTTTTCCCTATTACGTGCATGCTTAGACTAACTTTATTTCTTATGGTGGTACATGTGTACAACCATATATACATGGATGTGTTATATCCCCCCAAGGTGTGCTATCACCACTCATTATTTTTAAGGGTATGCTATCTCTACACATTATTTATTTTAGGCTGGGGTCCAATGGTACCTTCGCCCTGCTTGAAATAATTCCA
Organism: Alisma plantago-aquatica; assembly: GCA_963693085.1. Classification (NCBI taxonomy): domain Eukaryota; kingdom Viridiplantae; phylum Streptophyta; class Magnoliopsida; order Alismatales; family Alismataceae; genus Alisma; species Alisma plantago-aquatica. The sequence goes on from OY856409.1 coordinate 793,909,876, forward strand.
GTCTTTGTTTGTCACATGCACAATTTATGTTTGATATTGTTAATGGAAAAATTTTAAAGGCAAGACTCCGTGATTGATATTCTTTAGTTAGACATCCCTCATCTCTTGTCTTGATTATTTTTCTTTAAACTTACTTCGCTTGATCATATCTTATTTTGATGCTCTTCTTTTGAACTTTCTAAAGTAGTGCCTAGTTGTTATTTATTGTACATACTCAGCATTTGTTGGCATCCTTGCTATTGTTGTCTCTCCCTTGGTTGTTGTTTTCAACCCACCTAGAGGTTCCATAGCCTGAGGACCATGAGTTAGGTGGTGATGCCCAGATCTAGCTACTGAGGACTTCTGAGATGGAGGGGCTATTCACCAGAAATTTATTTGAGTAGCTTAAGCTTTGATTTCAGTTAGAAGCCATCTATATCTCATTGATTGAACTTTGATGAGAAAATCATGTACTAGTTAGATTTAAATTTCCCATAAAACAAATCTATGTTTATGTTATAATTCTATTTAAAGAAATATTGTGAACCTGAATTATTTGAATGGCTTTTATTTTATTAGATATGATCTTTTTTGGGTATGTTGCAATTATTTCCTTGAATTTAAGTAAGGAGTGGTCCCTCCCTGGGTACCTCTTCTTACAAGAATGGTATTATAGCATTTTTTGCTTAGTAATCTAATTATTTCAAAAGTCCTTACTTATTACGTATACCTTATCCATTATGCCTATGTTTCTAGAGATCTAACATGTTTGGCGACACTGGTGCTTCCCCTCAGTCTGGCATTTCAGATGGATTCTCCAACTAGAGAACCCTCATTTCGGCATGGATCTCCCTCCTAAGAACAACTCTAACTCTTCCCATGGGGTTGGTGACACCCCCACCTCTACTTTGACTAGTCTCACCCATGAGTAGGAGTTTGCTTTCCCACGATAGTTTCTCACCACGGCTATGGTGGGAAATTTGAACACCCCCGATGTGTTTGATAATTTGAATGAGTACAAGCTGGCTGATTTCATGAAAATTCAACCACCCTACTTCAATGGTGAAGGGAACTAGAGATGTTCGATTAGGATGATGACTGTGTCTTATCCATAGAACGGACTTTTGATGGTATGGCATGCCATCTGCACTAGAAGGTTAGGTTTTCTTCTTATGTGCTGGATGGACCAGCATGTGTCTGGTGGAATGGGATAGTGCAGACTAGTGACATCTCTACTTAGACCTGGGAACAATTCTTGACACTATTCAGTGGGAAGTACATCTGCACTGAAACCCTAAAGAAGAAAGAAGTAGAGTTTTATAGTCTAAGACAAGGATCCCTTTATGTCCATGTGTACATATAAAGATTTTTGCTACTTGAATAGTACATAGTTGGGTTGACTGAAGAATGTAGGGTTGACTTGTTCCTACAAGGCCTCAACTATCATGTGGTTCATGCTTTTGTCCCTCAACTTCCTCTAGCCTTTCAGCGGATGGTGGACAAATCCCTAGCAGTGGAGTAGTATCCTAGATTCCAAGCTCTGACACTGAGCAACAAGAGAAAGAACTTTGACCATGATCAATGGTAGGGTAAGTGCAAGTGTTGCTCTCATCATCATCCTCTAGGGAGGTGTCCAATAGGGAGACCTAGAGCACCTAGAGATGGAAGACAAGTTTTCTATCATGAATGTTTCTAGGCGGGACATGTTAGACCCTAGTCCCCTTAGTTGCAACAATGACATGTCCCTTCCCAACAGCCTACACGGCAACCAACAAATTAGCCTCAGTAAAATCCGCTTCCAAGAAACAACAATAACAACCACAATCCACAAGGTTGATGTCCTCCAGTGGAGCGTCATTTTGGGCATGTTTGTGCTATATATGTTGCTAATGTTCGTGATGAAAATGAATTAACTGAAGGTATCGTACATCTCAAACTACATCCTATAAAAGCTATGTTTTATTCTGGTCCTTCAAATACTTTTATATCTTCTAAGCTTGACAAAATGTTAGTCATAGAACCTACATATATGGACTATGTTCTTGATGTTAAGACCCCTAGTGGTAGGATACTATCTTCTTATTTGAAAACCCCACCCATGGAATTATGTATACCTAGCAAGGTGTTTACAATAGAATTCATTTTCTTCAACATGAAATATTTTGACGTCATCTTGGGTATGGATTGGTTGAAAATTTTCAAGACAATCTTGTTTTGTGATGAGAAAAAGGTTGGCTTCCTTCACTCTGATGGTGAACGGATTTGTACAAAGGGTAGAAAATGTGAGGATAGGCAATTCATCGTCTTGGCCATAAAAGCTAGAAAGCTTATCTCCCATGGATGTTGAGCTTGCTTGGCCTCCATTGTCTTGGACCCTTCACCACCTCAGTTAGAAAATATTGAATTGGTTCAAGATTTCCCTGATGATTTCCCCAAAGAGCTACATGGTATTCCACCTTCTCGGGAAGTTGAGTTCACCATCGATCTCATATCAAGTACCACCCCCATATGAAAGCCTCCTTATCATATGTCACTGGTGGAACTTGCAGAACTTAAGAAACAACTACAAGAACTTCTCGATATGGAATTTGTTTGGTCTAGTGTCTCTCTATGAGGATCTCATCATCTGTTGGTAAAGAAGAAAGATGGTTCTTTGAGGATGTGTATGGATTATAGGATGTTCAATCAAGTGCCATTGAAAAACTAATATCTTCTACCATGCCTTGATGATTTATTTTATTAGTTGAAGTCTGCTATAGTTTTCTCTAAGGTGGATTTGCAAAGTGGGTACTATCAAATGTAGGTAAAAGATGAATATATACCAAAGACGGTCTTCGCACTGGTTATGGGCATTATGAATTCTTAATGATGCCCATTGGGTTGACTATTACCCCTACCATTTTCATGGACTTGATGAATCTAGTTTTCCATCTGTATCTAGATGACTTCATTGTAGTGTTCATGGACAACATTCTCATCTACTCTACGCTAATAGATGAACATCGGGAACATCTACAGATTGTCTTATAGACATTTCGTGAAAACCAACTCTATGCCAAGTTTGATAAGTGTGAATTTTGGATTAAGGAAGTGATGTTTCTAGGCCACGTGATATCTATTAGTCATATAGATGTAGATCCAGCTAAAGTTGAAGTTGTGACTAAGTGGAAACCTCCAAATAATCCTTCTAAAATACATAGTTTCATGTGTCTTACGGGTTATTACAGATGGTTTATTAAGAACTTTTATTATTTTCCCCATGCTCTAACCAAGTTGACTCATAAGGAAACCAAGTTTATTTGGTTCCCAGAATGTGAAAAGAGTTTTGTAGAGATGAAGTGATGTTTGACATATGCTCCTATTTTATCCTTACTTATATAATAAAAGCCTTGTGTTATTTACACGGATGCATCCAGACAAGGCCTAGGTTGCATTCTTATGCAAGAAGGATATCTTACATCCTATACCTCCTGCCAGTTGAAGCTGAATGAAGAAAATTGTCTGACCCATGACCTCAAGCTCACAGCTATTGTGCACGCTCTCAAGATTTAGAGGCATTATCTATATGGCATGCATTTGAAGTTTTCTCATACTATAAGAGTCTTTGCTATCATATTACACAAAAGAACTTGAATCTGAGACAAAGGCGTTGGATGGAATTTTTGAAGGATTATGATTTTATGATCACATATCATCTTGGAAAATCTAACATAGTCGATGATTCTCTAAGTCATAATAAGGATGTGGTTTGTGCATCTCTTTGTAGTTTTGTGTGGAAAAAGCATGGAGCATGTTTCTTGCTGGAGACCTAAGTTAAAGGAAGATGTAGATGATGTAGTTGTGAGAAAAATGTGTGCATGTGGAAAGTCTCTCAGTTACTCCACCTTGGATCTCTGAGGTTATTGCTAAACAAGCATCTAGTCCCAACCTTGATGAGATGAAGATCGTGAAATAAAGACCACAATATGATTTCTCTATTGGTTTTGATGGTACAATATATTTTCGTCACCGATTGTGGATGTCGGATGTGGATGACCTAAGATAGAAGGTGTTGAGTGTGGCTCATGGTTTGATATTTAAAACTCACCCTGGCACCAGAAAGGAGTACAAAAGATCTATAGAAGTTTTTGGTGGAAAAATATAAAGAAGGGCATCATTACTTTTGTTGTGAAATGATTGTCATGTCAGCAAGTAAAGATTGAACGTCAAAATCCTAGTGGACTTTTGCAACTTCTCAAAATACCTGAGTGGGAGTGGGAAAATATTGTGATGGATTTCGTGATAGATTTTCCAAAATCTAGTAGTGGTTATAATGCTATCTAGGTGGTGATAGATTGACTTACTGATTTCGCTCATCTCCTACCTTTCAAGACTACATATAAGGTTTCAGACATGGCATAGATTTACATAGACTAGATTGTGTGACTGCATGGTGTCCTGAAGTCTATCATATCTTATGGAGATCCTAAGTTTACTTCTCACATTTGTAAGCATATTCAAGAAGAGATGGGATCATATTTACATTCAGTACTTCCTACCATCCCCAGACCAATGGTCATTCTAAAAGGGTAGTTCAGATTCTAGAAGATCTCTTATGAGCTTGTGTGGTGGACTAGGGAGGTGTTTGGGATAAATATCTCCATTTAGCTAAGTTTGCTTACAATAACAGTTACCAAGCAAGCATATCTAGGCCTCCCTTTGAAGTTTTATATGTAAGACCTTGTCGTTCAACCTTACATTGGGATCGTGTGGGTAAGCATACTCTGGTAAAGACTATTGAAATGCAATAAATGGAGGACAAGATTGTTCTGATAAATAAATAAATGAAAGTAAGCCAGGATCCTCATAAGATGTATGCTGATAAGAATAGGATGGATGTGACTTTTATGGTTGGGGACTATGTTTTCTTGAATATAAAACCTATTCAGTCTATTGTAAGATCTAAGGTGAAAGGAAAGCTCAGTCCTTATTATGTGGGACCCTTTGAAGTTTTGGATAAGATTGGGGAGTCTGCTTATTGATTTGCATTACCCCCTACTTATGATAAGATTCATAATATTTTTCATGTGTCTGTACTGAAGAAATATGTGAAAGATCCATCTCATGTGTTATATATCGAACCTATAGAAATTTGTGGAGACTTGACTTATAAAAAATATTTTGTGGCGATTCTTAATTCCCGAGTGAAGAATTTGAAGCACAAGGAGATTGAATTAGTAAAAGTTCTAAGTAAGTATCACGGTCTTGAGGAAATAACTTGGGATCTCAGAGAAGAAATGGTCCAAACTGACCCTTCCCTCTTTGCTGGAGATTGTGAGGATGACATACGTTTAAGGGGAGTAGAGTTGTGATGTAATCAAATTTATGTAATCTTTGTCATTTAACTCTTTTTTATTGTAGTCTTTTATGCTGAACTCCTTTTTAATAAATTGGAGTGTACTAGGATGTTAATAACATTCAAATGTACGGGTTTTAAATGAAAATATAAAGATTTGAGGCCTTAATACAAGAAATTGGAGATATTCAATAGTTTTTGAATTGATTATGAAAAATTATCAAGTTAAGGCATTTAAGTTTAAAATTACCCTTCTAGATTTTTCATTTGGATGGGTTTGGTTAAGAGAAAGTTACACACAAAATTTGATTAATAAATAATAAAGGAATGCTTTAACAGGCGGAAAATAGAATTTCCCACAAATGGTGCATTTCACATACTAAAATTCTCTAAAGGAAAGTTTGACTCTAGAATTGGATTCTTTGGGTCCTAATACCTTGCCCACCAAATTTCACTTTATTTGGATGGATTACTCATAAATTTGAAAGAAAAAGAAAAGAAATTGAAATTTACACCACGTTATCCGATTTTAATTTGGTAAGTAATAATGTCACAGTTGGGCAGGCCAATGCACACATTTTTATCCACCATGGGATCATGATCTGATGAGCTATAGCTTTTCTCCTAGCTCATACCAGAATAGGTAAGCAGGCTGATGCGTACACCTCTCAAAATTGAGGATTTCTCTCACCACTCTTTATCTCTTTGTGTGATTTCTTCTCCTACAGATTCCCTATCCAAATATGCACCTAACTATGCCTTACTTGCACCCTAACTCTGAAGAACCAAGAAATACCTAAATCTCACACACCTCTCTCGAACCCTCTAGCCATTGATGCCCTAAACCCTAACCTTACATATAGGTGATGAGACCCTCGTCCTCACCACATCTTGTTGCACTGATGTATCTTCTTATTTCTTCTTGCACTACTGTTTAGACCCTTGATGGTCGTGTTCTTCAATTTGTTTTTACAAGTCACCTCCTCGACACATAGCTATGCTTGAATCCAGTCAAGACCAGGAGTGAGTTTCTTACCTCCCTCCAAAGGTTTCTTCCCTCTTAAATTCACAAGGGTAACACTCAATAGCTTTTCCCAAATTTTTGGCTGGCCATTGCTGCCTTACGAGCAGACATGGTCGGCGCTATAGGAATGGCATGAATCCCCTGGATTTCTCAGTTGTGTTGTCTCCCTATTGTTTCTTTCTTTCTTTCACACTAAGGGTATTATGGTATTTTCTGTCTTTTGGACTTGGTTTAAGTCATGATGACAGAGCGCTTCACTGTCGATGGGCCTGGATCATGTGGCTACTTGCGATTCAGCCACCTCAACAAGTTGACCTCGCCTGACTAGGTCTTACCAGTGACATGGAATTAATGGATTTTCTTGATTGGTCAAAACTTTTAAAATCCATAACTAATTGTTGAAATACCAAAAAAAACAAAAAAAAATATGTTTTGGAATTGTGAGAATTTTCTGTACCTTTTGGCATAGTTTTCATCACTTGATTCTTGAGTTTAAAGATTGGATTTTTAGGATTTTAAACATCCATAATGTTACATTAAAAATTGAAGAGAGGTTTTAAATGGTAAAGTTGAGATCTTAGAGTCAATATTCATGATCAGTAACCTTAGACTCTCTCTCCCTAAGATAAAATCATGTGTCAATTTAGATTTTTGTCTAAGATTTGGATTTATAGGGTTGTCATGATACATCTATATTAGCACTTAAAACCTAATTGATGGACCTAATCCTATATGTAGGTTGAGTTGACTTTAGACTTGGAGGATTAGGATTGAATCTCTAACTTGACAACTCAAGTTGAGGTATGTGCATTTTTTTTATTATCTAGGCACTGCCATCATGCCCAGATATTATTTCCCATATGAGGCATTAGTTGATATTCTCTTTTTCATCATTATGAAATACTTCTTTTCTTGGATAATGCTCATGGTCCTTTGACCCCACGTGATGTATTTTGGATTTTCTCATCCTATTATTTCACATGAGCTAAACTTATACTTGCCTTTTCCCTATTATGTGCATGCTTAGACTAACTTTATTTATTGTATTGGTACAAGTGTACAACTATATATACAGGGGTGTGCAATCTCCACCCAGGGTGTTCTATCTCCACCCATTGTTTACAGGGATGTGCTATCTCTGCCCAGGGTGTGCTATCTCCACCCATTATTTATTTTAGGTTGGGATCCATTGGTGTATCAACCCTGGTTAAAATAATTTTAGCCTTTGTTTGTTACATGCACAATTTATGTTTGATATTGTTAATCAAAAATATTTAAAGGCAAGTCTCCCTAGTTGACATTCTTTATCTAGACATGCCTCATCTCTTTGGCCGAAAAGATTTTTCTTGAAAATTACTTCTCTCTATCATCTCTTATTTTGAGGATCTTATTTTGAACTTTCTAAAGTAGTGCCCAGTTGTTAATTATTGCACATGCTCAGCGTTTTTTGACGTCCTTGCTTTTTTTGTCTCTCCCCTGGGTGTTGTTTTCAACCCACCCAGAGGCTACATAGCCTGAGGACCAAGAGTTAGGTGGTGACGCCCAGATCTAGCTATTGAAGACTTCTGAGATGGAGAGGTTACTCACTACAAACTAATCTGAGTAGTTTAGGCTTTAATTTCAGTTAGAAACCATCTATGGCTCATTAGTTGAACTTTGATGCGAAAATCATCCAATAGTTAGATTTAAATTTTCGTTACAACAAAACTATGTTCATATTATAATTTTTTTTAAAGAAATATTGTGAACCCTAATTAGTTGAATGACTTTTATTTTGTTAGATATGGTCTGTTGGAGTATTTCGCAATTATTTTCTTAAATTTAAGTAAGGAGTGGTCTCTCTCAAGCCCCATTCCTTATAAGAATTGTATCAGAGCATTTTTGTGCTCGGTAATCTAACTATTTCAGAAGTCCTTACTTAGTATGTATATATCTTACATGTTAAACTTATGTTTCAGGAGATCCAACCTGTTTGGAGACACCAGTGCTACCCTTCAGTCTAGCATTTCGAAAGGATTCTCCACACCAGAGAACCCTCATTTTGGCATGGATCTCCCTCCTAGGAACAACCCTAACTTTGTCCATGGGGTTGGTCACACCCCCACCTCTACTTCAACGGGTCTCACACCAAAGGAGTTTGCTTTCCAGTGATAGTTTCTCACCATAGTTGTGGTGGGAAATTTTAACACCCCTCCTGTGTCAGATAAGCTGAAGGAGTACATGTTGGCTGATTTCATGAAAATGCAACCACCCTACTTCAAGGGTGAAGGGGAACTAGAGATGGTCGATATGGTCAATGACTGGGTTTTAGCCATAGAATGGACTTTTAATGGTATGGTATTCCCTCCACACCAGAAGGTTAGGCTTGCTTTTTATGTGTTGGATGGACTAGCATGTGTCTAGTGGAATGGGATAGTGCAGACTTGTGACATATGTACTTTGACATGTGAATAGTTGTTGGCACTATTTGTGGGAAGTACATATGCACTATAGTCCTAAAGAAGAAAGAAGTAGAGTTTTATAGTCTAAGACAAGGATCTGTTTTCATCCATGCATACTTACAAAGATTTTTGTTGTTTGACTGATATGTGGTTGGGTTGACTAAAGACCGTAGGGCAGACCTGTTCATGCCAGGCCTCAACTATCATGTGGGTCGTGCTTTAGTCCGTCAACTTCCTCTATCCTTTCAGCAGATGATGGACAAAGCCCTAGAAGTGGAGTTATATCCTAGATTCTTGGCTCTAAACTAAGCAACAAGAAAAAGAACTATGACCATGATCAACGGTGGATTAAGTCCAAGCATTGCTATTGTCATCATCCTCCTGGGAGGTGTCCAACAGGGAACCTTGTAGCACCTAGAGATGGAAAGCAAGTCACTTGACATGAATGTGGCTAGGAGGGACACATTAGACTTCAGTGACCTCAGTAGCATCAAGGACATGCCCTTGTTCCACAACCTGCACAGCAACCAGCAAATCATCCTCGACAAAATCCACCTCGATAAAATTCATTTTCTTCAAGATGATGGATTTTGACATTATCTTGGGTATGGATTGATTGAAAAAAATCAAGGCAGTATTGTTTTTAATATGAGAAAAAGGTTAGCTTCCTTCACCTAGATGGTGAACGGATTTTTATAATGGGCAGAAAATGTGAGGATATGAAATTCATCATCTTGGCCATAAAATCTAAAAATCTTATCTCCCATGGGCGTCTAGCTTACTTGGCCTCCATTGTCTTGGACTCTTTACCACCTCAGTTAGAAAATATTGAAGCGGTTTGAGAATTCTATGTTGTTTTTCTTAAAGAGATACTTGGTATTCCATCTTCTCGGGAAGTCAAGTTCACCATCGATCTCATACCAGATACCACCTCCATACCAAAACCTCCTTATCATATGGCATTCGTGGAACTTACAAGAACTTCTCGATATGAGGTTTGTTCATCCCAGTGTCTCTCCATGGGGATCTCCTCTTATGTTCGTAAAGAAGAAATATGGTTTTTTGAGGATGTGTACGGATTATAGAATGTTGAATCAAGTGACAGTGCAAAATTGATATCCTCTACCATGCATTGATGATTTACTCGATCAGTCGAAGTCTTCTACAGTTTTATCTAAGATGGATTTGTGATGTGGGTACTATCAAATGTGGGTAAAAGATGGACATATATCGAAGACATCCTTTCGTACTCGTTATGGGCATTATGAATTTCTAGTGATGCCCTTTGGGTTGACTAATGCCCCTATTGTTTTATGGACTTGATAAATCAGGTTTTCCATCAGTATTTGGATGACTTCATGATAGTGTTCATTGACGGTGATCTCATATGCTTCAGGATGATACATGAACAATGGGAACATCTACATATTGTCTTGTAGACACTTCGTGAAAACCAACTTTATGCCAAGTTTTCTAAGTGTGAATTTTGAAAAAAAAAAGTGATGTTTCTAGCCCACGTGATATCTTTTGGTCATATCTACTTAGATCTAGCTAAAGTTGAAGTTGTGACTAAATGGAAACCTCCAAAGAATCCTTCAAAAATACTAATTTTCGTGTGTCTTGCGGGTTACTACAGATGCTTTATTAAGAACTTTTCTGAGTTGGCCCATCCTCTAACCAAGTTGACTCACAAGGACACCAAGTTTATCTGGTACTAGAATGTGAAAAGAGTTTTCTAGAGTTGAGGTGTTGTATGACATATGTTCCTATTTTGGCCTTACCCATATAAGGAAAGCCTTATTTTATTTTCATTGATGCATCCATACAAGGCCTAGGTTGCATTCTTGTGCAAGAAGGATAGATTATATCCTATGTCGCCCACCAGTTGAAGTTGAATGAAGAAAATTGGCTGACCCATGACCTCGATCATGGAGTTATTGTACATACTTTCAAGATTTAGAGGCATTATATGTATGGCATGCATTTTGAAGTTTTCTTAGACCATAAGATTGTTTGCTATCTTATGACACAAAAGGACTTGAATCTGAGACAATGGTGTTGGATGGAATTTTGAAGGATTGTGATTTCACGATCACATATCATCCTGGAAATGCCAACATAGTTTCCAATGCTCTTAGTCGTAAGAAGGATGTTGCTTGTGCATGTCTTTGTAGTTTTTTGTGGAAAAGCATGGAGCATGTTTCTAGGTGGAGAAATGAGTTAAAGGATGAAGTAGATGATGTGGTTGTAGGTAAAATATTTGTGCATATGGCAAGTCACTTAGTTACTCTATCTTAGAGCTATGAAGTTATTGTGGTGCAAGCTGCTAGTCCTGATCTTGATGAGATGAAGACCATGAAAGAAATACCACAATCTAATTTCTCTATTGGTGTTGATGGTGCAATACATTTTCATCACCGATATCGAATATGGATGACCTAAGATAGAAGGTGTTGAGGGAGGCTCATGGCTCTAAATATACAATTCACCATGACACCACAACGATGTACAAAGATCTATAGAGAAGTTTTTGGTGGAAAATATGAACAAGGACATCGCTACTTTTGTTGCAAAATGTTTGACCTATCAGCAAGTAAATATCAAACATCAAAGACCTAGTGGACTTTTGCAACCTATCAAAATACCTTAGTGTAAGTGGGAAAATATTATGATGGATTTTGTGACAAATTTTCCAAAATGTAGAGGTGGTTATGATGTTGTCTAGGTAGTGATAGATTGACTTACCAAGTATGCTCATTTCATGCCTTTCAAGATGATATATAAGGTTATGGACATGGCACATATTTACATAGACTGGATTGTGTGATTGCATGGTGTTCTTAAATCTATCGTATCTAATAGGGACCCTAAGTTTACATCTCACCTATGGAAGCAGATTCAAGAAGAGTTAGATCATATTTACATTTCATTACTTCCTACCATCCTTGGACTGATGGTCAGTCTAAAAGGATAGTCTATATTCTAGAAGATCTCTTACGAGCTTGTGTAAGGATTAGGGAGATGTTTGTGATAAATATCTCCCTTTAGCTGAGTTTTCTTATAATAAAAGTTACCAAGCAAGCATAGGTATGCTGCCCTTTGAGCTTTATATGGTAGACCTTGTCGTTCACCCTTACATTGGGATGATGTGGGTGAGCATACTCTGGTAAAGACTAAGGACATGCAATTAATGAAGGACAAGATTGTTATGATAAATAAATGAATGAAAGCAATCCAGGATTGTCAAAAGATGTATGCTGATAAGAAGAGGATGGATGTGACCTTTCTAGTTGGGAACTATGTTTACTTGAAAATAAAACATGCTTGGTCTATTGTAAGATCTAAGGTGAAATGAAAGCTCGGTCCTCTTTATGTGGGAACCTTTGAAGTTCTGGATAAGATTCTGGAGTGTTATTACTGATTGGCTTTACCCCCTACTTATGATAAGATTCATAATGTTTTCATGTGTCCGTACTGAGGGAAAATGTGAAAGATACACCCCATGTGTTATCTATCAAACCTATAGAAATTCATGGAGACTTGACTTATGAATAATATCTTGTGGTGTTTCTTGATTCTTGAGTGAAACAATTGAAGCACAAGGAGATTGAATTAGTAAAAGTGCTATGGAAGTATCATGGTCATAAGGAAACAACTTGGGAGCATAGAGAAGCAATGTTCTAAACTCACCCTTCCCTCTTTTCTTGAGATTTCAAGGACAAAATCCTTTTAAGGGGAGGAGAGTTGTAGCGTACTCAAATTTAGGTAATCTTTGTCATTTAGATCTTTTTGTTGTAATCTCTTATGTTGAACTCATTTTAATAGATTGGGTTGTACTAGAATGTTATTAAAGTTCAAATATAAGGGTTTCAAAAAATATATAAATATTTTGAGGCCTTAAACCAGAAATTGTAGATATTCAATAGTTTTGGGATTATTCAACAAAATTACCAATTAAGGCATTTAAGTTTAAAATTATCCTCTAGAATTTTCTTGTGTATTGGTGTGGTTAAGAGAAAGTTACACACAAAATCTGGTTAATAAATAATAAAGGGATGCCTTAATAGGAGGAAAATAGACTTTTACTCAATGGTGTGTTTCACTTACTAAAATTCTCCAAAAGGAAAATTTAACTCTGAGATTGGATTCTTTCGATCCTTATTACCTTATCCAGAAAATTTCACTTTGTTTGGATGGTAATTACTCATCAATTTGAAAGATAAAGAAAAGAAATTAAAATTTATACCACTTTGTTCAATTTTTATTTGGTAAGCAACAATGACACGGCTGGGCCGGCCAATGCACACGTTTTTATCCACTATGGGATTGTGATCTGACAAGCTACATCTTGTCTCCTAGCTCGCGCTAGAATAGGCAAGAATCTTACATGTACACCTCTGAAAATTGAGGATTTCTCTCACCACACTTGATCTCTTTATGAAATTTCTTCTCCTGTAGATTCCCTATCCAAATCCACACCCAACCATGTCTTACTCGCACCCTATCTCCAACAAATCAAGAAATGCCTAAATCTCACCACACCTCTCTCGGACCCTCTAGCCATCAATGCCCTAAACCCTAACCTTATATATAGGGTATGAGACCCTCATCCTTGCCACATCTCACCACACTGATTTCCTTGTTCAATTTCTTCTCACACAACTATTTAGACCCTTGACAGTCGTGTTATATAATTTGTGCTTATGGCTTACCACCTCGACACGCAGCTACGCCCGAGTCCAATCAAGATCAACTATAAGTTTCTTACCTCCCTCTAAAGGTTTCCTCCCTCTCAAATTCATAAGGGGCACTCAATAGCTTTTCCCCAATTTTTGGCTAGCCATTGTTGCCTTGCAAGCAGCCATCGTTGGCACTAGAGGAAGGGGATGACTCCCTTGGATTTCTCAGTTGTTCCCTCACCCTGCTCTTTCCTTCTTTTTTTCATGCTAAGGGCATTATGGTATTTTCCATTATTTGGACTTGGTTTAAGCCGCGATGATGGAGAGATTCACTATCAAAGGGCATGAATTGTGTGGCTACTTGCGATTGGCCGCCTCAGCAAGTTGACCCTGCCTGACTAGGTCTTACCAATGACATGGAATTAATGGATTTTCTTGATTGGTCAAAATTTGTAAAATCCATAACTAATTACTGCAATATCAAAAAATCACAAAAATATGTTTTGTAATTGTGAGAATTCTCTCTACCTTTTGGAAAAGTTTTCATCGCTTGATTCTTAAGTTTTAAATATTGTATTTTTAGGGTTTTAAACATTCATAATATCACATTAATAATTAAAGAGAGGTTTTAAAGGGTAAGGTTGAGATCTTGGAGTCAAATACATGATCAGTAACCTTGAACTCTCTCTCTCTCTCTCTAAGATAAAAATATGTGTCAATTTAGGTTTTTGCCAAAGATTTGGATTTCTAGGGTTTTCACAATACATCTATATTATAACTTAAACCCTAATTGATGGACCTAATCCTATATGTAGGTTGAGTTGACTTTATACATGGAGGATTAGGATTCAATCTCTGACTTAACAACTCAAGTTGAGTTATGTACATCTTTTCTATTATCTAGGCACTACTATCATGACCAAATATTATTTCCCATGTGAGGCATTAGTTGATATTCTCTTTTTCATCATTATGAAATTCTTATTTTCTTGGATAATGCTTATAAGTCCTTTGACCCCACATGATGTATTTTGGATGTTCTCATCATGTTATTTCACATGTCCTAAATGTATACTTGCCTTTCCTTATTACGTACATGCTTAGACTAACTTTATTTCTTGTAGTGGTACCTGTGTACAGCCATATATACAGGGGCATGCTATCTCCACACATTATTTATAGGGATGTGCTATCTCTGCCCAGGGTGTGCTATCTCCACCCATTATTTGTTTTAGGTTGGGATCCAATGGTGTTTAGGCCCATCTTGAAACAATTTTAGTCTTTGTTTGCTACATGCATAATTTATGATTGATATTGCTAGTGGAAATTTTTAAAGGTAAGACTCCCTAATCGATATTCTTTAGTTAAACATGCCTTGTCTCTTGGCCTGATATACTTCTCTTGAAACTTACTTCTCTTGATCATCTCTTATTTTTATGCTCTTCTTTTGAAGTTTCTAAAGTAGTGACTAGTGTAATTATTACATGTACTCAGTGTTCATTGATGTCCTTGCTTTTGTTTTCTCTCCCATGGGTGTTGTTTTCAAGCCATTCAGAGGTTGCACAACCTGAGGACCATGAGTTAGGTGGTGACACCCAGATCTAGCTACTGAGGACTTCTGAGATGAAGAGGTTACTCACCACAAATTGGTCCAAGTAGTTTAAGCTTTGATTTTAGTTAGAAGCCATCTATGGCTCATTAGTTTAACTTTGATGAGAAAATCGTGTAATAGTTAAATTTAAATTTCTTCTACAAGAAAACTATGTTCATGTTATCATTCTATTTTGAGAAATATTGTGAACCCAAATTTTTGAATGGCTTTTGTTTTGTCTGATATGATCTATTAGGGTATTTTGCAATTATTTCCTTAAGTTTAAGTAAGGAGTGGTCTCTCCGGGGCTCACTCCTTACACGCATCGTCATGCATGTTTTTCCCCAATTAGTAGAAATGGTAGTGATCAATATTAGTACTTTTCAAACTTACTTTTGACCAGTACAAACATCATTGACCCCTATCCGTCTTCCCTTAACTGTCACCCTGCACTCACTGTATGCCCTCGTAGATATATAATACCCAATACCCGTGACAAGAAGGATAAACACACGCACCTACAATAGCAGGTATTTGACCATTCTATAGACCTACAATTTAGAAGGATTCTCGGCCATAACTCTAGCCCTTTGTAGCCCCTCTCCAACTCCCTCTAACTTTACCCAAGACCTAGAAACTAATTCATCTTCTTTCGTGAGATGTGTTCCTTCCTATCTGTGATTGAAGATCTTAAACTACCATCCTGACTCCCTTACACTCTGAAGTGTAGTCAGAATTGAAGGATCTAGAAAGTAGGAGGCCAATTTTAAGGTATCTTCATCCAGTTGTCGATAGCCTGAATCTACAAATCCTTTCTCTCATCTTGATCCACCAGTGCGTCCATTTGCTCTAAAAGGTCACATGCCTCACTACATTGTGCTCGTCTCCATAAAGACATCAAGGAACTTAGGATCAAGAAGGACTTGTCCTTTTGTTAACCACAGATCATGGCCACTGCAGTAAAGGAACAAGGTTTGCAACAAATCATGGACTTCTAATCATCCTCTCATGGAGAAATTCCACTTGGGTGTATCTAAGAAAAATCTTAGGGGTCGGGTGATGTATTTAGGACCGTTATTATCTGAGAAAATATTGATAAGAAGGGTGATCCATTACCAACCTACCCAAAGATGGCACACCATAAATCCGTAGTTTACATTGTGTAGTTTCTACACTTAGAATACAAGTATATGATTTTAAAGATAATTATAAGTTATATATTATATAAGATGTAAGTATGAATGATGAACATAAAACTTTGTCACACTAGTATATCAAATTAATTTCTCTACACATATCGGGTTATACTGATGGGGCATACATGCTATAATATTAGAATTAGTAAATAGTAATGATTTGTAATGCATATTTGGTAATAAACTAAATGGTTAAATAAATATTATTAACAACTAGATGATAACATAGATATATGATCATTGGTCATAGAGAATTATCCTTATTTTTAGTATTTATTATATGCTTACATAGTAATTAAATATAAAATAAAGTATGTTATAAAGATTCTAATAAGACATAAATTCTACAAAGTATTTCTATATTTGTTGTACATATATATGATAATATTTCTTAATAATATTGAACTAGAAAGTATATTTGACTATATTGGATGATGTTAATTAGAATAGAATGTGAAGGAAATCTATACATATTATTGCTTGGATAGGAGAAACCTAAACATCTATAAACTTATGCGACTAATGATGTCTCTTAGAAAGAGAATGGATCTAAGCCATAGATCAAGAATATTTTAATATGTTGGTAACATAATGTCATATTGCAACATTAGTACAAAATTACATAATGATATGACATTGTGATATTATACACGATTATGAGACTTGATCCTATTGAACTTAGTTATAATCCTAGAAAATACTAGAATGGGAAAATAGATGAATATCGCTCCTGAATGGGAAACACTTACCTAACTTGAGTTAACATTCTTGGATGGTAGTTAGAAATCCTCTTGCAATCTAAATAGTCTACCAAATAGTACTTACTACATTTTGTTGCATGAAAATCTTTAATCACCACTTCATATTGTAATTACTAAATAATTGGACTTAGTATCAGTATTAGCTGGCATTTTCTCCGTTGGTCTGTGTGTTGGTCCTTCCTTTAGGATGTTCATGGACAGGTGATCCAAAAAGATATGGAAGAGACATCCAGGACATGTCCTCTGTTGATCCAAACTAGATAGGTTTTAATATTCTATATTGCAACTTTTATGTATAGGGAGTAGAGCTTCCTGGTACTCTAATGTATTGTATGAATGTACAAAAAGATTGTGCGTATATTTTGGATATAATTGTGTAAACATCTATTCATAAGATTGGGTTTTCACAATGCTTTTGTTGCAACATAATGGGCTTTTGTACGCTAATTTCATGACGGAACCATGAAGACAGACTAGTGAATTAAGAGTAACAGACAGAATGCATTTGATCCATGTTTTATGCCAATTTTAAAACAGCATCAATACTCGCCAAGTGGAAATGTTAGTTATCTCAAATGTCTATTCTTAGTGGTGTATTGGTGGATGGTGCACACTCATAAACATGGAACAAAATTGACCAATCCGTATTGTAAAATCATCTTGCCGCTCATAAATATTGTAAAATTGTTAAATGCTTCTTAAGTTTAGATTGGTGCAACAATTGCTACCCAGATCTTAAATAGCTCTAGTATATCGAAACACATAAGATTTATGAGAGAATTACTTATAAACCTCATTTGATATCCCATTGTATGCATTCTAATTAGTGTGGTCCAACTTAACGAAAGACCTAGCTTTTGTGTGGTCCAACCCACATGCAAGCATTTAGATTTCTAAAGCAATTTCATTACGTTGTTAACTTCATTGGATCAGTGTTTTTTATTCATTTATCCATGTAGTTCTCTTTGAATGACATGTATGAGCGAGCCCTAAAGCTTATAATAATTGACTATCTAGATATGAGGCCTATATATACATACATTGAAATCTAATTATAGAGTGGTCGTTGAACTATTAGGTATAGCTCTTGTTCCATATAATTTACAGACATGCTTCATATAGTCCAGCGCTTACCAATTGTCTTTTAAGCTATTATTTTCCTAATTAATTTCATATGGTTGATAATGTTGCATCACCTTTAGTAAAGCCATGTATAGAATATATTTTTCCTCTCATTTTGTAAATGACAAGTGGTATTATAATGAGTATAATATATGCTTTTAATTATTTCCTTGTGTTCGAAAACGTCTTTGACATGGTGTTCATTAATTTTGAATTTTTTTTTTCTTGCACTCATTAAACTTAGTTGGACATGTTTATGTTTGAGCTAGACCAGTGGAGCACCTCCATGAATTTGTTGAAGATTTTATGTAAAGCCTATGCAAAGGGAGGTTGTTGGGTGTAAAGTAGACATAGTGAAACACGCAGCCAGCAAACGAAAGGGGAGGTCGGTGTTCTTCATGGCTCTTTGAGCTATTTATTACAAGATGCAACTGGACAGGTTATTGAAGTTCGTTCATCAGCGTTGAAATCGTGAAAGTAAAATCTCTGAGAGGGCCTCGAACACAATCTTAATTAGCCCTTTTGCTACGCATTTAAGTATGAAATGGTATACATTTATGAAGAGAGCACTACTATTAATGAAATTTGTAATGGATGGATCAATGGTAGGTCCGTTTGTTGTGGGATTTTGCTCCACTTAGAGCTCTTTTGTAAGTGAATGATCGGCTTATGTGCGAATGGCCAAAATGTACATAATCTTGTAATACAGTCTCCAAAGTATATGTATACAGCTCAACTTTGGTGCTGAACTAGTACAATGATTGTTGATGCTTTATTGTTGTCTTATGTTGTTGTATACCCACCCTACATATTAAAAACTATATTTTATGTTTAATAGTCAATATACAGTTACAACGTACAGATTGTTTCATGGTTTGTGTGACAACTTAATGGTTGTCAATTCTAATGTTTTCTTTTCATAAACATCATCAGCAGAATGCATATGTGCATAAATAATGCATATAACAGCTTCATCTTGACCATCATGGACTTTGTATCATTATTATACTGGCTGTAATCTAAGTTGAGGTTCTCATTAACAGAAGGTTTTCCTGGGTCTATCAAAATTTGTGTCCATAAAAATAGTGGCAAAATGTAAACTAAAATCCCACATGATAACCCAACAAACATCGGGACTGGTCAATTTAATATCCACAAGATACAATACACCATAATTACTGCACAACAGCGGGGACACGTGCAGATTCATGTTGTGTGTGTGTATATTAGTATATATAGGGACCTCTTATCTAGACTCATTTTAAAACTCAAAACGGAACTCTACGTATTCTTCAGTGAAGTTTGAGGGTAAACAAATAGTTTTGTTTGTTATACTCTCAAACTTGTGGTGGAGAATCTGGAGTTTCATTTGAGTTTCAAAATAGAGTCCACTCGACATTTTTCACATATACATATACATAAATATCTACATATATATATATACATACATATATATACATATATATACACATATATATACACACACATATATATATATACATATATATACACATATATATACATATATATATATATACATACATGTATATATATATATATATATATACATGTATCTATATATACATGTATATATATATATATATATATATATATATATATATATGTATATATATATATATATACATGTATATATATACATGTATATACATATACATGTGTGTATCGAGTGTATTCTAGCCTAACTATATATATATATATATATATATATATATATATATATATATATATATATATATATATATATATATATATGTGTGTGTGTGTGTGTGTGTGTGTGTGTGTGTGTCTATATATATATACATGTATATATATGAATATACATGTATATATATACATATATATATTTGTGTGTGTGTGTATACATGTATATATATAATACATGTATATACATGTATCTATATACATGTATATACATGTGTATATATATACATATACATGTATATATATATATATATAGGGTACCGATCTAGCGAAAAACATTCTACGGTGAGAGCATGAGAGGCATTTGAATAACTATAAATTTGTAGCTTATTTTCAATATCCAACCTTATGGATGGAAAGAACATCATTACATTTACCTTCACACAAAAAATCATCACAATCGGATATCGTTTACATCTCCATATATACAAAATACACATTTTACATCCAACGGTCAACCTAAAACTCAATATTGAGCGTTGAAAAGTATTTTCTTGTTGTGTGTGCAACACAAGTCCTATGATGATGAGATTTTGTAGGAACGTGACTAATAGGGTATATTTTGAATCCATAAGGTTAGATTATGAAAATTTGATCATTATGCAAAGTTATTCAAATGCCTCTCATGCTCTCACCAAGATATGTTTCTCACTAGATCATTTTCATATATATATATATATATATATATATATATATATATATATATATATATATATACATGTATATACATGTATATATATATATACATGTATATACATGTATATATATACATATATATATAAATATATATATATGTATATATATATACATGTATACATGTATATATACATGTATATATATACATGTATATATATATATATATATATATATATATATATATATATATCACTACTACAGAAATGGCTTATAACGTCACTTTTAAAGGTGTTGGTTGCATAAGTACACCTAAACAATACAGCATCGGTTTATAAAATAAACCGACATCAATCTGTGAAGGGCGACCAGATACGGGTATCGCTTTTATTCGGTGTCGGTTCCTTAATAAAAAACCGATGCCTAAAATAACAGCCAAATCCAAAATTTCCAGTGAAAAAAATTACCTCCAAAATTTAACATATGATGTCGGTCATTAACTAATAAACTGACGACTAAAGGTTATTCGCGAAACAGAAATTGGGCACATTTTGATCGTCGGTTTTACAACAATGACCGACACTTATGGGTTTCCCGCGCTGTTCATGGGAAATTTTTCACACCCTTTGAGCGTCAGATGTTTAAAAAAACCGACGACTATGACAGAAAAGGTGTCGGTTTTTGTGTAGAAACGACACCTTTAGTTTTATGTGTCGGTTTTATTTAATAACCGACACTGAATGTTAACTTAAGTCACCCGCGCAAGCCAGACTCTTCCCCTTCTATTTCATTCATTTCCGCGATTGAGGATTTGCTGGTCTGGCGATTCCTCTGCTCCACCGGCGCTCGTTGCTCCTCTGCCTCCGCCTCCGCCTCCGTCGTCGTTTGCTGGTGCTTTGGTCGCCGACGCCGCCGCCGCCAGTCACCGCGCGCACCTCTACTTCCGCCTCCACCGCCTCTGCTTCCGCCAGCCGCCGCCAGTTCTCCGGCCGCTGCTCTCGAGGCCGGCCGCGGCTCCTAGGTGTCACGCTCCAACCTCACATTAACCACAAACCACGAGATTAGGACGCGACAGGATGAGATTTACACATAAGCCAATCACTCTTCACTTTTTAAAACTTTTTAAAGAGATTAATAGTATAATCTGATTTATGCTGTAAATTGAAACTAAACAAACTGCGGAAGCATCTTTATAAACTGACTAGCAATATAAACAGAGTCTACAACATTTTACATTGTTTGACATAAATAAAGCATAACAGTTAATTTACATCTTTGTACACATTCTCTCTCTCACTCACACCTTGTCCCGAAGATCGAGGGGAATGGACTAAGAGACCTCTAACTACTAACTACGAACCTTCTATCGACTAGGCGTAAGGATAAATCGATCCTTCTGATATCCTGCTGCTGATGATAACCTGAAAATGTTTTGAGTAGAGGTATGAGCCTACTCGCTCAGTGAATAGTATTTCACTTAGCTATCACTAAACAACTCATCAGGTTTATAAATTGAAATTAAACATAAATGCAGAACTAAGCAAGGCAGTTCTAAATACATAGCAGATATACAGATAATAATCACATTTCTATGTATCAACAGGTATTTCAGGTAAATGAACAGATATATAAATTTACTATGATCCTATATGATTACTTATTCATATTATTATTATGCCCTAATCATATGCAGTGTACTCTGCATATGAAGATCCGTAGCAAGTTCATGCTACGATCCCACCGTACAAGACTTAGCGACACACCCGGGAAAATGCTAAGTCTGACGCCATCCCTGTTCTGCTACAGGACCCCAGGCTCCACGGCCTCAACGCACAACCACGTGTGCTGCACAACCACGTGTGCTCCAGACTCCTCCTGACAAACCTGAGTACACAGGCGGAGAGTCTCACTGGGTTACCTCCGCGACACAAGCACGGATGATGTTGAATAACCCCCATTTTCCTCCAGTGCCACCGTGACTCCGCACGCGTTGTTGTTGGACACTGCCTCTCTGTCCTCGTGTCTCCATGACTCCGCACGGATAATGTTGCAACACGAGTTTCACCCCTAAGAAGCAGATCTATCAAAGGGGTTCTACGGTGTTAGGGCACCTAAGTCTATTAACTGATTAACATATAACCATTTAAACAGGAAAATCACATCTACTGATTTCATATCAGATCACAATACACTGCCATTCTAAACTGACAGAGCAATATATTTTAAATCCTTGTAATTTCTGAGAAATTCTCATACCATGCATTCAGACAAATTAGAAATGCATAAATAACCCAACTTATTTCAATTTGGCACATACATAGCGAATTTACGCAAATGAACAACTTATTGCACAAATTAAAGAAATGTACTCCACATATGAGAATCATACTCAACAATTATCAATTTTCTAAAATTCTTGAAAAACGTGCACATTAACCCAAATCCTCGTTTGTGCATCACTTAACTCAATCAAGAGTTAATTACGTATCATAACACAAATTATTATTAATAATTAGGAATTTCTACTGATATCCTTGAGAAGCGTGTCAATTTGAGAGAAAATATTAAATCATTTAAATTAACTACTACCTAGAACGTGCATCTAGGTTTTCTTTGATATTTTTCACATCGTCGTCATTTCTTTAAAATCATGCTCAATTAATTTATTAAAAATCATATAGCCCGAGTTTATATCCAAACTGTCCAGAATGTGGTCGTGCGCTACTATTTCCCCATTTAATCGAGTAATTTGGTTTCGATTGATCGTGTGGTTTTACTACTCTAATTCACACACAACAATTGCTAATTAACGATGTACAAACGTTAATAATTAAAATGCGTGATTTGGTAATTTAACGGTGCTGGCACTGCCCGACACCCGGGTATACGCTGAAAACTGCGTCAAACCAGATCGAACTATAATCACCCGTTTTATCGAGTTAAATTGTGATAGATGAATGAAATACTACTCACCTAATTCGGGATGTCCGAATTTGTCCGGATCCGTCTAGGAACGCGTCCAGGGACCAGTTCCTAGGCACACGCAGGTCTTCTTCAACCTCAGTTCAGATCTGAACAATCTGTTCCACGCACAAGTTCACACACTCAGCTGATTCGTCGCTACTCGTGGCAAGTTGGCTACAGATTTACATTCAAAACCCTTGACCGAACTCATTGGTGTCATTCTTTTAGTATTTCCCAGGCAGAATTGCCCCTTGCTCCGACCTACTGCTGCTGCAAGCAGCCGCTCTTCTCGCATACAGATTGAACGAAAGACCCTGACTGGGTGCTACTCGAGGCTTGAGGGCTGCTGAATCAAGATCGATCATCACGGTCGGAGTCACTGGCACCGTTTTCATGGTGTTGCCCGTGCCCTAGCAGCCTTGGCTGTTGCGGCGTAGTGGATGGAGCGCCGCCCCTACAGGTGGGCGCAATAAGGTGGAATAGAGGAAGGGAAAGGTGGAGGCGTTGCTTGCTGGTTTGAGGTGCTCTGGAGCCACCCTTCTCTTTCCTTTGTTGTTGGTCGCGCACACAGCTGCTATTGTGCAGCAGGTCGGCCGCCCTAGCTGCTGCTAGGTAGAGGCGTCGTCCCTTGGTGGTCTGTTGATGGCTTGCAGGTGGGCGAGGTAAAGGATGAGCACTGCTCCCTTTCTAGCCTTAGACGGTTGTGCTTCCTCCTCTGCTGGTCGAGTACCTCCGTTGGGCGCCGCACTTGCAACAGGTCGGCCGCCCTAGCAGATCAAGCTGCTGCTAAGCGCCGCTAGGGCGAGCTAGGGGAAGAAGGAAGGAAGAAGAGGAGTGGGCGGAGGTAAGGAGCTGTGGGACGAAACCAAGTGCCAACGATCGCCCCATCCTCCCCCAAATCGCGCGCCTAATCCTTCCCTGCTGCTCTGGGTCGAGCTACCTGGGCACCGCTTTTGCGGTCCTATTCCATCGGGGAAGGAGAAAGGATAAGCGAGAAAGGGAAATAAAGGCAAGGGAAAAGGTTAATAACTTATTAATGGGAAAATTGTAGAAATGGTCCAAAGAATATATAAATGCCATAACTATGGCCTCGGGGGTCCGATTGAAATGATTCTTCTTGCAACGTTTCAAGCATGAGGTTCTCTACACCTTCAGAGCATGAAATCATCCAAATTAATTAGTAACACATGATCAAAGTACTAACTGCATATGTATACTTAATTCAACTTAAATCATCATAATGATGTACTAATCGATGTGCTTACTAGTTAATTCAGAGTGGGTCATAACAATCTCCCTCCCTTATAAGAATTTCGTCCCGAAATTCCTAAAAAGAAAAGGAAACTTGTTACACATCTCTGATTCAAGCTCCCACGTAGCTTCTTCTAGGTTATGATTCCTCCACAGAACTTTTACTAATGGTATTTCACAATTTGTGAGTTTCTTGATCCTCTGATCAATCATCTGCTTAGGTCCCTTAATCTAGGACACATCTGATCTGATTCCAGATCAACCAACGAGACATTGTCTTTTCGGAACTGTTATAACAGTATCCCAACTTATGGTAATTACCAAGAAATTATCATATTATTCATGCAAACAAACTAAAATTCTTTAATAAATAGAATGCATGTCAACTTGGTACTAAAATTAAATCATGCAATTTAACTGTTAAATATCACTACATCAGATACTGAGAATTGATATCAAAATACTTGATTCATCGTACACCCTATCCTTAGGGCTTCATTTGCCTTATTCATTCATCACATGCCAACACCCTACTCTTAGGGTTTCCTCATTCATAACCACATGGCAACACCCTACTCTTAGGGTTTCCATTATCTCATCGGTTTGATTGCAATTCAAATCACAATACGGTATCATTCTACAATTGGCAGAACAGTATATTTCAAATCGTTATAATTACTGAGTAATCTTTATATCATGTATGCAGGCAAATTTAAAATTCATAGATATTTCAAACTCAATCAATTTTTGGCACATACATACTGAATTCATGTAATTGAACATCTTGCGACACCAATAAAAGGAATTTTCTCCACTAATAAGAAACCATCTGTAATATTTATCAATTGTGTATATCTAAACTCAACATTCACATAAGGCAACTTGTATGTGACTTAAATATTCATTCTTACTTCCACTGAAAAGCAAAACACATGCTCTCAGCATGTCCTCAAGAGTCTGAATGGTTTTCTCAAACTGGCCATCCGTCTGCAGTTGAAAAGGTTATATTGAATCTTAACTTTGTGCCCGAAGCACAAAGCAACTGTTTCTACAATCCTAAATGTGAACTTAGAATCTCAATATGATATGATTAAATCTGGATTACCAGGCAATCTAACTATTTCATCCATATATATCTTAGTCAAATTTCGAGACATCAAAGGTTGACTTAATATGAAGAAAGTGAGCAGACTAAATTAATCTATCCACAGTCATTCATATCAAATCACAACCTCTAGGTGTCCTGGGTAATCTTACCACAAAATCCATTGTGATAAATTCCCATTCCCATTCAGGCATAGAAAAAGATTATAAGGTAGCTATAGATTTTCCTAGGGTTCAGCCCTAACCTACTGGTACACACTACTTCTAACCATGTACTCTGCTACATCCTTCTGCATATCTGACCATCCATTTCAACTTCTTGGAATTCATATATATCTTAGTGTTTTCTTGAAAACATAGCATACATCAATACATACACTTCCATAAGAATCTTTTCTTTCAGGCTTTTCCCCTTAAAAGAATTTTACTCCATCTCGAGATACACACAACATGTCACGCTAAATCAACATATTATCATTTAAAAACTTAAACTCTAGTCTCTTTTCCTTCTATCATGTCATGCATAGTCTGGTTTAACTCACTATCACCATATTGTAGTTCCTTGATCTGATCATAAGAAGTAAGCTTAACTTACATCTGTACAATCAAATCACTCTGTGCTGTCATCCCTAAGCCAAAGTTCAACTTCCACATTTCTACTAACAGGTCTCAATTTGAAACCTGCCATAGAGAACGCATTAACTGTTGAACTTGACTTTCTGCTGGAAGCATCATTCACCACATTCTCTTTACCAGGGTGGTGATCTATTGTCACATCATAAAGATAGTGACGCCATGTCTTAAAAACATGAACTACATCAACCATCTTCAGATCATATCTCGGGTAATACTCCGATTTCTATGTTACTTACTTATTGTTACATTTTAGGTTTATGTCTTACTCTTTCCTCTAAGTCATTTCATGTTGTTCATGTACCAATCAGATTATCTTACTTCAAAACCCTAGGTCACTATCAAAGCCAGTTTACTTTCCATAGAACAAATCTCAAGATCTTGTTTTACAAAGATACTAGTATACAAGGTTACATCACTAATGATATCCTTTAAACTACTTCAACCCTAATCATCCTAGGATTTTGGTCTAAATCAATATCATAGCATTATTGTATGTGTGTGGTCGATCATATAGATCAAATTGATTTGCTTGGATCAATAGCATATTAATCCAATACTCAACTTTAATTACGTTCAGCTGAAAATTCAGTTTTATAATAGTTTCTGTAATTCGTTTATTAAACTGCTAACAGAAACTCCAAAAATTCTGAAAATTTTATATGTTGTGCCTAATAAAGTTTTAGACCTCCAGTAAAAATTTCAGGTCATTTCAAGTTACCAATAATTAATTAAAAATCAAACAGTGCGCTGCTATATAGCAGTCTGCAGCAGATTCGGTCGAGTTGCAACTCGACCGACACCTTACTGTAGAGATCAAAAGTCATCCAAAGATTACGCCAAATTAATAGAGTGTCTAAAATTTGTGATTTTTCAAACATAGTTAAAATTTGAGATCAATTGGATATACCAATAAAAAGATAAAATTCAATTACCACTTTGCTATATCATTCAGAAAATGTGATCGGTCGAGTTTGAAACTCGGCCGATTAACAAGTCAGAACATTATTCAAAAATTTTGATATTCTCCAATGTTGTTTATATTTCATATATCCAAATCATATCCAAAATTGAGCTAAATCAGAGTTACACATAAAATACTAAAAATCATTTAGTGAGACATTGTATTTATCAAATTCTGAATGCATATGTCATTTGAATCCTAATTTGGGCCAATTAGGGTCTATGTTTCTCAAACCCTAATTCTCAAGATAAAAGAACATTTAGACTTCTATTCTTATTTTACTTGTTAATAGGAGTCATTAGATCCCAGTAACGCATCCTGCCAGCCGGACCAGGCCGAACCTGTAGTCCTGAAGCCAAGAGCTACTCGAGATTAATCAACCCCTATTAACCTTAAACATGTGGAAAGAATATCCACTTAGGGCAACTTACTTATACATGATTTCGGATCTACTTTAATACAAAGAAAACAAACATTAAACAATTCACTTCATTTCACAACAATATAAAAGAATCATGTTTACTTTGCAAACTGAAAATTTCATTTCATGCATATAAAGCATTTCAAGTGATCTTTAAATCAAATAAGCAATATAAAGTAAGAACTGTATCGCATCTTATATTTAATCTCTTATTCCTACATTAATTTCTTATCTCATAACCCTAAGATTTCTAGGGTTTCTCTCTAGCCTATCCTTCCTCTGCATACCTGGCCAGGGCATCCAGAGAAGAACAGACAGAGTAGCTTGATACTGGTCAATCTAAGTATTCAGACACCTGGTCAGGGTATCTAAACACTCAGACCTTCCAGAGCTAAAACTCATCATTTATTATTCGTCTCACTTATAACTTTATCTTTTGACCTTAATTGTTCTTAACAACTCAACTTAAACTCTTTACTTGGTTCTCGTGACCACATCCTCTTCCTGCTATCTGCAATAATATAACAGAACACTTCCTGTTAGAAAATTACAGATAGAAGAAAGACACCTAAACCTTAATCCTATTGGTCTCTTATCGTCCCCTGACCTTGAGTAACTATGTACTCAAACCAAAGCTCTGATACCAAAAATTGTCACGCTCCAACCTCACATTAACCACAAACCACGAAATTAGGACGCGACAGGATGAGATTTACACATAAGCCAATCACTCTTCACTTTTTAAAACTTTTTAAAGAGATTAATAGTATAATCTGATTTATGCTGTAAATTGAAACTAAACAAACTGCGGAAGCATCTTTATAAACTGACTAGCAATATAAACAGAGTCTACAACATTTTACATCGTTTGACATAAATAAAGCATAACAGTTAATTTACATCTTTGTACACATTCTCTCTCTCACTCACACCTTGTCCCGAAGATCGAGGGGAATGGACTAAGAGACCTCTAACTACTAACTACGAACCTTCTATCGACTAGGCGTAAGGATAAATCGATCCTTCTGATATCCTGCTGCTGATGATAACCTGAAAATGTTTTGAGTAGAGGTATGAGCCTACTCGCTCAGTGAATAGTATTTCACTTAGCTATCACTAAACAACTCATCAGGTTTATAAATTGAAATTAAACATAAATGCAGAACTAAGCAAGGCAGTTCTAAATACATAGCAGATATACAGATAATAATCACATTTCTATGTATCAACAGGTATTTCAGGTAAATGAACAGATATATAAATTTACTATGATCCTATATGATTACTTATTCATATTATTATTATGCCCTAATCATATGCAGTGTACTCTGCATATGAAGATCCGTAGCAAGTTCATGCTACGATCCCACCGTACAAGACTTAGCGACACACCCGGGAAAATGCTAAGTCTGACGCCAGCCCTGTTCTGCTACAGGACCCCAGGCTCCACGGCCTCAACGCACAACCACGTGTGCTGCACAACCACGTGTGCTCCAGACTCCTCCTGACAAACCTGAGTACACAGGCGGAGAGTCTCACTGGGTTACCTCCGCGACACAAGCACGGATGATGTTGAATAACCCCCATTTTCCTCCAGTGCCACCGTGACTCCGCACGCGTTGTTGTTGGACACTGCCTCTCTGTCCTCGTGTCTCCATGACTCCGCACGGATAATGTTGCAACACGAGTTTCACCCCTAAGAAGCAGATCTATCAAAGGGGTTCTACGGTGTTAGGGCACCTAAGTCTATTAACTGATTAACATATAACCATTTAAACAGGAAAATCACATCTACTGATTTCATATCAGATCACAATACACTGCCATTCTAAACTGACAGAGCAATATATTTTAAATCCTTGTAATTTCTGAGAAATTCTCATACCATGCATTCAGACAAATTAGAAATGCATAAATAACCCAACTTATTTCAATTTGGCACATACATAGCGAATTTACGCAAATGAACAACTTATTGCACAAATTAAAGAAATGTACTCCACATATGAGAATCATACTCAACAATTATCAATTTTCTAAAATTCTCGAAAAACGTGCACATTAACCCAAATCCTCGTTTGTGCATCACTTAACTCAATCAAGAGTTAATTACGTATCATAACACAAATTATTATTAATAATTAGGAATTTCTACTGATATCCTTGAGAAGCGTGTCAATTTGAGAGAAAATATTAAATCATTTAAATTAACTACTACCTAGAACGTGCATCTAGGTTTTCTTTGATATTTTTCACATCATCGTCATTTCTTTAAAATCATGCTCAATTAATTTATTAAAAATCATATAGCCCGAGTTTATATCCAAACTGTCCAGAATGTGGTCGTGCGCTACTATTTCCCCATTTAATCGAGTAATTTGGTTTCGATTGATCGTGTGGTTTTACTACTCTAATTCACACACAACAATTGCTAATTAACGATGTACAAACGTTAATAATTAAAATGCGTGATTTGGTAATTTAACGGTGCTGGCACTGCCCGACACCCGGGTATACGCTGAAAACTGCGTCAAACCAGATCGAACTATAATCACCCGTTTTATTGAGTTAAATTGTGATAGATGAATGAAATACTACTCACCTAATTCGGGATGTCCGAATTTGTCCGGATCCGTCTAGGAACGCGTCCAGGGACCAGTTCCTGGGCACACGCAGGTCTTCTTCAACCTCAGTTCAGATCTGAACAATCTGTTCCACGCACAAGTTCACACACTCAGCTGATTCGTCGCTACTCGTGGCAAGTTGGCTACAGATTTACATTCAAAACCCTTGACCGAACTCATTGGTGTCATTCTTTTAGTATTTCCCAGGCAGAATTGCCCCTTGCTCCGACCTACTGCTGCTGCAAGCAGCCGCTCTTCTCGCATACAGATTGAACGAAAGACCCTGACTGGGTGCTACTCGAGGCTTGAGGGTTGCTGAATCAAGATCGATCATCACGGTCGGAGTCACTGGCACCGTTTTCATGGTGTTGCCCGTGCCCTAGCAGCCTTGGCTGTTGCGGCGTAGTGGATGGAGCGCCGCCCCTACAGGTGGGCGCAATAAGGTGGAATAGAGGAAGGGAAAGGTGGAGGCGTTGCTTGCTGGTTTGAGGTGCTCTGGAGCCACCCTTCTCTTTCCTTTGTTGTTGGTCGCGCACACAGCTGCTATTGTGCAGCAGGTCGGCCGCCCTAGCTGCTGCTAGGTAGAGGCGTCGTCCCTTGGTGGTCTGTTGATGGCTTGCAGGTGGGCGAGGTAAAGGATGAGCACTGCTCCCTTTCTAGCCTTAGACGGTTGTGCTTCCTCCTCTGCTGGTCGAGTACCTCCGTTGGGCGCCGCACTTGCAACAGGTCGGCCGCCCTAGCAGATCAAGCTGCTGCTAAGCGCCGCTAGGGCGAGCTAGGGGAAGAAGGAAGGAAGAAGAGGAGTGGGCGGAGGTAAGGAGCTGTGGGACGAAGCCAAGTGCCAACGATCGCCCCATCCTCCCCCAAATCGCGCGCCTAATCCTTCCCTGCTGCTCTGGGTCGAGCTACCTGGGCACCGCTTTTGCGGTCCTATTCCATCGGGGAAGGAGAAAGGATAAGCGAGAAAGGGAAATAAAGGCAAGGGAAAAGGTTAATAACTTATTAATGGGAAAATTGTAGAAATGGTCCAAAGAATATATAAATGCCATAACTATGGCCTCGGGGGTCCGATTGAAATGATTCTTCTTGCAACGTTTCAAGCATGAGGTTCTCTACACCTTCAGAGCATGAAATCATCCAAATTAATTAGTAACACATGATCAAAGTACTAACTGCATATGTATACTTAATTCAACTTAAATCATCATAATGATGTACTAATCGATGTGCTTACTAGTTAATTCAGAGTGGGTCATAACACTAGGGCTCTACTCCCTGCTCTCCAGGTCGCTGCTCTGCTCCGACCACACCTCCTGTGTGCCCAACGCCGCCACAAAGGTACCCTGCTCCTGCTCTTCTTCCTCCTCTTTTTCCTCTGCCCTCAAGCAGGTACCCTGCTCCTGCTCGAATAATGTAGGAAATTCGTAGATTGTGACTAAAAAATGCTTCCATTCACATTAATATTACCAATAATGTAGGAAATGAATGCTAGCTCCAATTATAGACATGTTGTATATGGTTTTGATCAGAAAAATGTGTAGATTGTGAATAAAATATACTTAAAGCTCTATTATTCTTCTTGTTACAAAGGTATGTTAATACACGAATATTAGATGATATTCAAGAAAACCCTAGTTTGATGAGCATGTTGTTAATCATGCTAATTATGATTCTTTTATTTATTCAGATGTCAGTATATAATTATGCGATCCCAACATCTTAAATTGAATTAGAATGATTTCAATGAATTATAGGGTTTTAAAGTCGATAATCATGCACATGCAGAAATAGGGTTATTAAACCAATAGTTATACCATAGTATGATCTTAATCTGATCTGGATGTTAATAATAACTTAGTATGTTAAATATGATGATTAGGGCTATACATATAATGTCTAGTAAAGATTCCTAGACCTTTTGTCATTAGGGTAATTTTTATACATGTTTGAGTAAATTAGGGTTCTAATCTACCCTTTTGTCCTATATTTGATGCTAATTGTGCATATATGTTGAGTTTCATCTTACTCTTACCTAAGAACTTTTTTTCTTAATCTCTTATACATCACTATATTTTAAGGTTAGTCTGTCTACTAGAGTGTGGGGATTAACTATGTTGCATGTAGTTTATAACATTGCATTGTGAATTATTGCATGTTTGAAACTATTGATTTCTTGATTTATTATTTAATAATGCTCTATAGATTAGGATTAACCATGTTGCCTGTATTTTATACACATTTATTATATATAAAATGACAGCACATGTATTTTTTGGCCTAGAAACCCGTCCAAGATTTACTCATTAGGAGTAAATCTTGGATAGTCCCCAGTTTGGGACTGTTCTTGAATACCTAATCTCACTTAGGATGTAAGTGTATAATGTGTATTGGGTTTTCAAGAAAATTTCAGTAGCATTTCCCCGTTTGTTCTCTAAGTACATATGTACTTAGAGAACAGCGGGGAAATGCTGCCGAAATTTTTTTGAAAACCCAATACACATTATACACTTACTAGTGAGATTAGGTGTTTAAGAATGTGATAGGTGGTACACATTTATTATATATAAGAATGACAGCACATGTATTTGTTGGCCTAAGGTTTTAACCATGCATAAACTCTAATCTGTTAACCCTGGACCCTAATCTTATTGTAATATATAGCTTGTTTTCTCTTTGATCATAGAATGGATAGATCATGGATGTCCATTCGCAATCGCTGCACCCCAGAGTTTATATCTGGTCTTGACCAGTTTACAATGTGAATGTGTACTTTACAATGTGAATTACTTTACAATGTGAATGTGTACTTTACAATGTGAACTTTACAATTAGTATTACTTTACAATGTGAAATTTATAATTTGAATGTGAACTTTCAGATGGCTGAGCATTCCCATGATGACCGTGTTGATGATCACCATGAGGGTGAGGACGTGCTTGCACCGCCTGACAATGTAAGTTTTAAGAATATATCCCTGAGGTTTCTATCTATATGTTCATTTATAATTATATTATGTAAGTGTGTTTTTTATCAAATTATAGGTTGGTGATGTACCCCCTGGAGAAATTACAGCACTTGATGAGCAGCAAAAGAAAATTGAGAAAGTGAGGGGCATCACAATGATGAACAAGTTAATACATCAAAGGGGCAATGGACCCAAATTGGCTGTGGATTTCGATCAGGCAGGAAATCTATATGGAGTGAACCGCAACTCATTTGTTTCATATCTTGGGGTTCTTACTCGCAGTCATTGCAGTCCTATCCTAGAATCATGGCATAAAGTTCCTAAGGGGAAGAAATACCACATATGGAAGGAACTATGCGTGAGTTATTATTATTTGTAATTCTATTTGTGTAGATTACTATTTTGTAAGATACTAGTTAATAGCAATTCTATTTAATTTGCAGAACATATTTGATCTGGATGAAAAGATGCATCGTAAATGTGTGATGCACCGTTGTGGGAGGGTCCTAAGGAACTATAGGACCAATCTCACCCGAGATTACATACGCGATGCTGAGAATAGGTTCTTGATAGATTCCAATTCTAGACATTGATCAGTATTTCACTAACTTTACACTAATAATTTTTGTTTGTATTCTCTTTGAAAAATAAATATAGGAAGAAGGAAGCCACACAGCAATGGAACTACTTGGACCCCAAAGAATGGGAGGAGTTTGTTACCCAAAGAAAAACAGATGAATTCAAGCTATTAAGCGCTGCCACTCCCAATTTAATTAATATATGTTTTTCTATATTCACCTATTCAAGATTAACCTTTAGTGTTACTAACCAAATCAATGTGCTAACTAACTAGGATAAGAGCGATGCTCAACGAGCAAGGCGTGCACTAAATGTGCACGACCACACAATGGGTCCAAGAGGATATGCAGGCGTTCGCCAAAGACTACAGGCTGAGTCTACTCAGCCTACTGCTACTCAGGAGACTGCAGAGTCCTCTACTGCTGCTCCCGCACCTCTGCCTCGTCATGTTATGTGGATAGCTGGGAGGTAAAACAAGAAGGGAGAGATACCGAAGCCCGCAACCACTGAGGCGGCTGCAAAAATGGTAAAAATCAACTCTTAGAGCAATCTATCGATATTGATTATTGTTATGTGTACTTACAAAATTTTGTTGATGGTGATTAGCCGAAGCTGCACAAGCAGAGGAAGGAAGGCAAGTTCATCCCTCAGGGCACAAGGGATGAACTGATAGTTTCTCTGGGTAACCCAGAGCATCCTGGATGTGTAAGGGTGCATGCGCTGGTGTGGGCATCAAAGCGTTCTTTGGGCCATCCCAGCGCAAACCTGTCCCAAAAGCGGGACTTTCACAAGCTGAGGTAACGTATTCTTATTTTAGAACGTTATTGTGAAAGGGAATTCAATAATCAGAAACTAGTATTTCTTTTATCCATGTATAGGTAGATTCCTTAATTTATAGGAGAGTTGAGGAAGTACTTGATAAAAGACTCCATGAAGCAATTAACAAGTGGCAGGCATCTCAGACTGCCACTCAGACAGTACCTGTGGCGAACCTCTCTTCTCCTACTGCTCGTACTGCAGAGGTTGGGAGTAATCCTATAGACCCACCTAGCACGTCCTCTGTAAGTATTTTTATGGCATATATAATAGCTACTCTGTTCAAGATGATATGTTTGTGTATATATGCATATAACATTATTTATGTAAATTTGTAGGGGTTGAAGCCATGCCGACTACAAAGTGAAGGATATATCATTGTAGAGGCATCGGCTTACCCACCCCGTAAAGGGTGCATGTTTCATGGGAGTCCAGTACCAGATGGCATGGTACGTGTGAGCCCGATACATATACTCCCTGGCTGGACGAATCTTGCACTGCCTCATTGACCGGCCTAAATCGCGCGTCCAGAAGTGGAGGCGGATTTGAGGTAGTCGAGCTTTTACATTTATAAACCTGAATCATTCTAAGCCCCCGCAACTTTGTTTACGGGGTCGAAGTAGATATACGGGGTCGAACACAGGGACAAGGGGGGTAGTGTTGAGAACCCAGAATCGACACGCTACACTCTGGCAGGTATAAAGAGATGATAAATTCCCCAAAAGGGAAGCAGTAAGGTGTCACGAACAAAACAAGAAAACTATCTCCAAGTGGAGTTACTAGAAAGATTTAAGGTTTTAGTCATTTAGCAATTTTTAGAGGTTTTCTTGCAACAGAAACAAAAGGATAAAACTAGGACTAGAGCAAGGTACGAAGGATAATACTACAACTTAACAAGCGGCACCGGTAACATCCTTCACCCCTCCTCTCAGAGCAGATACCTCTAACCAAGCCTCGGCACCCCTCTCGAGGTTGCTGGGCTCAAAGTTAGAGTGGAATGTTACTGAAACGACTCCGTTCCAGGCACTCTCGTACTCCAGAATCGGACCAAACACTAGAGCCACAACACAACTCTCGAAGTTGTTGCGACGGGAAAACACGATTCGGTAGCTAAACGAAACACGATCCAAACATGCAAGCTAGAGTTCAGATATCAAACATAGCAGTCATCCA
This sequence comes from Alisma plantago-aquatica, assembly GCA_963693085.1. Classification (NCBI taxonomy): domain Eukaryota; kingdom Viridiplantae; phylum Streptophyta; class Magnoliopsida; order Alismatales; family Alismataceae; genus Alisma; species Alisma plantago-aquatica. Next base: position 793,945,853 of record OY856409.1, read on the forward strand.
GCATATTGTACCAAGCACAGAGCAGCAAGCAATTAAGCTCTTCTATTTCCATAGACAAATAAAGGGTCTTAACCACAATGCATAAGTAAAGAATTAAATGACAGAAAAATAAAGATAGGTGTCGCCTTCTTGATGTAGAAGGACGACAGACTACTATGGCTCTCCAGCCCGATATCGGTCAGGGGCCTAACCCGATACAGCCGTGTCGGGCGGCACACCCTCTCGAGCGGCACGCCTGACGGGCAACTGTATCGCTCAAGGATCCTGGCCGATACGCTCATGTCGGGCGATAGACCCTCTCGGGCGGCACGTATGACGGGCGAAGCGTATCGGGTTCGATATCATGTCGGGCATGGAGCTACGCGTTCTACTGTCGGGCATGGGTGTCGGGCACTCGTGTCGCGTATCTACATCGGCCGATATCGGCCCTCAGTGTCACCCGGTGCAGTCCTAGGTGAACCAGTCCCCTCCCTCTCGGGATGAGGAAGAGCTCACCTAGTTTCTCCCGGTACGAGCACTGGGGCACGATACGTCTGCTTTCACGATTCTCCTCAAAGATAGCTCAAGTTCCCAACTGTTCGAACTGTCTTTTCGGCTTCATGTATCTCTTATTTATAGTCGGCGAGTGGGGGAACTTATGGTGCTCGAAGCACCATGTGTCCTCCTTATTTGCGGGTCGGTGGATGGCTGATACTCGTATCGCTCGGCACAGGGATGTCGGCCGTTGGTCACATGACGGGCAGCGGCACCTGCCAGTGGGTGGATGTGTCGCCCGACATACTTGGGTTGTCGTGGCGACTATGGCTCCCTATCGGGTAAGAGGCGTGTCGTCCGTCAGTTCCTCTTTGCGCGGCACCCCTTCGTCGCGCGTCGTGGTGTCGTCCCACCCTACCGGGCAGGGCGTGTATCGGGCGTCAGGAAGGCCGGTACAGACTTGGACTTATTTTGTGGGCTGGGACGGCCTTATTGCACCAAAATGAGGAGAAACTCTACAAAAGATGGAAATATAGGATTAAGAGCATTGCTTGGCCAATTATTATGAAAGTGCATATAAGAGAGAGGAAAATAGCTAAAAATGGCAGTTTTGATAACAGAAAAATAGTCTAAAATATCACAAAAATTGGTGTTATCAACTCCCCAAAACTTAGCATTTTGATTGTCCTCAATCAATATTTAAACTTTATTTTGTGATGCTTCTTCTTGTTTGGTACAGCTTTCAGGCCAAGAGGTAAAGCAAGTGTAGTAATGTCTTTAGAGATAATGTTGTCTCATTACGAACAAAAGACCTTACATTTCCTACCTTATTATTTCAGTAGAATTTTTTTTCTCACAGCTTCAGCGAGACTTTAGTGTATGATTCCGAAGTTAGCTTACACACCAAACAACTTTATTTTCGGGGCAGAAAGTTGTGTAAAGGGTAGGTTAAGGCTTTTTTGGGTTTTTCATCTTTGTTTTCCATCAGTCCATCCAGGTAAGGGTCCGTTAGCGACCAAGTGGTCCCTGCAGTCCAAGCCAGTTGGCTTTAGAGCAGTAATTTCACATCCTACGTACCACTTCCCCGGATCTACCATGCCTAAAGATGGGTACTTTTGGAAAACAAGCGGGTATATATATTTTTTTCTTTTCTTTTATTGGGCACAACTCTCATGCTTTTATTCACACTCATAAGGCTTCTCTCTCTTTTTGGGATTTTCGTTGGGTAAAGGGGAAACAAAGATATTTCTGCTGTTTGGGCAGCTTTTTCCTTCTCCATACTCGTCTCTTAGCTGTTTGCGAAATTATTATATTTTTCGAAATTTTTGGCATGGAAAAATGTAATCTTCTGTTCGTTTGAAGCAGCATTATCAGAAAGATATAACGGAACTTGTATCTCGTTAAGCACAAAGAAAAATAACTTTGCAAGCAGTTGCATCAGGTTTTTACTAATATAGGCTTTGTACATATGTAGGGGAATTATATGAGCATATATATGTACACATGATACAGGAAAGAACAAAAGAATAAAGAATTAGAGACAAAATTGTGTACCTCCCTCACTGGTACATGGTACCCCCCCCCCAAACTTGGTCCACACTCTATCCCAGAGTTGTGAAGTAGATAAGGTAGGATAATGTTGATCCAGTGAGGGTTAGCCAATGAGCGCGCCTACGTCCGATAAAAGTTTCCCACACGTACTCTCCTCTCTTGCTGTGATAATCGATGTGTTGGAGCTAGTTAGGCACTGCTTTATTTGCTATCCATTCCAGGACATAGATGTCGCAGTCGTTAGATAGGGGAAACTGTTGCGGGCTGCGGTGGCAGAACTGGAGTTCGTGCCATTTGCTTGCTTGCATGTCCAGGAATGGTTGTATCATCTTTGCCACCTCATCATAGTATTTTCGAGTTAAGCGTTCGACGGATGACACTGGTTCTGATGTACACGGCACTGGATGGTTCTTGTTGTTGTCCGAGCTGTTGTAAAAGATTCATGCTCGTTGCCAAGTGTACACCGTCAGGAGCGTCCAATGGTTATAATACAATATTGGCAGAAAAATTTGGCTAGGGACCCCGCTTTCCAACTCTTCCAGAAAAAACTTCTTTGCTCCTGTTTCATCGGCTAGGCAGACGTCGTTGAACAACATCGGATGGGCTATGTATGCGTGTTCGAACTTTGACTGTAATATTTGGATGCAAGCGGTAAACACAGATATCGCCAGGCATCCTCCTTCTTTAACCACGTCCCTCAGTTCATCTATTGGGACTACCACATTGCCTGCCTTGTAAATGACATCTCCTGGGGTAGCATCTGCTAACTTCAGAAGGATTTCATCTACCTGCTCCTGTGTGAGCGTAGCGCACGAGAAGCGGTTGAAGTTTTTGATCATCCCTTCTGTACCTATAGGCGAAGCAGTGTCTTCAATCCCGTGCACTTTCCGCAGGGTCTCTAATTGCTTGCCTGCCCCGTGGGTGTCAGTTTCTAGTTCTGCTTCTTTCTCTACGGAGCTGCTGTATTGTGAAGATTCGTCCTCTTGGTCTTCGTTCAGCAGCTTATCAGGTACCCATGTATCTCGAAAATAGCGCCCGTCTTTGATCAGTAGCATGGCGTATGTGCCCCTACGGTGATAGAAACATATGCCCCTAAGGGCCCTCAAGTTGCCAAAAGTACTAAGCACCTCAATGGCACTTAAAACGATGAAGGCGTTGTTTCCGCTTCCCTCTTCAGCCTGGACGGGGAAGTTGTGAATAGAATAGAAGTTCCAAACGCCGCCGTGATGTTTGGCTCCTTGTTTGATAGCTCGTAGAAGACGCAGCGGTAGAAGCCTCAGCTTTTGGTCCTCCGGGCGGCTGAAAGCAGTTCCGGAGTGCGGCACCTCATTGTAATTGCAGTTCAACAGTCGGACGTCATGGTTCTTTAAGTCTGCTATGTAGAGGAACCAAAAGTCGCGGTGCTTGTACGGTGCCAACACGAGGTTAGGGCTATGCTCGTCAATGTGTCGCAGCATGTTGGTCACCGCAGTGGAGTCTTGTTCCCCCTTCATTATCCTTCTTGCCAAGGTCGGGGTGGCGGCGTATATTTTCTTCTGACCTATCATGCTATCGATATTTTCTATTATCGCATTTTCGAGGACCCTAAACAGTCTTTTTCCGACGACGGACGGCGAGCAGAACATGCCGCGGAGTGTTCCCCGTCGTACGGAGAAGTAGTCGTCGCTCCAGACGACGTCTTCTTCATCTTCCCGCGATCTTAGGACCTTGTCTAGCAGCTTCTGGTCTCTGATCGACAGGCAGCCGATGGCCCTTCTGTCGAAATCGGCCATCTCGAAGGAAGGTATCTCAGATGGCTCACGGAACCTGTCCGCCATCAAGCTTCTTCCTCAGGGGAGGTGTATTTCATTAGCTGCTTACACGTCCCCCTTTTCTCCCTCTGATTTGTCAGAAGAGTCTCCCCCGATGCTGATGTCTTCGTTATCATCTTCAACTTCGTCCAGGGAGACTGAGGGATTTTCTTCCTCTAGACCTAAGGAGCTCTCCTGTCCTGCTGGAGCTCCATCGGTTGACTTTGGCTGTGTCCCCTCCTCGGGCGTTGGGGATCGCTCGCTGGAGGTGGAGGCGGACCCTGCTGTAGAGGTGGATGTTGACGAAGAAGAAGGGGAGCTACGGCTAGGGGGAGATGGCGACCTTCTCGGCTGCCTTCGGCGTGGATGATCGTCTCCTCTATCCAACCTCTCCTCGATCTTGTCGATGTGTTGGAGAACTTGTTGCAGTGTCGCATTCAGAGTCTCTAGCCCGCCGGAAGGCCAGCTAGAGTCAGTAGCTCTTGCTCTTGGCTGTTCATCCTGTCTTGGAAAGATGCAAACTTGCGGGTTAAGGAAATACAGGTAGCTGCGTTGTTATTTGTTACCTCCTGCAAGTAGTCGAGCTCGTGCCCTAGCATCATCCTGAGTGACGGAAGGGTTCCTGCTGTCCTCCCTTCTGTCCTTGCGACCCCCTGCTCGTGCTCTGGTCTACCAGATGAGGCAGAGTTTATCTCAATTGTTCACGAGGCAGATGTCTCTGGGTGAGGTGTCGGCCTTCTTGCGGCCGTCTCCTCCTCACCTTCATGTCCTGGCGAAGATGGCCGTGGTGTGGGCGGATGCTGCTCCACCTCTACGTCCTCGGCGATCCTTTCAGCAGCTCTGACTGGAGACACTGGTGGTGGTGTCGGTGTCAGCTGCATGCCTTCAAGTCTCATCTGAAGGACCGCGGCGAACACCTCATTACTGGCGGTCGGCTGTTGTTCTTCTTCTGCCTCTACTGGCATTACAGGGATGTCGGGAGCTGTGGCCGACTTCTCCGCGGCAGCTCCCGTGGTTATTGCCTCGGTGACCTCAATGATCACTGGTTCTTCTTCGGCCATTTCATTTGTCGTCGTGGTTGTAGCTGGTATTGCAGGAGTGACGACAGCCCTATTAGTAGCCGTCGTCCGAAGCTCTAGATTTGTTCTTTCCTGGACACTTGTGGCGGTGGCGTGGGCTGTATTTGCCGCCACGGCTTCAATTTCCGCGGTAGTGAAGACCAGCTTGTCTGTGTCGTAAGTGGCGCAGCGAGGGAGCGGGAGGAGTGTGTTCGTCCTTGCAAACTTGTAGAAGTACCCTCCCCCTCCTTTCTTATGATGCTGGTCCTCATCAGGTATTTGAGGTCAATCACCTCGTCGCCTTGTGTCCTTGACAGACTTCGTGGCTCCTTAGGGTACACGAGCCCTGCTGCAATTAGGTTAACGATGCCCCCCATGCAATACTCTTTGGTGGCATCCCTTATTGGGTGGAGCCTATTCAGTAGGAACCGTCTGAGGTTTATCACTCTTCCCTCCATCAGGTGCCATATGACGTGGAGTTCTTCTGTGTAAATGTTGCTGGACTCATTTTTGCTGAACAGCAGGCATGCCACCAACTTGTGTATGATTCTCCAGAAACATGAGTGTATCGCCGCCTCTTTGACTCTCGGGTTAAAGGATGACTCGCCGGTCAGCTTATTCCAGAGCTCCACGGGGTTGAACCTGTCTCCTTCGGTGATTGTCTCACCGTTATTCATCAAATCTTCCTCCTCCTCGCTGGAAAAGAAGATCTTATTCAGTAGCTTCTCGGAGATTGTGTACTCCGAGTTGTACAGCCTGGCTTGGAGTCTATCAGCTCCGCCGTATTCTTTATTTTCAGCTGCAGAATTCTTTACTCGGCGGAGAGACGACATGAACTCTTTTGTGAGCTCGGTGTAGGAGGAAGACCGGCTGAGGCAGATCTTCTTCAATCCAACCGTGGCGAGGACGCCCTTCAATCTTTCAAATATGCCTAGCTCCACGAAAGAAGACCGATGTCAGAACCTGCTCGGCCTGTAGAGCTTGGTTGACAGCTCAGCGTAACGGCGTGCATGCTCATCGTCCCTCGGCAGGAACCTTCCTGGGGTGTATTCCAAGGGTTCCTGGGGTGTATTCCTTGTCGTTGCAGAGGGTGGTGCCGCCACCTCACTTGTCCTCGTTCTTTTTTCCGCCGTTGACGGTCCAGCTGCTTCTGGATTCGGGAGTTTCTGCCCAGCAGTGGGTACTCCAGCTGATGTCTCGGGGTAGACCCTCCTGCCTTGTTCGTCGACACGGACAACGGTTTGCTTGATGCGTGTCATTCTGTTAATTAACAAACAAAACCCTTGGTAAGTTTTTGATATCTCGATGTTTTGAAGAAATTAAACTTGAATGCTCAAAAAAGTATGTCCTGATATAGAAATGATCCACACCCAGTATTGGGCAACACAATTATTTCAGGGGTGAAGCCTTGTGCCCAGTACTAGAGGTGGGTACCGCCCACCAAAAGAAAACTCGAGCTGATGCGAGATCGGGCGATACGAGGAGAGCAGCGCGGTACAACACATTGCCCGACACAGATGTACCGGGCGATACGGTCGCTAAAGATCGGCTGTCCATCAAGACGTCACAAAAGACAAACGTGTCGCCCGACAGGGCGTAGCGGGCAAACGTGAACTAAATATACGTTGTGCGACATCCATATCGGGCGATACAAGGCATGTTCAGCAAAGGACCCGTAAGACCGATAAGCTTTATGATTAAGGAAAGGAGCGTGTCGGGCGATAGGGTCTGTCGGGCGTTACCTTTCTGAACTTTCGCACGACACGAGAGCAGGGCAAACTTGCGCGATGCGGGAGAAAAAATACAAGGTCTTAGCACGGTACGGGAGCATGAGAATAGTAAGGCAAGGAGCCCGACACGGTAAAACTCGCCTCCCCTTATACAGCAAACTCAACCAGGGTGAATCAGGTAAAACCGGGGCAGTTGTCGGCCGTTAGGGCAACTCGTAAGATGGGCAAGTCCCTTCGTTGGCCTAAGGGTGATCAGTCCTTTGGCGCGACGGTCACAGGTGCATGCCGTCTAGGCGTGTAATCCGTCACGGCCCTTGTGATGCCCGAAATTCCACTGCCCAATATGGGCGCATTCATAGCTCCGGTTGGGTTGCTTCCGTTACATCATGAAAACAAAATGGTTTAAACTCCGGTTGATGAGTAAAACATCATTGGCTGAAGACTGAAATCCCGACCTCATATGGAATTACCCATCCCGGTCTATAAAACTAAGGCGGTGACCCATAAGGGTCAGCGCATGTGGCGCATGCGCTGACTCTGGCCTTATTACATGCCATAATGTTCATAATGTTCATTTTGCTTGAAAGTAAATGCGCCCTATACTAGGAATTTAAAAACAGCTCGGGTTGCCTCCCGAGAAGCGCTGCAGTTTTTCGTCTCCAGCTTGACGGTTCCAGCTTTCTCATCTTCTAGCCTTTAGTATCGTCCATCCTTTGCAACTCAATCCCTTCTTCTCTTGATCACATCCCTGCCTTTTTGGTAGCCTCGGTGTTGGACGGAATTCTTCCAGAAGGATTCTTCATTAATTCGGCCATTTGAGCTAATTGCTGATCAATTTGGCGTTGATGCGTTTGCATATCCGCCAGTTGGACCTACAATGAGTTCAAAACACCCAAATTTGATAGCGCACTCTGCGCTAGCTGGTTATTAATCGTGTCCTGCTTCTTTGCGAAGTCGAAAAGCTGGCCAATTACGTCTGATTGGCCCGAGCCCTTGTCCTGATCTTTGTTCGGCCCTTGATATTTACCTTGTGCCTGAAAGTTTCCTTTCACTGACTGTTCTTGGTATATTGACCAGACCCCCCTCTCTTCTCAAAAGCTTGTATTGGCTTAGAAGTAGCATGCAGCTGGTGAGAATTCTCAGCTGCATCTTTGTTGTCGTAGTTAAACCCGGGATGATCTGGCCTTTTGAAGTTCACGAAGGAGACATTTTTAGTTTGTTCGTCTTCCGAGTCAGAATCAATGTCTGCGTCTGGTCGGGTGTAAACGCAGTTGTCTACCCCATGCCCTCCTTCGCCACAGGTAACGCATTTCATCACCTTCTCGACTGGCTTCTTACCTTTCCCACCAGCTTCTCGCAGTTGTTTAACATCAGTGGTGATTTTCTGTATCTATGAGGTGATGGACTCCAGCGCCTTAGACTCAAGGGTAGACCCTTCACCGCCCTTCTTGACCTATCCTCTGTCAGATCGATCAAAGTCGGCGTCGGGCATCAGCTCGGCCATATTCGTAATGATCTTTTCATACTTGCTTGGTTTCTTCCCGAGGAAGTCACTGCCTACTGCCGCATTTAGTGACACCCTTTCATCGGGAGTCAGGCCATTATAGAATGTGGTGACGAGGAAACCCTTCTTGTAATTATGGTGGGGACAATCCCTATGATACTCCTGGAACTGCTCCCAGGCGTCATGGAGGCTTTCACTCGGCTTTTGCATGAAGGATGTTATTTTCTGCCTATTTCTGACCGTTCTTTTGGTGGGGTAGAACTTGTTTACGAACGCATCAGCCAAAGCTCCCCATCCGTTCAAAGACCGGTGGGGTAACCCAAGATATCAGGACAGGGTCTTGTCTTCTAGGGAGAAGATGAATCCTTTACAGTAGATAACCTCTTGAGGGACCACCCGCATCTTTATCGTATCACATATGTTTTTGAATGCATCGAGATGGTGGTAGGGATTGTCGCTTCTCGAACTCCCCCTGAAGCTTTTGTTTTGAATCATAGAGATCACGGACGGCTTAAACCGCGGGGTGATGACGGGACATCTGGAGTTGTTGACTTTTGTGGATGCTAACTCTCTCAACGTCTTCTCCTCCTCTTCGGAGTCGTTGTTGTCACTTTCTCCCCGTCGTTGTTTCTGATCGTTCCGATTTCTTCTTTGCCTCTAACGGTGACGGTGTCTGTGTCGGTGATGGTCCTCCTCGTACTCTCCTGAGTCTGGATCTTCTTGTTGATGGTCACCGTCGTACCTGTCGTTGCCTTCGGGCGGGGGCGAATCAAGCCTCCTCCCTTGGCGTTCGCCTCCAGAATGGGGTGGCTCAATGCGAGGTGGCATGACGGTTGGAGTTGGTGCTCAGTGGAACAGATCACCGTTCTTCTGAGTACCTATTAGTGGCACGAGGAATCAAGTTTAGAAGAAAGATTTATTAATTTCAAGAATAGAATAATAGTAAAGAAAAAGAAAAGGAAAAAGAGTGTTGTCAAACTCATTGCTAAGCTTGAGGCACAAGAGTGTAGTTAGTGGATTCGAATTCGTCAACAGTGCCATTTTGCCTTGTCCCCGGCAACGGCGCCAAAAAGTTGACCGGCCTAAATCGCGCGTCCAGAAATGGAGGCGGATTTGAGGTAGTCGAGCTTTTACATTTATAAACCTAAATCCTTCTAGGCCCCCGCAACTTTGTTTACGGGGTCGAAGTAGATATACGGGGTCGAACACAGGGACAGTGGGGTAGTGTTGAGAACTCAGAATCAAAACGCTACACTCCGGAAGGTATAAAGAGATGATAAATTCCCCAGAAGGGAAGCAGTAAGGTGTCACGAACAAAACAAGAAAACTATCTCCAACTGGAGTTACTAGAAAGATTTAAGGTTTTATTCATTTAGCAATTTTTAGAGGTTTTCTTGCAACAGAAACAGAAGGATAAAACTAGGGCTAGAGCAAGGTACGAAGGATAATACTACAACTTAACAAGTGGCACCGGTAACATCCTTCACCCCTCCTCTCAGAGCGGATATCTCTAACCAAGCCTCGGCACCCCTCTCGAGGTTGCTGGGCTCAAAGTTAGAGTGGAATGTTACTGAAACGACTCCATTCCAGGCACTCTCGTACTCTAGAATCGGACCAAACACTAGAGCCACAACACAACTCTCGAAGTTGTTGCGACGGGAAAACACGATTCGGTAGCTAAACGAAACGCGATCCAAACATGCAAGCTAGAGTTCAGATATCAAACATAGCAGTCATCCAACATATTTTACCCAGCACAGAGCAGCAAGCAATTAAGCTCTTCTATTTCCATAGACAAATAAAGGGTCTTAACCACAATGCATAAGTAAAGAATTAAATGACAGAAAAATAAAGATAGGTGTCGCCTTCTTGATGTAGAAGGACGACAGACTACTACGGCTCTCCATCCCGATATCGATCAGGGGCCTAGCCCGATACAGCCGTTTCGGGCGGCACACCCTCTCGAGCGGCAAGCCTGACGGGCAACTGTATCGCTCAAGGATCCTGGCCGATACGCTCATGTCGGGCGATAGACCCTCTCGGGCGGCACGTATGACGGGCGAAGCGTATCGGGTTCGATATCATTTCGGGCATGGAGCTACGCGTTCTACTATCGGGCATGGGTGTCGGGCACTCGTGTCGCGTATCTACATCGGCCGATATCGGCCCTCAGTGTCGCCCGGTGCAGTCCTAGGTGAACCAGTCCCCTCCCTCTCGGGATGAGGAAGAGCTCACCTAGTGTCGCTCGGTACGAGCACTGGGGCACGATACGTCTGCTCTCGTGATTCTCCTCGAAGATAGCTCAAGTTCCCAACTGTCTGAACTGTCCGAACTGTCTTTTCGGCTTCCTGTAGCTCTTATTTATAGTCGGCGAGTGGGGGAACTTATGGTGCTCGAAGCGCCATGTGTCCTCCTTATTTGCGGGTCGGTGGACGGTCGATACTCGTATCGCTCGGTGCAGGGATGTCGGTCGTTGGTCACGTGACGGGCAGCGGCGCCTGCCGGTGGGTGGATGTGTCGCCCGACATACTTGGGTTGTCATGGCAACTATGGCTCCCTGTCGGGTAAGAGGCGTATCGTCCGTCAGTTCCACTTTGCGAGGCACCCCTTCGTCGCGCGTCGTGGTGTCGTCCCACCCTACCGGGCAGGGCGTGTATCGGGCGTCAGGAAGGCCGGTACAGACTTGGACTTATTTTGTGGGCCGGGACGGCCTTATTGCACCAAAATGAGGAGAAACTTTGTAAAAGATGGAAATATAGGATTAAGAGTATTGTTTGGCCAATTATTACGAAATTGCATACAAGAGAGAGGAAAATAGCTAAAAATGGCAGTTTTGATAACATAAAAATAGTCTAAAATATCACAAAAATTGGTGTTATCACTCATGCACACCCAGATGCTGAAATACTTGGTGAGGCAGTAGGCGGAGTGATACTGTGGCCCGAAACGGATGTCCTCTATACTGATATTGTATGATAAATTTTCATTACTTTAATTTGTTAGTGTGTGTATATATATGAGTCAATTGATATTAAATTATATATACATGTCAAAAAGACGAGACCTGCTACATCTCGGCCTCCACCTCCTCGACTACCAAGTTGGCTTCTAGGGGACCTACACGCCTCAATAGGTCCTAATTGTAGGAGTGTGACAGTACGGATCGGCGAACATAATCCAAATTTCCCTATAAATGTTACTATTCTGGAGAATGATGCAGGTAAATCATATGATAACAATCTATTTATACAAATTTAGCATACGTATTAATGCATACGTAATAGAAGTTTTGGATACATATTAATGCAGGTCAAACATTCGGAAACAACATATTTATACAAGATATTTTGGAGTTGTTTAGTTATGAATGGATGAACACATCTATGATAGAGCTGTGGATATGGTGAGATTAATGCATACGGCAATCTGGTTTATACATCCATATACCTTGTTTTATATACGGCAATCTGGTTTCTTATATATTAATGCATACGTAATACATGTTTTGCAGCCACTTACACAAGACATGTACAGATTTTGAGTCTTCCCATGTGGGATTTTTGGTTCCATCTTTGATTAGTCTTGTAGATACAGACCCTTCTTCAGTTACTTCATACTGCTGTGATGCTTTTGAATATTTTGGTAAAAATAATA